>JAVKSA010000053.1:1244789-1499789 GCA_031876335.1 Hipposideros larvatus
GATTAGGGTTAGGGTTAGCGTTAGCGTTAGGGTTAGGGTTCGGGTTAGTGTTTAGGGTTTAGCGTTAGGGTTAGGTACAGGATTAGGGTTTGAGACATGGTTAGGTTTTGTGTTAGGGTTAGTTTTAGGGTTAGCGTTAGGGTTTAGGGTTAGGTTTAGGGTTACGGTTAGGGACTGGATTAGGTTTTGGGACATGATTAGGTTTAGTGTTAGGGTTATAGTTAAGTTTTGGTTCTGGCTGATGGTTAAGGTTAGGTTAGGGTTAGGGTTAGGGTTAGGGTTAGGGTTAGGGTTAGGGTTTAGGATTAGGGTTAGTGTTAGGGTTAGGGTTTAGGGTTTACGGTTTGGGTTAGGGTTAGGGTTAGGGTTAGGTTTAGGTTTAGGGTTAGGGTTAGGGTTAGGGTTAGGTTTTAGGGATAGGGTTAGGGTTAGGTTTAGGGTTTAGGTTTAGGGTTAGGGTTAAGGTTAGAGTTTAGGGTTTAGGGTTTGGGTTAGGGTTAGGGTTAGCGTTAGGTTTAGGGTTAGGGACAGGATTAGGGTTTGGGACATGGTCAGGTTTAGTGTTAGGGTTATAGTTAAGTTTAGGTTTTGTCTGATGCTTAAGTTTAGGTTTAGGGACAGGGTTAGTGACAGGGTTTGGGTTAGAGTTAAGGGTGGAGAGACGGTAAGGGTCAGAGTTAGGTTTAGCGACAGTGTTAGGGTTAGGGTTAATATTAGAGTCAGAGTTAAGGTTAAGGTTAGCGTTATGGTTAGAAGCAGATTAGGTTGAGTGATAGTGTTAGTATTAGTGACAGGCTTAGTGTTAGTGTTAGCGTTAGGGTTTGGGACAGTGTTAGGGTTAGGTTTGGAGTTGAGTTTAGTGTTAGGTTTCAGTTTAGGGCTATGGTAAGTGTTAGAGACAGGGTGGCCTTCGGATTAGGGTAGGGATAGGGTCAGGCACAGGGATAGGGATACGGTTATGCTTAGGGTTGGGATTAGAAACAGGTTAAAAGTTAAGGTCAGGGTTAGGGACAGGTATGGTTAGGGTTAGGGTTAAGGGTTAGAGTCAGAGTTAAGGTTAAGGTTAACGTTATGGTTAGAAGCAGATTAGGTTGAGTGATAGTGTTAGTATTAGTGACAGGCTTAGTGTTAGCGTTAGCGTTAGGGTTTGGGACAGTGTTAGGGTTAGGTTTGGAGTTGAGTTTAGTGTTAGGTTTCAGTTTAGTCCTAGGGTTAGTGTTAGATGCAGGGTGGCCTTCGGATTAGGGTAGGGATAGGGTCAGGCACAGGGATAGGGATATGGTTATGGTTAGGGTTAGGATTAGAAACAGGTTTAAAGTTAGGGTCAGGGTTAGAGACGGGTATGTTTAGGGTTTGGTCAAGGTATAGGTAAGATTTAGGTTAAGATTAGGGACAGGTTACAGTTAGGTTTATGGTTAGGAACAAGATTAGGGCTAGGGTTGAGGTGTATGTTAGTGTCAGGGTTAGGTCTGAAGTAGGATTAGAGTTAGGGTTAGAATTAGAGTTAGGGGAACGGTTAGGATTAAGGATAGGTTTAGGGTTAACGTTACGCACAGGAATAGGGTTAGTGTTAGGGTTATGATTAGGGATAGGTACAGAGTTAGGTTGAAGAGTACGAACAGGCTTATGGATTATTAGGGTTAGGGTTTATGACACAATTAGGGTCACGGTTAGAGTTACACTTAGCTTTACCGACATGGTTAGATTTAGGGTTACTGTGAGCGTTAAGTTTAGGACAGGTTAAGGGTTAGTGTTAGAGTTAGGGTCAGGGCTAGGGTTAGGTTTCTGGTTCGATTTACATTTAGGGTTATGGTTAAAGACAAGCTAGTGTTCTGGTTAGGATTAGGGTTTCCGTTAAAATTAGGGACACAGTTAAGGTTACTGTAAGGTTTAGGGTTAGGGATAAAGACACGGTTTGGTTTAGGGTATGGGTTTGGGGGAGATTCAGTGTTAGGGACAGGTTAGGGTAGGATTAGTGTTAGGGGTACAGGCAGTTTTCGGGTTAGAGTTACAAAATTGGTTATGAGTAAGTGTAAAAACAGGGTTAGGGTTAGTGAAGTCGTTAAGGTTAGGGTTAGGATTAGCTGCAGGGTTAGGTTTAGGGAGATGGTTAGGTTTGGGGTTTGTGTGAAGTTTAGAAAAATGATTATTTTCAGAGTTCGGTTTAGGAAAAGGCTTACAATAACAGGGTTTGGATTAAGAAGAGTATGCATGGTAGGCACACGGATGGCTTAGGTTTCGCATGAGGGTGAGCAATACAATTGGGGTTTTCATTTGACATAGGGGAGGTCTTAGGGTTAGAGACAAGGTTAAGGTTAGGGACAGCATTAGGGTTAGAGACAAGATTAAGGTTAGGGACACTGTCAGGGTTAGTGTTAAGTTTGAGTTTAGGGTTACACTTAAGGTTAGGGACAAAATTAGGGTTAGGGTTATGGACAGTGTTAGGTTTAGGGTTAAAGTTAGGGTCAGCGCTCAAGTTAAGGTTAACATTAAGGTTAGGGATAGGTTTAGGGGTAGGGTTAGAAACAAGGTTAGACTTACGGTGAGGATTAGAGGCAGGGTTATTTTTAAATTAGGGTTCAAAACAGAGTTAAGGGTAGTGTTAGGGTTAGGAATACTTTTTAGGGTTAGGGTCTGGTTTAGGGTTTGTTTTAGGGTTCGGTGCAGAGTTAGGGTTAGGGACATAGTTAGTGTTCGGTTTAGGGTTAAGCTTAGGGACAGAGTTAGGGTTAGAGTTAGGGTTAAGGACAGGGTTATGATTAGGGTCAGGGTTAGTGTTCAGGACAGTGTCAGGGCAGGCCGTAGGATCAGGGTAGGGTTTGGGTTCAGGTTAGGATATGCTAGGGTTAGGGTTAGGGGCATAGCTAGGGTTGAGGGCAGAGTCAGTGTTATGATTAGGAACATGGCTAAGGTTAGGGTTCATGTTAGGGACCGTTTCAGGGTTACGTTTAGTGTTAAGGGTTGGGTTAGAATGGAGGACACGGTTAGGGTTAGTGTTAGGGTATCACGTCTCACGTGACATCGACTGGGGAACTTCAGTTACATGGCGAAGAGTTAAGAAACACCAGAGCCAAAAATAGTGTTTCTGTGGGCCAGTGTTCTCATCTCTGAGGCCCAAGCCTTAATACTGTGGGCGCATAGCTTTTCTTTACAACTGCCACCAAGAAGTCAATTTGAATATCTATACACAGGGGGTTGAATCTATTTGTCTGGCAGCTGCTTCGCCAAAACTCATTGTGATCAAAAACAAGTTTTGCTTTCACATGTACACATGATCCCCCGGATGGACTCAGCATTCCGAGACCACCGGATAAGGAAATTTTACTGCGATCATTCCCTCGGGTCTTAGCATTCCGAGACATTTCCTTATGACGTCAAAGGCTCAGTGCACAGGAGCATTCGAATCGGAAGCTCCAAGGTGACATTAGGTTTAGGTTTATAAACAGGATGAAGTTAGGGGTAGAGTTAGGGTTACCGACAGAGTTTGCTTTAGGGTAAGGGACAGGATTAGAACTAGGATTAGGTTTAGAGACACGGTTAGAATTAGGGTTAGTTTTAGGTTTAGTGTTGAAGGACAGAGTTAGGGTTTGGGTTAGCATTAGGGTTAGGGTTCGTGTTAGGATTAGGGATAGGGACAGAGTTGGGAAGACTGTTAGGGCTCCAATTAGAGTTAGGGCTAGGGATACGTTTAGGTTTAGGTTTTGGGGTAGGGAAAGGTTTAGCTACAGGGGCAGGGATTGCGTAGGGACACAGTGAGTGTTAGAGTTAGGATTAGGGTTAGGGTTAGGGCTAGGGTTTGGGTTAGGGTTAGGGTTTAGGGATAGGGTTAGGGTTAGGGTTAGAGTTTACGGTTTAGGGTTAGGGGTAGCGTTAGGGTTAGGGTTAGTGTTAGGGTTAGGGTTAGGGTTAGGGGCACGACTAGGGTTTGGGACATGGTTAGGTTTAATGTTAGGGTTATAGTTAAGTTTTGGTTTTGGCTGATGGTTAAGATTAGTTTTAGGGACAGGTTGAGTGACAGGGTGAGTGTTAGAGTTAAGGGTAGAGAGTCGGTAAGGTTCAGAGTTAGGTTTAGCGACAGTGTTAGGGTTAGGGATCGGGTTATGTTAGGGTTTAGGGTTAGGGTTAGGGTTAGGGTTAGGGTTAGGGTTAGCATTAGGGTTAGGGTTCGTGTTAGGATTAGGGTTAGGGACAGAGTTGGGAGGAGTGTCAGGGCTCCATTTAGAGTTAGCGCTAGGGATACGTTTAGGTTTAGGTTTTGGGGTAGGAAAAGGTTTAGCTACAGGGGCAGGGATTGCGTAGCGACACTGTGAGTGTTAGAGTTAGGATTAGGGTTAGGGTTAGGGCTAGGGTTTGGGTTAGGGTTAGGTTTTAGGGATAGGGTTAGGGTTAGGGTTAGGGTTAGAGTTTACGGTTTAGGGTTAGGGGTAGCGTTAGGGTTAGGGTTAGGGTTAGGGTTAGGGTTAGGGTTAGGGTTAGGGTTACAGTTGGGTGCACGATTAGGGTTTGGTACATGGTTAAGTTTAGTGTTAGGGTTATAGTTAAGTTTTGGTTTTGGCTGATGGTTAAGTTTAGTTTTAGGGACAGGTTGAGTGACAGGGTGAGGGTTAGAGTTAAGGTTATAGAGTCGGTAAGGTTCAGAATTAGGTTTAGCGACAGTGTTAGTGTAAGGGATCGGGTTAGTTTAGGGTTTAGGGTTAGGGTTAGGAATAGGTGAGGGTTAGTGTTTAGATTTTAGGGTTAGGGTTTAGGGATAGGGTTAGGGTTAGGGTTAGGGTAAGGGTTAGAGTTAGGGTTTAGGCTTTAGGGTTAGGGTTAGTGTTAGGGTTTAGGGTTTAGGGTTAGGGTTAGGGTTAGGGTTAGGGTTAGGGTTTAGTGTTTATGGTTAGGGTTAGCGTTAGGGTTAGGGTTTGGGTTTAGGGTTTAGGTTTAGGGTTAGGGTTAGTGTTAGGGTTTCGGGTTTAGTGTTAGGGTTAAGGTTAGGGTTAGGTACACGTTTCGGGTTTGAGACATGGTTAGGTTTAGTGTTAGGGTTATAGTTAAGTTTAGGTTTTGGATGATGGTTAAGGTTAGGTTTAGGGACAGGGTTATTTACAGGGTGAGGGTTAGAATTAAAGATAGAGAGATGGTAAGGGTCAGAGTTAGGTTTACCGACAGTGTTAGGGTTAGGGTTAGGGTTAGGTTAGGGTTAGGGTTAGGGTTAGGGTTAGGGTTAGGTTTTAGGGATAGGGTTAGGGTTAGGGTTACGGTTTAGGTTTAGGGTTAGGGTTAAGGTTAGGGTTTAGGGTTTAGGGTTAGGGTTAGGGTTAGGGTTTAGGGTTTAGGTTTAGGGTTAGGGATAGGGTTAGGGTTAGGGTTTAGTGTTTATGGTTAGTGTTACTGTTTGGGTTAGGGTTTGGATTTAGGGTTTAGGTTTAGGTTTAGGGTTAGTGTTAGGGTTTCGGGTTTAGTGTTAGGGTTACGGTTAGGGTTAGGGTTAGGTACACGTTTCGGGTTTGAGACATGGTTAGGTTTAGTGGTAGGGTTATAGTTAAATTTAGGTTTTGACTGATGGTTAAGGTTAGGTTTAGGGACAGGGTTAGTTACAGGGTGAGGGTTAGAGTTAAAGATAGAGAGACGGTAAGGGTCAGAGTTAGGTTTAGCGACAGTGTTAGGGTTAGGGTTACGGTTAGGTTAGGGTTAGGGTTAGAGTTAGGGTTTAGGGTTAGGGTTATGGTTAGGGTTTAGGATTTAGGGTTAGGGTTATGGTTAGTTTTAGGGTTAGGGTTAGGGGCAGGATTAGGGTTTGGGACATGGTTAGGTTTACTGTTAGGGTTATATTAAGCTTAGGTTTTGTCTGATGCTTAAGTTTAGGTTTAGGGACAGGGTTAGTGACAGGGTGAGGGTTAGAGTTAAGGTTGGAGAGACGGTAAAGGTCAGAGTTAGGTTTAGCGACAGTGTTAGTGTTAGGGATCAGGTTAGGTTAGGGTTTAGGGTTAGGGTTAGGTTAGGGTTAGGAATAGGGGAGGGTTAGTGTTTACATTTTAGGGTTAGGGTTTAGGGATAGGGTTAGGGTTAGGGTTAGGGTTAGAGTTAGGATTTAGTCTTTAGGGTTAGGGTTAGAGTTAGAGTTAGGGCTTCTGGTTTAGGGTTAGGGTTAGGGTTAGGGTTAGGGTTTCGGCTTTAGGGTTAGGGTTAAGTTTAGGGTTAGGGTTAGGTACACGATTCGGGTTTGAGACATGTTTAGGTTTAGTGTTAGGGTTATGGTTAAGTTTAAGTTTTGGCTGATGGTTAAGGTTAAGGTTAGGGACAGGGTTAGTTACAGGGTGAGGGTTAGAGTTAAAGTTAGAGAGACGGTAAGGTACAGAGTTAGGTTTAGCGACAGTGTTAGGGTTAGGGTTAGGGTTAGGTTAGGGTTAGGGTTAGGGTTAGGGTTAGGGTTAGGTTTTAGGGATAGGGTTAGGGTTAGGGTTACGGTTTAGGTTTAGGGTTAGGTTAAGGTTAGTGTTTAGGGTTTAGGGTTAGGGTTAGGGTTAGGGTTAGCATTAGGTTTAGGGTTAGGGACAGGATTAGGGTTTGGGACATGGTTAGGTTTACTGTTAGGGTTATATTAAGTTTAGGTTTTGTCTGATGCTTAAGTTTAGGTTTAGGGACAGGGTTAGTGACAGGCTGAGGGTTAGAGTTAAGGTTGGAGTGACGGTAAGGGTCAGAGTTAGGTTTAGCGACAGTGTTAGGGTTAGGGATCAGGTTAGGTTAGGGTTTAGGGTTAAGGTTAGGGTTAGGGTTAGGAATAGGGGAGGGTTAGTGTTTACATTTCAGGGTTAGGGTTTAGGGATAGGGTTAGGGTTAGGGTTAGGATTAGAGTTAGGGTTAGGTTTAGGGTTAGGGTTAGGGTTAGGTTTTAGGGATAGCGTTAGGGTTAGGGTTACGGTTTAGGTTTAGGGTTAGGGTTAATGTTAGGGTTTAGGGTTTAGGGTTAGGGTTAGGGTTAGAGTTAGGGTTTAGGCTTTAGGTTAAGGTTAGTGTTAGGGTTTAGGGTTTAGGGTTAGGGTTAGGGTTAGGGTTAGGGTTTAGTGTTTATGGTTAGGGTTAGCGTTAGGGTTAGGGTTTGGGTTTAGGGTTTAGGTTTAGGGTTAGGGTTAGTGTTAGGGTTTTGGGTTTAGTGTTAGTGTTAAACTTAGGGTTAAGGTTAGGTACACGTTTCGGGTTTGAGTCATGGTTAGGTTTAGTGTTAGGGTTATAGTTAAGTTTAGGTTTTGGCTGATTGTTAAGGTTAGGTTTAGGGACAGGGTTAGTTACAGGGTGAGGGTTAGAGTTAAAGATAGAGAGACGTTAAGGGTCAGAGTTAGGTTTAGCGACAGTGTTAGGGTTAGGGATCAGGTTAGGTTAGGGTTTAGGGTTAGCGTTAGGGTTAGGGTTAGGAATAGGGGAGGGTTAGTGTTTACATTTTAGGGTTAGGGTTTAGGGATAGGGTTAGGGTTAGGGGTAGGGTTAGAGTTAGGGTTAGGGTTAGGGTTAGAGTTAGGGTTAGGTTTTAGGGATAGGGATAGGGTTAGGGTTACGGTTTAGGTTTAGGGTTAGGGTTAAGGTTAGGGTTTAGGGTTTAGGGTTAGGGTTAGGGTTAGAGTTAGGGTTTAGGCTTTAGGGTTAGGGATAGTGTTAGGGTTTAGGGTTTAGGGTTAGGTTTAGGGTTCGGGTTAGGGTTAGGGTTTAGTGTTTAAGGTTAGGGTTAGCGTTAGGGTTAGGGTTTGGGTTTAGGGTTTAGGTTTAAGGTTAGGGTTAGTGTTAGGGTTTCGGGTTTAGTGTTAGGGTTAAGGTTATGTTTAGGGTTAGGTACACGATTCGGGTTTGAGACATGGTTAGGTTTAGTGTTAAGGTTATAGTTAAGTTTAGGTTTTGGCTGATGGTTAAGTTTAGGTTTAGGGACAGGATTAGTTACAGGGTGAGTGTTAGAGTTAAAGATAGAGAGACGGTAAGTGTCAGAGTTAGGTTTAGCGACAGTGTTAGGGTTAGGGTTAGGTTAGGGTTAGGGTTAGGGTTAGGTGTAGGTTTTAGGGATAGGGTTAGGTTTAGGGTTACGGTTTAGGTTTAGGGTTAGGGTTAAGGTTAGGGTTTAGGGTTTAGGGTTAGGGTTAGGGTTAGGGTTAGCATTAGGTTTAGGGTTAGGGACAGGATTAGGGTTTGGGACATGGTTAGGTTTACTGTTAGTGTTATATTAAGTTTAGGTTTTGTCTGATGCTTAAGTTTAGGTTTAGGGACAGGGTTAGTGACAGGGTGAGTGTTAGAGTTAAGGTTGGAGAGACGGTAAGGGTCAGAGTTAGGTTTAGCGACAGTGTTAGGGTTTGGGATCAGGTTAGGTTAGGGTTTAGGGTTAGGGTTAGGGTTAGGGTTAGGAATAGGGGAGGGTTAGTGTTTACATTTTAGGGTTAGGGTTTAGGGATAGGGTTAGGGTTAGGGTTAGGGTTAGAGTTAGGGTTAGGGTTAGGGTTAGGTTTTAGGGATAGGGTTAGGTTTAGGATTACGGTTTAGGTTTAGGGTTAGGGTTAAGGTTAGGGTTTAGGGTTTAGGGTTAGGGTTAGGGTTAGAGTTATGGTTTAGGCTTTAGGGTTAGGGTTACTGTTAGGGTTTAGGGTTTAGGGTTAGGGATAGGGTTAGGGTTAGGGTTAGGGTTTAGTGTTTATGGTTAGGGTTAGCGTTAGGGTTAGGTTTTGGGTTTAGTGTTTAGGTTTAGGGTTAGGGTTAGTGTTAGGGTTATGGTTATGGTTAGGGTTAGGGTTAGGGACAGGATTAGGGTTTGGGACATGGTTAGGTTTACTGTTAGGGTAATATTAACTTTAGGTTTTGTCTGATGCTTAAGTTTAGGTTTAGGCACAGGGTTAGTGACAGGGTGAGGGTTAGAGTTAAGGTTGGGTTAGGGTTAGGGTTAGGGTTAGGGTTAGGGTTAGGAATAGGGGAGGGTTAGTGTTTACATTTTAGGGTTAGGGTTTAGGGATAGGGTTAGGGTTAGGGTTAGGGTTAGTGTTAGGGTTAGGGTTAGGGTTAGGGTTAGGTTTTAGGGATAGGGTTAGGGTTAGGGTTACGGTTTAGGTTTAGGGTTAGGGTTCAGGTTAGGGTTTAGGGTTTAGGGTTAGGGTTACGGTTAGAGTTAGGGTTTAGGCTTTAGGGTTAGGGTTAGGGTTAGGGTTAGGGTTAGGGTTAGGGTTAGTGTTAGGGTTAAGGTTAGGGTTAGGGTTAGGTACACGTTTCTGGTTTGAGACATGGTTAGGTTTAGTGTTAGGGTTATGGTTAAGTTTAGGTTTTGGCTGATGGTTAAGGTTAGGTTTAGGGACAGGGTTAGTTACAGGGTGAGGGTTAGAGTTAAAGATAGAGAGACGGTAAGAGTCAGAGTTAGGTTTAGCGACAGTGTTAGGGTTAGGGTTAGGGTTAGGGTTAGGTTAGGGTAAGGGTTAGAGTTAGGGTTTAGGTTTAGGGTTAGGGTTTAGGATTTAGGGTTAGGGTTATGGTTAGGGTTAGGGTTAGGTTTAGGGTCAGGATTACGGTTTGGGACATGGTTAGGTTTACTGTTAGGGTTATATTAAGCTTAGGTTTTGTCTGATGCTTAAGTTTAGGTTTAGGGACAGGGTTAGTGACAGGGTGAGGGTTAGAGTTAAGGTTGGAGAGACGGTAAAGGTCAGAGTTAGGTTTAGCGACAGTGTTAGTGTTAGGGATCAGGTTAGGTTAGGGTTTAGGGTTAGGGTTAGGTTAGGGTTAGGAATAGGGGAGGGTTAGTGTTTACATTTTAGGGTTAGGGTTTAGGGATAGGGTTAGGGTTAGGGTTAGGGTTAGAGTTAGGATTTAGGCTTTAGGGTTAGGGTTAGAGTTAGAGTTAGGGCTTCTGGTTTAGGGTTAGGGTTAGGGTTAGGGTTAGGGTTTCGGGTTTAGGGTTAGGGTTAAGTTTAGGGTTAGGGTTAGGTACACGATTCGGGTTTGAGACATGTTTAGGTTTAGTGTTAGGGTTATGGTTAAGTTTAAGTTTTGGCTGATGGTTAAGGTTAAGGTTAGGGACAGGGTTAGTTACAGGGTGAGGGTTAGAGTTAAAGTTAGAGAGACGGTAAGGTACAGAGTTAGGTTTAGCGACAGTGTTAGGGTTAGGGTTAGGGTTAGGTTAGGGTTAGGGTTAGGGTTAGGGTTAGGGTTAGGTTTTAGGGATAGGGTTAGGGTTAGGGTTACGGTTTAGGTTTAGGGTTAGGTTAAGGTTAGTGTTTAGGGTTTAGGGTTAGGGTTAGGGTTAGGGTTAGCATTAGGTTTAGGGTTAGGGACAGGATTAGGGTTTGGGACATGGTTAGGTTTACTGTTAGGGTTATATTAAGTTTAGGTTTTGTCTGATGCTTAAGTTTAGGTTTAGGGACAGGGTTAGTGACAGGCTGAGGGTTAGAGTTAAGGTTGGAGTGACGGTAAGGGTCAGAGTTAGGTTTAGCGACAGTGTTAGGGTTAGGGATCAGGTTAGGTTAGGGTTCAGGGTTAAGGTTAGGGTTAGGGTTAGGAATAGGGGAGGGTTAGTGTTTACATTTCAGGGTTAGGGTTTAGGGATAGGGTTAGGGTTAGGGTTAGGATTAGAGTTAGGGTTAGGTTTAGGGTTAGGGTTAGGGTTAGGTTTTAGGGATAGCGTTAGGGTTAGGGTTACGGTTTAGGTTTAGGGTTAGGGTTAATGTTAGGGTTTAGGGTTTAGGGTTAGGGTTAGGGTTAGAGTTAGGGTTTAGGCTTTAGGTTAAGGTTAGTGTTAGGGTTTAGGGTTTAGGGTTAGGGTTAGGGTTAGGGTTAGGGTTTAGTGTTTATGGTTAGGGTTAGCGTTAGGGTTAGGGTTTGGGTTTAGGGTTTAGGTTTAGGGTTAGGGTTAGTGTTAGGGTTTCGGGTTTAGTGTTAGTGTTAAACTTAGGGTTAAGGTTAGGTACACGTTTCGGGTTTGAGTCATGGTTAGGTTTAGTGTTAGGGTTATAGTTAAGTTTAGGTTTTGGCTGATTGTTAAGGTTAGGTTTAGGGACAGGGTTAGTTACAGGGTGAGGGTTAGAGTTAAAGATAGAGAGACGTTAAGGGTCAGAGTTAGGTTTAGCGACAGTGTTAGGGTTAGGGATCAGGTTAGGTTAGGGTTTAGGGTTAGCGTTAGGGTTAGGGTTAGGAATAGGGGAGGGTTAGTGTTTACATTTTAGGGTTAGGGTTTAGGGATAGGGTTAGGGTTAGGGGTAGGGTTAGAGTTAGGGTTAGGGTTAGGGTTAGGGTTAGAGTTAGGGTTAGGTTTTAGGGATAGGGATAGGGTTAGGGTTACGGTTTAGGTTTAGGGTTAGGGTTAAGTTTAGGGTTTAGGGTTTAGGGTTAGGGTTAGGGTTAGAGTTAGGGTTTAGGCTTTAGGGTTAGGGATAGTGTTAGGGTTTAGGGTTTAGGGTTAGGGTTAGGGTTCGGGTTAGGGTTAGGGTTTAGTGTTTAAGGTTAGGGTTAGCGTTAGGGTTAGGGTTTGGGTTTAGGGTTTAGATTTAGGGTTAGGGTTAGTGTTAGGGTTTCGGGTTTAGTGTTAGGGTTAAGGTTATGTTTAGGGTTAGGTACACGATTCGGGTTTGAGACATGGTTAGGTTTAGTGTTAAGGTTATAGTTAAGTTTAGGTTTTGGCTGATGGTTAAGTTTAGGTTTAGGGACAGGATTAGTTACAGGGTGAGGGTTAGAGTTAAAGATAGAGAGACGGTAAGTGTCAGAGTTAGGTTTAGCGACAGTGTTAGGGTTAGGGTTAGGTTAGGGTTAGGGTTAGGGTTAGGTGTAGGTTTTAGGGATAGGGTTAGGTTTAGGGTTACGGTTTAGGTTTAGGGTTAGGGTTAAGGTTAGGGTTTAGGGTTTAGGGTTAGGGTTAGGGTTAGGGTTAGCATTAGGTTTAGGTTTAGGGACAGGATTAGGGTTTGGGACATGGTTAGGTTTACTGTTAGTGTTATATTAAGTTTAGGTTTTGTCTGATGCTTAAGTTTAGGTTTAGGGACAGGGTTAGTGACAGGGTGAGGGTTAGAGTTAAGGTTGGAGAGACGGTAAGGGTCAGAGTTAGGTTTAGCGACAGTGTTAGGGTTTGGGATCAGGTTAGGTTAGGGTTTAGGGTTAGGGTTAGGGTTAGGGTTAGGTTTTAGGGATAGGGTTAGGGTTAGGGTTACGGTTTAGGTTTAGGGTTAGGGTTCAGGTTAGGGTTTAGGGTTTAGGGTTAGGGTTACGGTTAGAGTTAGGGTTTAGGCTTTAGGGTTAGGGTTAGGGTTAGGGTTAGGGTTAGGGTTAGGTTTTAGGGATAGGGTTAGGGTTAGGGTTACGGTTTAGGTTTAGGGTTAGGGTTCAGGTTAGGGTTTAGGGTTTAGGGTTAGGGTTACGGTTAGAGTTAGGGTTTAGGCTTTAGGGTTAGGGTTAGGGTTAGGGTTAGGGTTAGGGTTAGGGTTAGGGTTAGTGTTAGGGTTAAGGTTAGGGTTAGGGTTAGGTACACGTTTCTGGTTTGAGACATGGTTAGGTTTAGTGTTAGGGTTATGGTTAAGTTTAGGTTTTGGCTGATGGTTAAGGTTAGGTTTAGGGACAGGGTTAGTTACAGGGTGAGGGTTAGAGTTAAAGATAGAGAGACGGTAAGAGTCAGAGTTAGGTTTAGCGACAGTGTTAGGGTTAGGGTTAGGGTTAGGGTTAGGTTAGGGTAAGGGTTAGAGTTAGGGTTTAGGTTTAGGGTTAGGGTTTAGGATTTAGGGTTAGGGTTATGGTTAGGGTTAGGGTTAGGTTTAGGGTCAGGATTACAGTTTGGGAAATGGTTAGGTTTAGTGTAGGGTTATAGTTAAGTTTTGGTTTTGGCTGATGGTTAAGGTTAGTTTTAGGGACAGGTTTAGTGACAGGGTGAGGGTTAGAGTTAAGTTTAGAGAGACGGTAAGGGTCAAAGTTAGGTTTAGCGACAGTGTTAGTGTTAGGAATCAGATTAGGTTAGGGTTTAGGGTTAGGGTTAGGGTTAGGGTTAGGGTTAGGAATAGGGGAGGGTTAGTGTTTACATTTTAGGGTTAGGGTTTAGGGATAGGGTTAGGGATAGGGTTAGGGTTAGAGTTAGGATTTAGGCTTTAGGGTTAGGGTTAGGGTTAGAGTTAGGGCTTACGGTTTAGGGTTAGGGTTAGGGTTAGGGTTAGGGTTTCGGGTTTCGATTTAGGGTTAAGTTTAGGGTTAGTGTTAGGTACACGATTCGGGTTTGAGACATGTTTAGGTTTAGTGTTAGGGTTATGGTTAAGTTTAGGTTTTGGCTGATGGTTAAAGTTAGGTTTAGGGACAGGGTTAGTTACAGGGTGAGGGTTAGAGTTAAAGTTAGAGAGACGGTAAGGTACAGAGTTAGGTTTAGCGACAGTGTTAGGGTTAGGGTTAGGGTTAGGTTAGGGTTAGGGTTTGGGTTAGGGTTAGGGTTAGGTTTTAGGGATAGGGTTAGGGTTAGGGTTACGGTTTAGGTTTAGAGATAGGGTTAAGGTTAGGGTTTAGGGTTTATGGTTAGGGTTAGGGTTAGAGTTAGGGTTTAGGCTTTAGGGTTAGGGTTAGTGTTAGGGTTTAGGGTTTCGGGTTAGGGTTAGGGTTAGGGTTAGGGTTAGGTTTTAGGGATAGGGTTCGGGTTAGGGTTACGGTTTAGGTTTAGGGTTAGGGTTAAGTTTAGGGATTAGGGTTTAGGGTTAGGGTTAGGGTTAGAGTTATGGTTTAACTTTAGGGTTAGGGTTAGTGTTAGGGTTTAGGGTTTAGGGTTAGGGTTAGGGTTAGGGTTAGCATTAGGTTTAGGGTTAGGGACAGGATTAGGGTTTGGGACATGGTTAGGTTTACTGTTAGGGTTATATTAAGTTTAGGTTTTGTCTGATGCTTAAGTTTAGGTTTAGGGACAGGGTTAGTGACAGGGTGACGGTTAGAGTTAAGGTTGGAGAGACGGTAAGGGTCAGAGTTAGGTTTAGCGACAGTGTTAGGGTTAGGGATCAGGTTAGGTTAGGGTTTAGAGTTAGGGTTAGGGTTAGGGTTAGGAATAGGGGAGGGTTAGTGTTTACATTTTAGGGTTAGGGTTTAGGGATAGGGTTAGGGTTAGGGGTAGGGTTAGGGTTAGGGTTAGAGTTAGGATTTAGGCTTTAGGGATAGGGTTAGGGTTAGAGTTAGGGCTTACGGTTTAGGGTTAGTGTTATGGTTATGGTTAGGGTTAGGGTTAGGGGCAGGATTAGGGTTTGGGACATGGTTAGGTTGACTGTTAGGGTTATATTAAGCTTAGGTTTTGTCTGATGCTTAAGTTTAGGTTTAGGGACAGGGTTAGTGACAGGGTGAGGGTTAGAGTTAAGGTTGGAGAGACGGTAAGGGTCAGAGTTAGGTTTAGCGACAGTGTTAGTGTTAGGGATCAGGTTAGGTTAGGGTTTAGGGTTAGGGTTAGGGTTAGGGTTAGGAATAGGGGAGGGTTAGCGTTTACATTTTAGGGTTAGGGTTTAGGGATAGGGTTAGGGTTAGGGTTAGGGTTAGGGTTAGAGTTAGGATTTAGGCTTTAGGGTTAGGGTTAGAGTTAGAGTTAGGGCTTCTGGTTTAGGGTTAGGGTTAGGGTTAGGGTTAGGGTTTCGGGTTTAGGGTTAGGGTTAAGTTTAGGGTTAGGGTTAGGTACACGATTCGGGTTTGAGACATGTTTAGGTTTAGTGTTAGGGTTATGGATAAGTTTAGTTTTTGGCTGATGGTTAAGGTTAAGGTTAGGGACAGGGTTAGTTACAGGGTGAGGGTTAGAGTTAAAGTTAGAGAGACGGTAAGGTACAGAGTTAGGTTTAGCGACAGTGTTAGGGTTAGGGTTAGGGTTAGGTTAGGGTTAGGGTTAGGGTTAGGGTTAGGGTTAGGTTTTAGGGATAGGGTTAGGGTTAGGGTTACGGTTTAGGTTTAGGGTTAGGTTAAGGTTAGTGTTTAGGGTTTAGGGTTAGGGTTAGGGTTAGGGTTAGCATTAGGTTTAGGGTTAGGGACAGGATTAGGGTTTGGGACATGGTTAGGTTTACTGTTAGGGTTATATTAAGTTTAGGTTTTGTCTGATGCTTAAGTTTAGGTTTAGGGACAGGGTTAGTGACAGGCTGAGGGTTAGAGTTAAGGTTGGAGTGACGGTAAGGGTCAGAGTTAGGTTTAGCGACAGTGTTAGGGTTAGGGATCAGGTTAGGTTAGGGTTCAGGGTTAAGGTTAGGGTTAGGGTTAGGAATAGGGGAGGGTTAGTGTTTACATTTCAGGGTTAGGGTTTAGGGATAGGGTTAGGGTTAGGGTTAGGATTAGAGTTAGGGTTAGGTTTAGGGTTAGGGTTAGGGTTAGGTTTTAGGGATAGCGTTAGGGTTAGGGTTACGGTTTAGGTTTAGGGTTAGGGTTAATGTTAGGGTTTAGGGTTTAGGGTTAGGGTTAGGGTTAGAGTTAGGGTTAGGGTTAGGGTTAGGGTTAGGTTTTAGGGATAGGGTTAGGGTTAGGGTTACGGTTTAGGTTTAGGGTTAGGGTTCAGGTTAGGGTTTAGGGTTTAGGGTTAGGGTTACGGTTAGAGTTAGGGTTTAGGCTTTAGGGTTAGGGTTAGGGTTAGGGTTAGGGTTAGGGTTAGGGTTAGTGTTAGGGTTAAGGTTAGGGTTAGGGTTAGGTACACGTTTCTGGTTTGAGACATGGTTAGGTTTAGTGTTAGGGTTATGGTTAAATTTAGGTTTTGGCTGATGGTTAAGGTTAGGTTTAGGGACAGGGTTAGTTACAGGGTGAGGGTTAGAGTTAAAGATAGAGAGACGGTAAGAGTCAGAGTTAGGTTTAGCGACAGTGTTAGGGTTAGGGTTAGGGTTAGGGTTAGGTTAGGGTAAGGGTTAGAGTTAGGGTTTAGGTTTAGGGTTAGGGTTTAGGATTTAGGGTTAGGGTTATGGTTAGGGTTAGGGTTAGGTTTAGGGTCAGGATTACGGTTTGGGAAATGGTTAGGTTTAGTGTAGGGTTATAGTTAAGTTTTGGTTTTGGCTGATTGTTAAGGTTAGTTTTAGGGACAGGTTTAGTGACAAGGTGAGGGTTAGAGTTAAGTTTAGAGAGACGGTAAGGGTCAAAGTTAGGTTTAGCGACAGTGTTAGTGTTAGGAATCAGATTAGGTTAGGGTTTAGGGTTAGGGTTAGGGTTAGGGTTAGGGTTAGGAATAGGGGAGGGTTAGTGTTTACATTTTAGGGTTAGGGTTTAGGGATAGGGTTAGGGATAGGGTTAGGGTTAGAGTTAGGATTTAGGCTTTAGGGTTAGGGTTAGGGTTAGAGTTAGGGCTTACGGTTTAGGGTTAGGGTTAGGGTTAGGGTTAGGGTTTCGGGTTTCGATTTAGGGTTAAGTTTAGGGTTAGTGTTAGGTACACGATTCGGGTTTGAGACATGTTTAGGTTTAGTGTTAGGGTTATGGTTAAGTTTAGGTTTTGGCTGATGGTTAAAGTTAGGTTTAGGGACAGGGTTAGTTACAGGGTGAGGGTTAGAGTTAAAGTTAGAGAGACGGTAAGGTACAGAGTTAGGTTTAGCGACAGTGTTAGGGTTAGGGTTAGGGTTAGGTTAGGGTTAGGGTTTGGGTTAGGGTTAGGGTTAGGTTTTAGGGATAGGGTTAGGGTTAGGGTTACGGTTTAGGTTTAGAGATAGGGTTAAGGTTAGGGTTTAGGGTTTATGGTTAGGGTTAGGGTTAGAGTTAGGGTTTAGGCTTTAGGGTTAGGGTTAGTGTTAGGGTTTAGGGTTTCGGGTTAGGGTTAGGGTTAGGGTTAGGGTTAGGTTTTAGGGATAGGGTTCGGGTTAGGGTTACGGTTTAGGTTTAGGGTTAGGGTTAAGTTTAGGGATTAGGGTTTAGGGTTAGGGTTAGGGTTAGAGTTATGGTTTAACTTTAGGGTTAGGGTTAGTGTTAGGGTTTAGGGTTTAGGGTTAGGGTTAGGGTTAGGGTTAGCATTAGGTTTAGGGTTAGGGACAGGATTAGGGTTTGGGACATGGTTAGGTTTACTGTTAGGGTTATATTAAGTTTAGGTTTTGTCTGATGCTTAAGTTTAGGTTTAGGGACAGGGTTAGTGACAGGGTGACGGTTAGAGTTAAGGTTGGAGAGACGGTAAGGGTCAGAGTTAGGTTTAGCGACAGTGTTAGGGTTAGGGATCAGGTTAGGTTAGGGTTTAGAGTTAGGGTTAGGGTTAGGGTTAGGAATAGGGGAGGGTTAGTGTTTACATTTTAGGGTTAGGGTTTAGGGATAGGGTTAGGGTTAGGGGTAGGGTTAGGGTTAGGGTTAGAGTTAGGATTTAGGCTTTAGGGATAGGGTTAGGGTTAGAGTTAGGGCTTACGGTTTAGGGTTAGGGTTATGGTTATGGTTAGGGTTAGGGTTAGGGGCAGGATTAGGGTTTGGGACATGGTTAGGTTGACTGTTAGGGTTATATTAAGCTTAGGTTTTGTCTGATGCTTAAGTTTAGGTTTAGGGACAGGGTTAGTGACAGGGTGAGGGTTAGAGTTAAGGTTGGAGAGACGGTAAGGGTCAGAGTTAGGTTTAGCGACAGTGTTAGTGTTAGGGATCAGGTTAGGTTAGGGTTTAGGGTTAGGGTTAGGGTTAGGGTTAGGAATAGGGGAGGGTTAGCGTTTACATTTTAGGGTTAGGGTTTAGGGATAGGGTTAGGGTTAGGGTTAGGGTTAGGGTTAGAGTTAGGATTTAGGCTTTAGGGTTAGGGTTAGAGTTAGAGTTAGGGCTTCTGGTTTAGGGTTAGGGTTAGGGTTAGGGTTAGGGTTTCGGGTTTAGGGTTAGGGTTAAGTTTAGGGTTAGGGTTAGGTACACGATTCGGGTTTGAGACATGTTTAGGTTTAGTGTTAGGGTTATGGATAAGTTTAGTTTTTGGCTGATGGTTAAGGTTAAGGTTAGGGACAGGGTTAGTTACAGGGTGAGGGTTAGAGTTAAAGTTAGAGAGACGGTAAGGTACAGAGTTAGGTTTAGCGACAGTGTTAGGGTTAGGGTTAGGGTTAGGTTAGGGTTAGGGTTAGGGTTAGGGTTAGGGTTAGGTTTTAGGGATAGGGTTAGGGTTAGGGTTATGGTTTAGGTTTAGGGTTAGGGTTAAGGTTAGTGTTTAGGGTTTAGGGTTAGGGTTAGGGTTAGGGTTAGCATTAGGTTTATGGTTAGGGACAGGATTAGGGTTTGGGACATGGTTAGGTTTACTGTTAGGGTTATATTAAGTTTAGGTTTTGTCTGATGCTTAAGTGTAGGTTTAGGGACAGGGTTAGTGACAGGCTGAGGGTTAGAGTTAAGGTTGGAGTGACGGTAAGGGTCAGAGTTAGGTTTAGTGACAGTGTTAGGGTTAGGGATCAGGTTAGGTTAGGGTTCAGGGTTAAGGTTAGGGTTAGGGTTAGGAATAGGGGAGGGTTAGTGTTTACATTTCAGGGTTAGGGTTTAGGGATAGGGTTAGGGTTAGGGTTAGGATTAGAGTTAGGGTTAGGTTTAGGGTTAGGGTTAGGGTTAGGTTTTAGGGATAGGGTTAGGGTTAGGGTTACGGTTTAGGTTTAGGGTTAGGGTTAAGGTTAGGGTTTAGGGTTTATGGTTATGGTTAGGGTTAGAGTTAGGGTTTAGGCTTTAGGGTTAGGGTTAGTGTTAGGGTTTAGGGTTTAGGGTTAGGGTTAGGGTTAGGGTTAGGGTTTAGTGTTTATGGTTAGGGTTAGGGTTAGGTACACGTTTCGGGTTTTAGACATGGTTAGGTTTAGTGTTAGGGTTATAGTTAAGTTTAGGTTTTGGCTGATGGTTAAGGTTAGGTTTCGGGACAGGGTTAGTTACAGGGTGAGGGTTAGAGTTAAAGTTGGAGAGACGGTAAGGGTCAGAGTTAGGTTTAGCGACAGTGTTAGTGTTAGGGATCAGGTTAGGTTAGGGTTTAGGGTTAGGGTTAGGGTTAGGGTTAGGAATAGGGGAGGGTTAGTGTTTACATTTTAGGGTTAGGGTTTAGGGATAGGGTTAGGGTTAGGGTTAGGGTTTCGGGTTTAGGGTTAGGGTTAAGTTTAGGGTTAGGGTTAGGTACACGATTCGGCTTTGAGACATGTTTAGGTTTAGTGTTAGGGTTATGGTTAAGTTTAGGTTTTGGCTGATGATTAAGGTTAAGGTTAGGGACAGGGTTAGTTACAGGGTGAGGGTTAGAGTTAAAGTTAGAGAGACGGTAAGGTACAGAGTTAGGTTTAGCGACAGTGTTAGGGTTAGGGTTAGGGTTAGGGTTTAGGGTTTAGGCTTTACGGTTAGGGTTAGTGTTAGGGTTTAGGGTTTAGGGTTAGGGTTAGGGTTAGGGTTAGGGTTTAGTGTTTATGGTTAGGGTTAGCGTTAGGGTTAGGGTTTGGGTTTAGGGCTTAGGTTTAGGGTTAGGGTTAGGTACACGTTTCGGGTTTTAGACATGGTTAGGTTTAGTGTTAGGGTTATAGTTAAGTTTAGGTTTTGGCTGATGGTTAAGGTTAGGTTTCGGGACAGGGTTAGTTACAGGGTGAGGGTTAGAGTTAAAGATAGAGAGACGGTAAGGGTCAGAGTTAGGTTTAGCGACAGTGTTAGGGTTAGGGTTAGGGTTAGAGTTAGGGTTTAGGGTTAGGGTTAGGGTTAGGGTTTAAGATTTAGGATTAGGGTTATTGTTAGGGTTAGGGTTAGGGTTAGGGGCAGGATTAGGGTTTGGGACATGGTTAGGTTTACTGTTAGGGTTATATTAAGTTTCGGTTTTGTCTGATGCTTAAGTTTAGGTTTAGGGACAGGGTTAGTGACAGGGTGAGGTTTAGAGTTAAGGTTGGAGAGACGGTAAGGGTCAGAGTTAGGTTTAGCGACAGTGTTAGGGTTAGGGATCAGGTTAGGTTAGGGTTTAGGGTTAGGGTTAGGGTTAGGGTTAGGGTTAGGGTTAGGTTTTAGGGATAGGGTTAGGGTTAGGGTTACGGTTTAGGTTTAGGGTTAGGGTTAAGGTTAGGGTTTAGGGTTTAGGGTTAGGGTTAGGGTTAGAGTTAGGGTTTAGACTTAGGGTTAGGGTTAGTGTTAGGGTTTAGGGTTTAGGGTTAGGGTTAGGTTTAGGGTTAGGGTTAGGGTTTAGTGTTTATGGTTAGGGTTAGCGTTAGGGTTAGGGTTTAGGTTTAGGGTTAGGGTTAGTGTTAGGGTTTCGGTTTAGTGTTAGGGTTAAAGTTAGGATTAGGGTTATGTACACGTTTCGGGTTTGAGTAATGGTTAGGTTTAGTGTTAGGGTTATAGTTAAGTTTAGGTTTTGGCTGATGGTTAAGGTTAGGTTTAGGGACAGGGTTAGTTACAGGGTGAGGGTTAGAGTTAAAGATAGAGAGACGTTAAGGGTCAGAGTTAGGTTTAGCGACAGTTTTAGGGTTAGGTATCAGGTTAGGTTAGGGTTTAGGGTTAGAGTTAGGGTTTAGGGTTAGGGTTAGGGTTAGGGTTAGGGTTAGGGTTAGGGTTAGGTACACGATTCGGGTTTGAGACATGTTTAGGTTTAGTGTTAGTGTTATAGTTAAGTTTAGGTTTTGGCTGATGGTTAAGGTTAGGTTTAGGGACAGGGTTAGTTACAGGGTGAGGGTTAGAGTTAAAGATAGAGAGACGGTAAGGGTCAGAGTTAGGTTTAGCGACAGTGTTAGGGTTAGGGTTAGGTTTAGGTTAGGGTTAGGGTTAGGGTTAGGTTTAGTGTTAGGGTTTAGGGTTAGGGTTAGGGTTTTGGGATAGAGTTAGGGTTAGGGTTTAGGGTTAGGGTTAGGGTTCGGGTTAGGGTTTAGGGTTTCGGGTTAGGGTTAGGGTTAGGGTTAGCATTAGGGTTAAGTTTAGGTACAGTATTAAGGTTAGGGTTAGGGTTAGGGTTAGGGTTAGGGTTAGGGTTAGGGTTAGGGTTTGAGGTTTAGGGTTAGTGTTAGGTTAGGGTTAAGGTTAGGGTTATGGACAAGATTCGGTTTTGGGACATGTTAAGTTTAGTTTTATGTTATAGTTAAATTTAGGTTTTGGCTGATGTTTAAGGATAAGTTTAGGGACAGGGTTAGTGACAGCGTGAGGGTTAGAGTTAAGGTTAGAGAGACAGTAAGGATCAGAGTTAGGTTTAGCGACAGTGTTAGGGTTAGGGTTAGGGTTAGGGTTTAGGGTTAGGGTTAGGGTTTAGGATTAGGGTTAGGGTTAGCGTTAGCGTTAGGCATAGGGTTAGGGTTAGTGTTTAGGGTTTAGGGTTAGGGTTAGGTACAGGATTAGGGTTTGAGACATGGTTAGGTTTTGTGTTAGGGTTAGGGTTAGGGTTAGGGTTAGTGTTTAGGGGTAGGGTTAGGGTTAGGGTTAGGGTTAGGGTTAGGGTTAGGGTTACGGTTAGGGTTAGGGTTAGGTTTTATGGATAAGGTTAGTGATAGGGTTACGGTTTAGGGTTAGGGTTAGGGTTAAGGTTAGGGTTTAGGGTTTAGAGTTAGGGTTAGGGTTAGGGTTAGCATTAGGTTTAGGGTTAAGGACAGGATTAGGGTTTCGGACATGGTTAGGTTTAGAGTTAGGGTTATATTAAGTTTAGGTTTTGTCTGATGCTTAAGTTTAGGTTTAGGGACAGGGTTAGTGACAGGGTGAAGGTTAGAGTTAAGTTTGGAGAGACAGTAAGGGTCAGAGTTAGGTTTAGCGACAGTGTTAGGGTTAGGGTTAATATTAGAGGCAGTGTTAGGGTTAGGGATCAGGTTAGGTTAGGGTTCAGGGTTAAGGTTAGGGTTAGGGTTAGGAATAGGGGAGGGTTAGTGTTTACATTTCAGGGTTAGGGTTTAGGGATAGGGTTAGGGTTAGGGTTAGGATTAGAGTTAGGGTTAGGTTTAGGGTTAGGGTTAGGGTTAGGTTTTAGGGATAGCGTTAGGGTTAGGGTTACGGTTTAGGTTTAGGGTTAGGGTTAATGTTAGGGTTTAGGGTTTAGGGTTAGGGTTAGGGTTAGAGTTAGGGTTTAGGCTTTAGGTTAAGGTTAGTGTTAGGGTTTAGGGTTTAGGGTTAGGGTTAGGGTTAGGGTTAGGGTTTAGTGTTTATGGTTAGGGTTAGCGTTAGGGTTAGGGTTTGGGTTTAGGGTTTAGGTTTAGGGTTAGGGTTAGTGTTAGGGTTTCGGGTTTAGTGTTAGTGTTAAACTTAGGGTTAAGGTTAGGTACACGTTTCGGGTTTGAGTCATGGTTAGGTTTAGTGTTAGGGTTATAGTTAAGTTTAGGTTTTGGCTGATTGTTAAGGTTAGGTTTAGGGACAGGGTTAGTTACAGGGTGAGGGTTAGAGTTAAAGATAGAGAGACGTTAAGGGTCAGAGTTAGGTTTAGCGACAGTGTTAGGGTTAGGGATCAGGTTAGGTTAGGGTTTAGGGTTAGCGTTAGGGTTAGGGTTAGGAATAGGGGAGGGTTAGTGTTTACATTTTAGGGTTAGGGTTTAGGGATAGGGTTAGGGTTAGGGGTAGGGTTAGAGTTAGGGTTAGGGTTAGGGTTAGAGTTAGGGTTAGGTTTTAGGGATAGGGATAGGGTTAGGGTTACGGTTTAGGTTTAGGGTTAGGGTTAAGGTTAGGGTTTAGGGTTTAGGGTTAGGGTTAGGGTTAGAGTTAGGGTTTAGGCTTTAGGGTTAGGGATAGTGTTAGGGTTTAGGGTTTAGGGTTAGGGTTAGGGTTCGGGTTAGGGTTAGGGTTTAGTGTTTAAGGTTAGGGTTAGCGTTAGGGTTAGGGTTTGGGTTTAGGGTTTAGATTTAGGGTTAGGGTTAGTGTTAGGGTTTCGGGTTTAGTGTTAGGGTTAAGGTTATGTTTAGGGTTAGGTACACGATTCGGGTTTGAGACATGGTTAGGTTTAGTGTTAAGGTTATAGTTAAGTTTAGGTTTTGGCTGATGGTTAAGTTTAGGTTTAGGGACAGGATTAGTTACAGGGTGAGGGTTAGAGTTAAAGATAGAGAGACGGTAAGTGTCAGAGTTAGGTTTAGCGACAGTGTTAGGGTTAGGGTTAGGTTAGGGTTAGGGTTAGGGTTAGGTGTAGGTTTTAGGGATAGGATTAGGTTTAGGGTTACGGTTTAGGTTTAGGGTTAGGGTTAAGGTTAGGGTTTAGGGTTTAGGGTTAGGGTTAGGGTTAGGGTTAGCATTAGGTTTAGGGTTAGGGACAGGATTAGGGTTTGGGACATGGTTAGGTTTACTGTTAGTGTTATATTAAGTTTAGGTTTTGTCTGATGCTTAAGTTTAGGTTTAGGGACAGGGTTAGTGACAGGGTGAGGGTTAGAGTTAAGGTTGGAGAGACGGTAAGGGTCAGAGTTAGGTTTAGCGACAGTGTTAGGGTTTGGGATCAGGTTAGGTTAGGGTTTAGGGTTAGGGTTAAGGTTAGGGTTAGGAATAGGGGAGGGTTAGTGTTTACATTTTAGGGTTAGGGTTTAGGGATAGGGTTAGGGTTAGGGTTAGGGTTAGAGTTAGGGTTAGGGTTAGGGTTAGGTTTTAGGGATAGGGTTAGGTTTAGGATTACGGTTTAGGTTTAGGGTTAGGGTTAAGGTTAGGGTTTAGGGTTTAGGGTTAGGGTTAGGGTTAGAGTTATGGTTTAGGCTTTAGGGTTAGGGTTACTGTTAGGGTTTAGGGTTTAGGGTTAGGGATAGGGTTAGGGTTAGGGTTAGGGTTTAGTGTTTATGGTTAGGGTTAGCGTTAGGGTTAGGTTTTGGGTTTAGTGTTTAGGTTTAGGGTTAGGGTTAGTGTTAGGGTTATGGTTATGGTTAGGGTTAGGGTTAGGGACAGGATTAGGGTTTGGGACATGGTTAGGTTTACTGTTAGGGTAATATTAACTTTAGGTTTTGTCTGATGCTTAAGTTTAGGTTTAGGCACAGGGTTAGTGACAGGGTGAGGGTTAGAGTTAAGGTTGGGTTAGGGTTAGGGTTAGGGTTAGGGTTAGGGTTAGGAATAGGGGAGGGTTAGTGTTTACATTTTAGGGTTAGGGTTTAGGGATAGGGTTAGGGTTAGGGTTAGGGTTAGAGTTAGGGTTAGGGTTAGGGTTAGGGTTAGGTTTTAGGGATAGGGTTAGGGTTAGGGTTACGGTTTAGGTTTAGGGTTAGGGTTCAGGTTAGGGTTTAGGGTTTAGGGTTAGGGTTACGGTTAGAGTTAGGGTTTAGGCTTTAGGGTTAGGGTTAGGGTTAGGGTTAGGGTTAGGGTTAGGGTTAGTGTTAGGGTTAAGGTTAGGGTTAGGGTTAGGTACACGTTTCTGGTTTGAGACATGGTTAGGTTTAGTGTTAGGGTTATGGTTAAATTTAGGTTTTGGCTGATGGTTAAGGTTAGGTTTAGGGACAGGGTTAGTTACAGGGTGAGGGTTAGAGTTAAAGATAGAGAGACGGTAAGAGTCAGAGTTAGGTTTAGCGACAGTGTTAGGGTTAGGGTTAGGGTTAGGGTTAGGTTAGGGTAAGGGTTAGAGTTAGGGTTTAGGTTTAGGGTTAGGGTTTAGGATTTAGGGTTAGGGTTATGGTTAGGGTTAGGGTTAGGTTTAGGGTCAGGATTACGTTTTGGGAAATGGTTAGGTTTAGTGTAGGGTTATAGTTAAGTTTTGGTTTTGGCTGATGGTTAAGGTTAGTTTTAGGGACAGGTTTAGTGACAAGGTGAGGGTTAGAGTTAAGTTTAGAGAGACGGTAAGGGTCAAAGTTAGGTTTAGCGACAGTGTTAGTGTTAGGAATCAGATTAGGTTAGGGTTTAGGGTTAGGGTTAGGGTTAGGGTTAGGGTTAGGAATAGGGGAGGGTTAGTGTTTACATTTTAGGGTTAGGGTTTAGGGATAGGGTTAGGGATAGGGTTAGGGTTAGAGTTAGGATTTAGGCTTTAGGGTTAGGGTTAGGGTTAGAGTTAGGGCTTACGGTTTAGGGTTAGGGTTAGGGTTAGGGTTAGGGTTTCGGGTTTCGATTTAGGGTTAAGTTTAGGGTTAGTGTTAGGTACACGATTCGGGTTTGAGACATGTTTAGGTTTAGTGTTAGGGTTATGGTTAAGTTTAGGTTTTGGCTGATGGTTAAAGTTAGGTTTAGGGACAGGGTTAGTTACAGGGTGAGGGTTAGAGTTAAAGTTAGAGAGACGGTAAGGTACAGAGTTAGGTTTAGCGACAGTGTTAGGGTTAGGGTTAGGGTTAGGTTAGGGTTAGGGTTTGGGTTAGGGTTAGGGTTAGGTTTTAGGGATAGGGTTAGGGTTAGGGTTACGGTTTAGGTTTAGAGATAGGGTTAAGGTTAGGGTTTAGGGTTTATGGTTAGGGTTAGGGTTAGAGTTAGGGTTTAGGCTTTAGGGTTAGGGTTAGTGTTAGGGTTTAGGGTTTCGGGTTAGGGTTAGGGTTAGGGTTAGGGTTAGGTTTTAGGGATAGGGTTCGGGTTAGGGTTACGGTTTAGGTTTAGGGTTAGGGTTAAGTTTAGGGATTAGGGTTTAGGGTTAGGGTTAGGGTTAGAGTTATGGTTTAACTTTAGGGTTAGGGTTAGTGTTAGGGTTTAGGGTTTAGGGTTAGGGTTAGGGTTAGGGTTAGCATTAGGTTTAGGGTTAGGGACAGGATTAGGGTTTGGGACATGGTTAGGTTTACTGTTAGGGTTATATTAAGTTTAGGTTTTGTCTGATGCTTAAGTTTAGGTTTAGGGACAGGGTTAGTGACAGGGTGACGGTTAGAGTTAAGGTTGGAGAGACGGTAAGGGTCAGAGTTAGGTTTAGCGACAGTGTTAGGGTTAGGGATCAGGTTAGGTTAGGGTTTAGAGTTAGGGTTAGGGTTAGGGTTAGGAATAGGGGAGGGTTAGTGTTTACATTTTAGGGTTAGGGTTTAGGGATAGGGTTAGGGTTAGGGGTAGGGTTAGGGTTAGGGTTAGAGTTAGGATTTAGGCTTTAGGGATAGGGTTAGGGTTAGAGTTAGGGCTTACGGTTTAGGGTTAGGGTTATGGTTATGGTTAGGGTTAGGGTTAGGGGCAGGATTAGGGTTTGGGACATGGTTAGGTTGACTGTTAGGGTTATATTAAGCTTAGGTTTTGTCTGATGCTTAAGTTTAGGTTTAGGGACAGGGTTAGTGACAGGGTGAGGGTTAGAGTTAAGGTTGGAGAGACGGTAAGGGTCAGAGTTAGGTTTAGCGACAGTGTTAGTGTTAGGGATCAGGTTAGGTTAGGGTTTAGGGTTAGGGTTAGGGTTAGGGTTAGGAATAGGGGAGGGTTAGCGTTTACATTTTAGGGTTAGGGTTTAGGGATAGGGTTAGGGTTAGGGTTAGGGTTAGGGTTAGAGTTAGGATTTAGGCTTTAGGGTTAGGGTTAGAGTTAGAGTTAGGGCTTCTGGTTTAGGGTTAGGGTTAGGGTTAGGGTTAGGGTTTCGGGTTTAGGGTTAGGGTTAAGTTTAGGGTTAGGGTTAGGTACACGATTCGGGTTTGAGACATGTTTAGGTTTAGTGTTAGGGTTATGGATAAGTTTAGTTTTTGGCTGATGGTTAAGGTTAAGGTTAGGGACAGGGTTAGTTACAGGGTGAGGGTTAGAGTTAAAGTTAGAGAGACGGTAAGGTACAGAGTTAGGTTTAGCGACAGTGTTAGGGTTAGGGTTAGGGTTAGGTTAGGGTTAGGGTTAGGGTTAGGGTTAGGGTTAGGTTTTAGGGATAGGGTTAGGGTTAGGGTTATGGTTTAGGTTTAGGGTTAGGGTTAAGGTTAGTGTTTAGGGTTTAGGGTTAGGGTTAGGGTTAGGGTTAGCATTAGGTTTATGGTTAGGGACAGGATTAGGGTTTGGGACATGGTTAGGTTTACTGTTAGGGTTATATTAAGTTTAGGTTTTGTCTGATGCTTAAGTGTAGGTTTAGGGACAGGGTTAGTGACAGGCTGAGGGTTAGAGTTAAGGTTGGAGTGACGGTAAGGGTCAGAGTTAGGTTTAGTGACAGTGTTAGGGTTAGGGATCAGGTTAGGTTAGGGTTCAGGGTTAAGGTTAGGGTTAGGGTTAGGAATAGGGGAGGGTTAGTGTTTACATTTCAGGGTTAGGGTTTAGGGATAGGGTTAGGGTTAGGGTTAGGATTAGAGTTAGGGTTAGGTTTAGGGTTAGGGTTAGGGTTAGGTTTTAGGGATAGGGTTAGGGTTAGGGTTACGGTTTAGGTTTAGGGTTAGGGTTAAGGTTAGGGTTTAGGGTTTATGGTTATGGTTAGGGTTAGAGTTAGGGTTTAGGCTTTAGGGTTAGGGTTAGTGTTAGGGTTTAGGGTTTAGGGTTAGGGTTAGGGTTAGGGTTAGAGTTTAGTGTTTATGGTTAGGGTTAGGGTTAGGTACACGTTTCGGGTTTTAGACATGGTTAGGTTTAGTGTTAGGGTTATAGTTAAGTTTAGGTTTTGGCTGATGGTTAAGGTTAGGTTTCGGGACAGGGTTAGTTACAGGGTGAGGGTTAGAGTTAAAGTTGGAGAGACGGTAAGGGTCAGAGTTAGGTTTAGCGACAGTGTTAGTGTTAGGGATCAGGTTAGGTTAGGGTTTAGGGTTAGGGTTAGGGTTAGGGTTAGGAATAGGGGAGGGTTAGTGTTTACATTTTAGGGTTAGGGTTTAGGGATAGGGTTAGGGTTAGGGTTAGGGTTTCGGGTTTAGGGTTAGGGTTAAGTTTAGGGTTAGGGTTAGGTACACGATTCGGCTTTGAGACATGTTTAGGTTTAGTGTTAGGGTTATGGTTAAGTTTAGGTTTTGGCTGATGGTTAAGGTTAAGGTTAGGGACAGGGTTAGTTACAGGGTGAGGGTTAGAGTTAAAGTTAGAGAGACGGTAAGGTACAGAGTTAGGTTTAGCGACAGTGTTAGGGTTAGGGTTAGGGTTAGGGTTTAGGGTTTAGGCTTTACGGTTAGGGTTAGTGTTAGGGTTTAGGGTTTAGGGTTAGGGTTAGGGTTAGGGTTAGGGTTTAGTGTTTATGGTTAGGGTTAGCGTTAGGGTTAGGGTTTGGGTTTAGGGCTTAGGTTTAGGGTTAGGGTTAGGTACACGTTTCGGGTTTTAGACATGGTTAGGTTTAGTGTTAGGGTTATAGTTAAGTTTAGGTTTTGGCTGATGGTTAAGGTTAGGTTTCGGGACAGGGTTAGTTACAGGGTGAGGGTTAGAGTTAAAGATAGAGAGACGGTAAGGGTCAGAGTTAGGTTTAGCGACAGTGTTAGGGTTAGGGTTAGGGTTAGAGTTAGGGTTTAGGGTTAGGGTTAGGGTTAGGGTTTAAGATTTAGGATTAGGGTTATTGTTAGGGTTAGGGTTAGGGTTAGGGGCAGGATTAGGGTTTGGGACATGGTTAGGTTTACTGTTAGGGTTATATTAAGTTTCGGTTTTGTCTGATGCTTAAGTTTAGGTTTAGGGACAGGGTTAGTGACAGGGTGAGGTTTAGAGTTAAGGTTGGAGAGACGGTAAGGGTCAGAGTTAGGTTTAGCGACAGTGTTAGGGTTAGGGATCAGGTTAGGTTAGGGTTTAGGGTTAGGGTTAGGGTTAGGGTTAGGGTTAGGGTTAGGTTTTAGGGATAGGGTTAGGGTTAGGGTTACGGTTTAGGTTTAGGGTTAGGGTTAAGGTTAGGGTTTAGGGTTTAGGGTTAGGGTTAGGGTTAGAGTTAGGGTTTAGACTTAGGGTTAGGGTTAGTGTTAGGGTTTAGGGTTTAGGGTTAGGGTTAGGTTTAGGGTTAGGGTTAGGGTTTAGTGTTTATGGTTAGGGTTAGCGTTAGGGTTAGGGTTTGGGTTTAGGGTTTAGGTTTAGGGTTAGGGTTAGTGTTAGGGTTTCGGTTTAGTGTTAGGGTTAAAGTTAGGATTAGGGTTATGTACACGTTTCGGGTTTGAGTAATGGTTAGGTTTAGTGTTAGGGTTATAGTTAAGTTTAGGTTTTGGCTGATGGTTAAGGTTAGGTTTAGGGACAGGGTTAGTTACAGGGTGAGGGTTAGAGTTAAAGATAGAGAGACGTTAAGGGTCAGAGTTAGGTTTAGCGACAGTTTTAGGGTTAGGTATCAGGTTAGGTTAGGGTTTAGGGTTAGAGTTAGGGTTTAGGGTTAGGGTTAGGGTTAGGGTTAGGGTTAGGGTTAGGGTTAGGTACACGATTCGGGTTTGAGACATGTTTAGGTTTAGTGTTAGTGTTATAGTTAAGTTTAGGTTTTGGCTGATGGTTAAGGTTAGGTTTAGGGACAGGGTTAGTTACAGGGTGAGGGTTAGAGTTAAAGATAGAGAGACGGTAAGGGTCAGAGTTAGGTTTAGCGACAGTGTTAGGGTTAGGGTTAGGTTTAGGTTAGGGTTAGGGTTAGGGTTAGGTTTAGTGTTAGGGTTTAGGGTTAGGGTTAGGGTTTTGGGATAGAGTTAGGGTTAGGGTTTAGGGTTAGGGTTAGGGTTCGGGTTAGGGTTTAGGGTTTCGGGTTAGGGTTAGGGTTAGGGTTAGCATTAGGGTTAAGTTTAGGTACAGTATTAAGGTTAGGGTTAGGGTTAGGGTTAGGGTTAGGGTTAGGGTTAGGGTTAGGGTTTGAGGTTTAGGGTTAGTGTTAGGTTAGGGTTAAGGTTAGGGTTATGGACAAGATTCGGTTTTGGGACATGTTAAGTTTAGTTTTATGTTATAGTTAAATTTAGGTTTTGGCTGATGTTTAAGGATAAGTTTAGGGACAGGGTTAGTGACAGCGTGAGGGTTAGAGTTAAGGTTAGAGAGACAGTAAGGATCAGAGTTAGGTTTAGCGACAGTGTTAGGGTTAGGGTTAGGGTTAGGGTTTAGGGTTAGGGTTAGGGTTTAGGATTAGGGTTAGGGTTAGCGTTAGCGTTAGGCATAGGGTTAGGGTTAGTGTTTAGGGTTTAGGGTTAGGGTTAGGTACAGGATTAGGGTTTGAGACATGGTTAGGTTTTGTGTTAGGGTTAGGGTTAGGGTTAGGGTTAGTGTTTAGGGGTAGGGTTAGGGTTAGGGTTAGGGTTAGGGTTAGGGTTAGGGTTACGGTTAGGGTTAGGGTTAGGTTTTATGGATAAGGTTAGTGATAGGGTTACGGTTTAGGGTTAGGGTTAGGGTTAAGGTTAGGGTTTAGGGTTTAGAGTTAGGGTTAGGGTTAGGGTTAGCATTAGGTTTAGGGTTAAGGACAGGATTAGGGTTTGGGACATGGTTAGGTTTAGAGTTAGGGTTATATTAAGTTTAGGTTTTGTCTGATGCTTAAGTTTAGGTTTAGGGACAGGGTTAGTGACAGGGTGAAGGTTAGAGTTAAGTTTGGAGAGACAGTAAGGGTCAGAGTTAGGTTTAGCGACAGTGTTAGGGTTAGGGTTAATATTAGAGGCAGTGTTAGGGTTAGGGATCAGGTTAGGTTAGGGTTCAGGGTTAAGGTTAGGGTTAGGGTTAGGAATAGGGGAGGGTTAGTGTTTACATTTCAGGGTTAGGGTTTAGGGATAGGGTTAGGGTTAGGGTTAGGATTAGAGTTAGGGTTAGGTTTAGGGTTAGGGTTAGGGTTAGGTTTTAGGGATAGCGTTAGGGTTAGGGTTACGGTTTAGGTTTAGGGTTAGGGTTAATGTTAGGGTTTAGGGTTTAGGGTTAGGGTTAGGGTTAGAGTTAGGGTTTAGGCTTTAGGTTAAGGTTAGTGTTAGGGTTTAGGGTTTAGGGTTAGGGTTAGGGTTAGGGTTAGGGTTTAGTGTTTATGGTTAGGGTTAGCGTTAGGGTTAGGGTTTGGGTTTAGGGTTTAGGTTTAGGGTTAGGGTTAGTGTTAGGGTTTCGGGTTTAGTGTTAGTGTTAAACTTAGGGTTAAGGTTAGGTACACGTTTCGGGTTTGAGTCATGGTTAGGTTTAGTGTTAGGGTTATAGTTAAGTTTAGGTTTTGGCTGATTGTTAAGGTTAGGTTTAGGGACAGGGTTAGTTACAGGGTGAGGGTTAGAGTTAAAGATAGAGAGACGTTAAGGGTCAGAGTTAGGTTTAGCGACAGTGTTAGGGTTAGGGATCAGGTTAGGTTAGGGTTTAGGGTTAGCGTTAGGGTTAGGGTTAGGAATAGGGAAGGGTTAGTGTTTACATTTTAGGGTTAGGGTTTAGGGATAGGGTTAGGGTTAGGGGTAGGGTTAGAGTTAGGGTTAGGGTTAGGGTTAGAGTTAGGGTTAGGTTTTAGGGATAGGGATAGGGTTAGGGTTACGGTTTAGGTTTAGGGTTAGGGTTAAGGTTAGGGTTTAGGGTTTAGGGTTAGGGTTAGGGTTAGAGTTAGGGTTTAGGCTTTAGGGTTAGGGATAGTGTTAGGGTTTAGGGTTTAGGGTTAGGGTTAGGGTTCGGGTTAGGGTTAGGGTTTAGTGTTTAAGGTTAGGGTTAGCGTTAGGGTTAGGGTTTGGGTTTAGGGTTTAGATTTAGGGTTAGGGTTAGTGTTAGGGTTTCGGGTTTAGTGTTAGGGTTAAGGTTATGTTTAGGGTTAGGTACACGATTCGGGTTTGAGACATGGTTAGGTTTAGTGTTAAGGTTATAGTTAAGTTTAGGTTTTGGCTGATGGTTAAGTTTAGGTTTAGGGACAGGATTAGTTACAGGGTGAGGGTTAGAGTTAAAGATAGAGAGACGGTAAGTGTCAGAGTTAGGTTTAGCGACAGTGTTAGGGTTAGGGTTAGGTTAGGGTTAGGGTTAGGGTTAGGTGTAGGTTTTAGGGATAGGATTAGGTTTAGGGTTACGGTTTAGGTTTAGGGTTAGGGTTAAGGTTAGGGTTTAGGGTTTAGGGTTAGGGTTAGGGTTAGGGTTAGCATTAGGTTTAGGGTTAGGGACAGGATTAGGGTTTGGGACATGGTTAGGTTTACTGTTAGTGTTATATTAAGTTTAGGTTTTGTCTGATGCTTAAGTTTAGGTTTAGGGACAGGGTTAGTGACAGGGTGAGGGTTAGAGTTAAGGTTGGAGAGACGGTAAGGGTCAGAGTTAGGTTTAGCGACAGTGTTAGGGTTTGGGATCAGGTTAGGTTAGGGTTTAGGGTTAGGGTTAGGGTTAGGGTTAGGAATAGGGGAGGGTTAGTGTTTACATTTTAGGGTTAGGGTTTAGGGATAGGGTTAGGGTTAGGGTTAGGGTTAGAGTTAGGGTTAGGGTTAGGGTTAGGTTTTAGGGATAGGGTTAGGTTTAGGATTACGGTTTAGGTTTAGGGTTAGGGTTAAGGTTAGGGTTTAGGGTTTAGGGTTAGGGTTAGGGTTAGAGTTATGGTTTAGGCTTTAGGGTTAGGGTTACTGTTAGGGTTTAGGGTTTAGGGTTAGGGATAGGGTTAGGGTTAGGGTTAGGGTTTAGTGTTTATGGTTAGGGTTAGCGTTAGGGTTAGGTTTTGGGTTTAGTGTTTAGGTTTAGGGTTAGGGTTAGTGTTAGGGTTATGGTTATGGTTAGGGTTAGGGTTAGGGACAGGATTAGGGTTTGGGACATGGTTAGGTTTACTGTTAGGGTAATATTAACTTTAGGTTTTGTCTGATGCTTAAGTTTAGGTTTAGGCACAGGGTTAGTGACAGGGTGAGGGTTAGAGTTAAGGTTGGGTTAGGGTTAGGGTTAGGGTTAGGGTTAGGGTTAGGAATAGGGGAGGGTTAGTGTTTACATTTTAGGGTTAGGGTTTAGGGATAGGGTTAGGGTTAGGGTTAGGGTTAGAGTTAGGGTTAGGGTTAGGGTTAGGGTTAGGTTTTAGGGATAGGGTTAGGGTTAGGGTTACGGTTTAGGTTTAGGGTTAGGGTTCAGGTTAGGGTTTAGGGTTTAGGGTTAGGGTTACGGTTAGAGTTAGGGTTTAGGCTTTAGGGTTAGGGTTAGGGTTAGGGTTAGGGTTAGGGTTAGGGTTAGTGTTAGGGTTAAGGTTAGGGTTAGGGTTAGGTACACGTTTCTGGTTTGAGACATGGTTAGGTTTAGTGTTAGGGTTATGGTTAAATTTAGGTTTTGGCTGATGGTTAAGGTTAGGTTTAGGGACAGGGTTAGTTACAGGGTGAGGGTTAGAGTTAAAGATAGAGAGACGGTAAGAGTCAGAGTTAGGTTTAGCGACAGTGTTAGGGTTAGGGTTAGGGTTAGGGTTAGGTTAGGGTAAGGGTTAGAGTTAGGGTTTAGGTTTAGGGTTAGGGTTTAGGATTTAGGGTTAGGGTTATGGTTAGGGTTAGGGTTAGGTTTAGGGTCAGGATTACGGTTTGGGAAATGGTTAGGTTTAGTGTAGGGTTATAGTTAAGTTTTGGTTTTGGCTGATGGTTAAGGTTAGTTTTAGGGACAGGTTTAGTGACAAGGTGAGGGTTAGAGTTAAGTTTAGAGAGACGGTAAGGGTCAAAGTTAGGTTTAGCGACAGTGTTAGTGTTAGGAATCAGATTAGGTTAGGGTTTAGGGTTAGGGTTAGGGTTAGGGTTAGGGTTAGGTATAGGGGAGGGTTAGTGTTTACATTTTAGGGTTAGGGTTTAGGGATAGGGTTAGGGATAGGGTTAGGGTTAGAGTTAGGATTTAGGCTTTAGGGTTAGGGTTAGGGTTAGAGTTAGGGCTTACGGTTTAGGGTTAGGGTTAGGGTTAGGGTTAGGGTTTCGGGTTTCGATTTAGGGTTAAGTTTAGGGTTAGTGTTAGGTACACGATTCGGGTTTGAGACATGTTTAGGTTTAGTGTTAGGGTTATGGTTAAGTTTAGGTTTTGGCTGATGGTTAAAGTTAGGTTTAGGGACAGGGTTAGTTACAGGGTGAGGGTTAGAGTTAAAGTTAGAGAGACGGTAAGGTACAGAGTTAGGTTTAGCGACAGTGTTAGGGTTAGGGTTAGGGTTAGGTTAGGGTTAGGGTTTGGGTTAGGGTTAGGGTTAGGTTTTAGGGATAGGGTTAGGGTTAGGGTTACGGTTTAGGTTTAGAGATAGGGTTAAGGTTAGGGTTTAGGGTTTATGGTTAGGGTTAGGGTTAGAGTTAGGGTTTAGGCTTTAGGGTTAGGGTTAGTGTTAGGGTTTAGGGTTTCGGGTTAGGGTTAGGGTTAGGGTTAGGGTTAGGTTTTAGGGATAGGGTTCGGGTTAGGGTTACGGTTTAGGTTTAGGGTTAGGGTTAAGTTTAGGGATTAGGGTTTAGGGTTAGGGTTAGGGTTAGAGTTATGGTTTAACTTTAGGGTTAGGGTTAGTGTTAGGGTTTAGGGTTTAGGGTTAGGGTTAGGGTTAGGGTTAGCATTAGGTTTAGGGTTAGGGACAGGATTAGGGTTTGGGACATGGTTAGGTTTACTGTTAGGGTTATATTAAGTTTAGGTTTTGTCTGATGCTTAAGTTTAGGTTTAGGGACAGGGTTAGTGACAGGGTGACGGTTAGAGTTAAGGTTGGAGAGACGGTAAGGGTCAGAGTTAGGTTTAGCGACAGTGTTAGGGTTAGGGATCAGGTTAGGTTAGGGTTTAGAGTTAGGGTTAGGGTTAGGGTTAGGAATAGGGGAGGGTTAGTGTTTACATTTTAGGGTTAGGGTTTAGGGATAGGGTTAGGGTTAGGGGTAGGGTTAGGGTTAGGGTTAGAGTTAGGATTTAGGCTTTAGGGATAGGGTTAGGGTTAGAGTTAGGGCTTACGGTTTAGGGTTAGGGTTATGGTTATGGTTAGGGTTAGGGTTAGGGGCAGGATTAGGGTTTGGGACATGGTTAGGTTGACTGTTAGGGTTATATTAAGCTTAGGTTTTGTCTGATGCTTAAGTTTAGGTTTAGGGACAGGGTTAGTGACAGGGTGAGGGTTAGAGTTAAGGTTGGAGAGACGGTAAGGGTCAGAGTTAGGTTTAGCGACAGTGTTAGTGTTAGGGATCAGGTTAGGTTAGGGTTTAGGGTTAGGGTTAGGGTTAGGGTTAGGAATAGGGGAGGGTTAGCGTTTACATTTTAGGGTTAGGGTTTAGGGATAGGGTTAGGGTTAGGGTTAGGGTTAGGGTTAGAGTTAGGATTTAGGCTTTAGGGTTAGGGTTAGAGTTAGAGTTAGGGCTTCTGGTTTAGGGTTAGGGTTAGGGTTAGGGTTAGGGTTTCGGGTTTAGGGTTAGGGTTAAGTTTAGGGTTAGGGTTAGGTACACGATTCGGGTTTGAGACATGTTAGGTTTAGTGTTAGGGTTATGGATAAGTTTAGTTTTTGGCTGATGGTTAAGGTTAAGGTTAGGGACAGGGTTAGTTACAGGGTGAGGGTTAGAGTTAAAGTTAGAGAGACGGTAAGGTACAGAGTTAGGTTTAGCGACAGTGTTAGGGTTAGGGTTAGGGTTAGGTTAGGGTTAGGGTTAGGGTTAGGGTTAGGGTTAGGTTTTAGGGATAGGGTTAGGGTTAGGGTTATGGTTTAGGTTTAGGGTTAGGGTTAAGGTTAGTGTTTAGGGTTTAGGGTTAGGGTTAGGGTTAGGGTTAGCATTAGGTTTATGGTTAGGGACAGGATTAGGGTTTGGGACATGGTTAGGTTTACTGTTAGGGTTATATTAAGTTTAGGTTTTGTCTGATGCTTAAGTGTAGGTTTAGGGACAGGGTTAGTGACAGGCTGAGGGTTAGAGTTAAGGTTGGAGTGACGGTAAGGGTCAGAGTTAGGTTTAGTGACAGTGTTAGGGTTAGGGATCAGGTTAGGTTAGGGTTCAGGGTTAAGGTTAGGGTTAGGGTTAGGAATAGGGGAGGGTTAGTGTTTACATTTCAGGGTTAGGGTTTAGGGATAGGGTTAGGGTTAGGGTTAGGATTAGAGTTAGGGTTAGGTTTAGGGTTAGGGTTAGGGTTAGGTTTTAGGGATAGGGTTAGGGTTAGGGTTACGGTTTAGGTTTAGGGTTAGGGTTAAGGTTAGGGTTTAGGGTTTATGGTTATGGTTAGGGTTAGAGTTAGGGTTTAGGCTTTAGGGTTAGGGTTAGTGTTAGGGTTTAGGGTTTAGGGTTAGGGTTAGGGTTAGGGTTAGGGTTTAGTGTTTATGGTTAGGGTTAGGGTTAGGTACACGTTTCGGGTTTTAGACATGGTTAGGTTTAGTGTTAGGGTTATAGTTAAGTTTAGGTTTTGGCTGATGGTTAAGGTTAGGTTTCGGGACAGGGTTAGTTACAGGGTGAGGGTTAGAGTTAAAGTTGGAGAGACGGTAAGGGTCAGAGTTAGGTTTAGCGACAGTGTTAGTGTTAGGGATCAGGTTAGGTTAGGGTTTAGGGTTAGGGTTAGGGTTAGGGTTAGGAATAGGGGAGGGTTAGTGTTTACATTTTAGGGTTAGGGTTTAGGGATAGGGTTAGGGTTAGGGTTAGGGTTTCGGGTTTAGGGTTAGGGTTAAGTTTAGGGTTAGGGTTAGGTACACGATTCGGCTTTGAGACATGTTTAGGTTTAGTGTTAGGGTTATGGTTAAGTTTAGGTTTTGGCTGATGGTTAAGGTTAAGGTTAGGGACAGGGTTAGTTACAGGGTGAGGGTTAGAGTTAAAGTTAGAGAGACGGTAAGGTACAGAGTTAGGTTTAGCAACAGTGTTAGGGTTAGGGTTAGGGTTAGGGTTTAGGGTTTAGGCTTTACGGTTAGGGTTAGTGTTAGGGTTTAGGGTTTAGGGTTAGGGTTAGGGTTAGGGTTAGGGTTTAGTGTTTATGGTTAGGGTTAGCGTTAGGGTTAGGGTTTGGGTTTAGGGCTTAGGTTTAGGGTTAGGGTTAGGTACACGTTTCGGGTTTTAGACATGGTTAGGTTTAGTGTTAGGGTTATAGTTAAGTTTAGGTTTTGGCTGATGGTTAAGGTTAGGTTTCGGGACAGGGTTAGTTACAGGGTGAGGGTTAGAGTTAAAGATAGAGAGACGGTAAGGGTCAGAGTTAGGTTTAGCGACAGTGTTAGGGTTAGGGTTAGGGTTAGAGTTAGGGTTTAGGGTTAGGGTTAGGGTTAGGGTTTAAGATTTAGGATTAGGGTTATTGTTAGGGTTAGGGTTAGGGTTAGGGGCAGGATTAGGGTTTGGGACATGGTTAGGTTTACTGTTAGGGTTATATTAAGTTTCGGTTTTGTCTGATGCTTAAGTTTAGGTTTAGGGACAGGGTTAGTGACAGGGTGAGGTTTAGAGTTAAGGTTGGAGAGACGGTAAGGGTCAGAGTTAGGTTTAGCGACAGTGTTAGGGTTAGGGATCAGGTTAGGTTAGGGTTTAGGGTTAGGGTTAGGGTTAGGGTTAGGGTTAGGGTTAGGTTTTAGGGATAGGGTTAGGGTTAGGGTTACGGTTTAGGTTTAGGGTTAGGGTTAAGGTTAGGGTTTAGGGTTTAGGGTTAGGGTTAGGGTTAGAGTTAGGGTTTAGACTTAGGGTTAGGGTTAGTGTTAGGGTTTAGGGTTTAGGGTTAGGGTTAGGTTTAGGGTTAGGGTTAGGGTTTAGTGTTTATGGTTAGGGTTAGCGTTAGGGTTAGGGTTTGGGTTTAGGGTTTAGGTTTAGGGTTAGGGTTAGTGTTAGGGTTTCGGTTTAGTGTTAGGGTTAAAGTTAGGATTAGGGTTATGTACACGTTTCGGGTTTGAGTAATGGTTAGGTTTAGTGTTAGGGTTATAGTTAAGTTTAGGTTTTGGCTGATGGTTAAGGTTAGGTTTAGGGACAGGGTTAGTTACAGGGTGAGGGTTAGAGTTAAAGATAGAGAGACGTTAAGGGTCAGAGTTAGGTTTAGCGACAGTTTTAGGGTTAGGTATCAGGTTAGGTTAGGGTTTAGGGTTAGAGTTAGGGTTTAGGGTTAGGGTTAGGGTTAGGGTTAGGGTTAGGGTTAGGGTTAGGTACACGATTCGGGTTTGAGACATGTTTAGGTTTAGTGTTAGTGTTATAGTTAAGTTTAGGTTTTGGCTGATGGTTAAGGTTAGGTTTAGGGACAGGGTTAGTTACAGGGTGAGGGTTAGAGTTAAAGATAGAGAGACGGTAAGGGTCAGAGTTAGGTTTAGCGACAGTGTTAGGGTTAGGGTTAGGTTTAGGTTAGGGTTAGGGTTAGGGTTAGGTTTAGTGTTAGGGTTTAGGGTTAGGGTTAGGGTTTTGGGATAGAGTTAGGGTTAGGGTTTAGGGTTAGGGTTAGGGTTCGGGTTAGGGTTTAGGGTTTCGGGTTAGGGTTAGGGTTAGGGTTAGCATTAGGGTTAAGTTTAGGTACAGTATTAAGGTTAGGGTTAGGGTTAGGGTTAGGGTTAGGGTTAGGGTTAGGGTTTGAGGTTTAGGGTTAGTGTTAGGTTAGGGTTAAGGTTAGGGTTATGGACAAGATTCGGTTTTGGGACATGTTAAGTTTAGTTTTATGTTATAGTTAAATTTAGGTTTTGGCTGATGTTTAAGGATAAGTTTAGGGACAGGGTTAGTGACAGCGTGAGGGTTAGAGTTAAGGTTAGAGAGACAGTAAGGATCAGAGTTAGGTTTAGCGACAGTGTTAGGGTTAGGGTTAGGGTTAGGGTTTAGGGTTAGGGTTAGGGTTTAGGATTAGGGTTAGGGTTAGCGTTAGCGTTAGGCATAGGGTTAGGGTTAGTGTTTAGGGTTTAGGGTTAGGGTTAGGTACAGGATTAGGGTTTGAGACATGGTTAGGTTTTGTGTTAGGGTTAGGGTTAGGGTTAGGGTTAGTGTTTAGGGGTAGGGTTAGGGTTAGGGTTAGGGTTAGGGTTAGGGTTACGGTTAGGGTTAGGGTTAGGTTTTATGGATAAGGTTAGTGATAGGGTTACGGTTTAGGGTTAGGGTTAGGGTTAAGGTTAGGGTTTAGGGTTTAGAGTTAGGGTTAGGGTTAGGGTTAGCATTAGGTTTAGGGTTAAGGACAGGATTAGGGTTTGGGACATGGTTAGGTTTAGAGTTAGGGTTATATTAAGTTTAGGTTTTGTCTGATGCTTAAGTTTAGGTTTAGGGACAGGGTTAGTGACAGGGTGAAGGTTAGAGTTAAGTTTGGAGAGACAGTAAGGGTCAGAGTTAGGTTTAGCGACAGTGTTAGGGTTAGGGTTAATATTAGAGGCAGTGTTAGGGTTAAGGTTAGCGTTAGGTGTAGGGTTCGTGTTAGGATTAGGGTTAGGTACAGAGTTGGGAATAGTGTTAGGGCCCCATTTAGAGTTAGGTCTAGGGATACATTTAGATTTAGCTTTTGGGTTAGGAAAAGGGTTAGCTACAGGGGCAGGGATATGTTAGGGACACAGTGAGTGTTAGAGTCAGGATTAGGTTTAGGGTTAGGGTTAGGGTTTGGGTTAGGGTTAGGGTTATGGTTAGGCTTTAGGTATAAAGTTAGGGTTAGTTTTAGGGTTTAGGGTTTAGGGTTTAGGGTTTAGGGTTAGGGTTAGCGTTAGGTTTAGGGTTAGGTTTATGGTTAGGGTATAGGGTTAGGATTAGGATTAGGGTTAGGGACAGGATTAGGGTTTGGGACATGGTTAGGTTTAGTGTTAGGGTTATAGTTAAGTTTAGGTTTTGTCTGATGCTTAAGTTTAGATTTAGGGACAGAGTTACTGACAGGGTGAGGGTTAGAGTTAAGGGTGGAGAGATGGTAAGGGTCAGACTTAGGTTTAGCGACAGTGTTAGGGTTAGGGTTAATATTAGAGTCAGAGTTAAGGTAAGATTAGCGTTATGGTTACAAGCAGATTAGGTTGAGTGATACTGTTAGTGTAAGTGACAGGCTTAGTGTTAGTGTTAGGGTTAGGGTTAGGGACAGTGTTAGGGTTAAGTTTGGAGTTGAGTTTAGTTTTAGGTTTCAATTTAGGGCTGGGGTTAGTGTTAGAGTTAGGGTGGCCTCGGATTAGGGAAGGGATAGGGTCAGGCACAGGGATTGGTATACGTTTATGGTTAGGGTTAGGGTTATAAACAGGTTTAAAGTTAGAGTCAGGGTTAGAGACAGGTATGGTTAGGGTTAGGGTCAAGGTACAGGTAAGATTTAGTTTAAGATTAGGACTTTGGGAAGTTTTTGTATGAGGAAGAATTTCACAGAGAAGACACCAGTCTCTGATCTCACTTCCTGGTCATAAATCTTAAAAGAACTTGGAACCCTGGTAACCAGGCAACCACTTCATAATGCAGCCTTTTCCCAGCTCACTGTGATGGAGATGCTGGAAATAGTACCATGTTTCCATGATGCGGCCTAGTGGCCTCAGGAACTGGCCTCAGGAAAGCCGAAATGGTGAAACTTCACCCATGTTTTAGACTCTGATTTAGGTCTCACACAACATTCTTCTGGCCGTTGTTTCAGAGGTCAATAATATAACACAGGAAGGCCAAGGGCAGACCAGGCCAGGTTAGACAACCATGCTGATCTCACACTGACTGTCGTCCGACCTCTCATTCCTTGTGTGTGTGTGTGTTTGTGTGTGTGTGTGTGTGTGTTTATGTGAGTGTTGGTGGGGAGGGGGAGGATGGTAGAGGGTTTGCTCAGTCTTCTTTTTCAAGGTCCCTCAGTTGTAAGAATAGACTGTTTATTAGAGAATTTTCTTCTTTCTGGAGGTAGGCCTCTATTGCTCTGAAATTGCTTCTTAGGACTGCTTTCGCTGTGTGCATACATTTGGGAACATTGGGTTTTCACTTACTTTAGCCTCAAGGTATTTTTTCATTTCTTCCTTGATGACATTCCTGACCCATTGAGTATCATGTTGCTTAGATCCCATGCTTTTGTGTGTTTTCCCATTATTTTCTTGCAATTGATTTCTAGGTAGATACCAGAGAAGATGCTTGGTACCATTTCAGTCTTCTTGTATCTATGGAGATATGTTTGAGGGTCTAACATGTGACCTATTGTGGAAAATGTCCCGTGTGCCCTTGAAAGGAGTGTATATTGTTCGGATAAGGGGTGAGATTGTCTACAAATATCAATTTAAGTCCTTTAATTCCATTGTTTCTTGGTTGATTTTCTGTCTGGATGATGTATTTGCATGTCATCATCCCCTACTATGACTCACAATGTCTTCATTTATGACTCACCATGTTTGCTTTCAGTGTTAGTTGGTCCTACGTGTGCCATGTATATGATTAGAAGAGTCCCATCCTCTTGTTGGATTGATGGTTTTATCAATATGACATGTACTTTTTGTCACTTGTTATAGCTTTTGTTTTAAAGTCTATGTTATCTGAGTATTGTTTCCCCAGCTTTTTATTTCCCCATTTCCATTGGTAAAACGTATCTTTTTCCATCCCTTCACTTTCAGTCTCTGTGTGTCTTTCGATATGGAGTGAGTGTTGTGGGAAGCATATGTATTATTTTTTTAGTTTCTTTTATCCATTCTGCGACTCCAGGTTTTATTCTAGGTAACACAACTTTCAATCATTATTTTGATGATGAAATGCTCAATGAGAGGTCTTGTTGCATGGTCCTGATAACATGAGAGGCCACCAGGTGCTAAGGCTGCCTTGGAAGTAAGATGGGACACTGTCAGGGCATGAAGTTCCACAGGCCATTCTGCTGGTTGGAAGGAAAACGGCCCCCATTTCCATTTGAGCAGGTCACATGCAATGTGTGACCCTGCCTGACAGACAGTAGGACCTGAAGTTTGAAAGTCAGCATACCCCAGTGTCTCCAGACTCCCTAGGCAATGGGAAAGGTATTTACGATGGTCTAGTAAACAAGGCCACAGGACCCTAGCCTCAACTGGTAAGAAAAAAAGACCCCACCTGAATGCAAATTATGGTTCCCAGACACATTGTTGGAGAGGAGGTAATCCGGCCGCCACCTGGCTTTAGTGGAACAATGCGGCCCTAGCCCTTTCTGTCTGAGAAAGGAGAAACTGCTTGAGTGGGTTGTCAGGAAGCCAGAACATCCTGACAGAGGGTGGAGACCTTGGCCACCCACCAGCAGCGTGCAAATCACAAGTTTCCCTGCCAAAGGCGGGAGACGGATGCCCCACAGCTCGTGCAAGTGGGGCAACATGGACACCAGGCCCTAATGGCAAACGGATGGTGACTTGCCACCTTCCCCCTCACTGCCAGACTGTGAGTGGCACTTGAGACTCCTGGCCCTTCTTGCAGAGGGAGTGAACCCAGGACCCTCTTTGTTGTGCACAACGCCTCAAACCGGTGGCTTTCTTGGAAGAGGAAGTATCCCGCCCATGAAAGCTATGGTCACAAGGGCCTCCTGATAGAAAAGTTTACCCAGGCCTTCAGCTCTCCCAGCAGCTCGCCAGGGACCCAAGACCCTCGTGGATGAGGAATGGTCCACCATGCCTACCAGACATACAAGGGCAAGAAGACTCCAGTTCATTTAGGGTGACCAAGTTGACCCATTCCCCACCTAATGCAGAAGTGAAGGGAGACCAAAACCAGCCCCTATGAGTGAATCAATGAAGCTCTGTGCCCCCGCAATAGCACAACACCTACAACCTCTTCTGGTACAAATAAACCTGGCCTAGGTCTCGCCACAGGAGAGGGGGCTCCAACTACCCCTGACACATCAAATCCTCTGAACAACTGAGCCAGGAGCCAATAAAAGAAGGCCACTGAAGGGGCAACAGAGAGAGACACACAGTGAGCGAGAGAGACCAAAGACAAAATGACAGAAGGAGACACAGGGAGAAGAAATGGGAGGGGGAGCATAGCATCCAAGACCCAGACCTTGAAAGCCATGGGATGGCCGCTCACCCTGGGAAACACACTGAGACTGTCACACCGAGGCTGTGTTGAGGTGGAATCTTACACATTGGAGTGTGGTCGTGCCGGGGACTGAGGTTCTGTGAGGAGGCGGTGCCCTGTCGGTGGCAATCACGGTGGTGACTAAGTGCATGCCGCCAGGGTCCCAGCAGTGCTATGGTGCTCCGAGCCTCACCCAGATTTCCACCTTGGGGCGACAAGTTGTAGTAGCAGGTACTCTCTCTGCGTGGGTCACGTGCCACTCAGCTTTTCCCATAGAGGTCTTCTGTCCTGCAGTCAGAGGCCTCACACGACTCACAGGGGTGTTGGTGTTTTTCTCCATAGTTGAGTCTGCTGTTTTGTTCCGGCTCTTTTCCCCTGTGTGATGGGAGTCCTAGGTAGGATGGAGGATTACCGTGCATTGGGGAAGATTGCGAACGAGGGGCACAGCAGCGAAGACAGGGGCCTTCGTTATGGTGGGTCATGTGATACATCCCTTGGTCCTGGGTCGAGCGACACGACAGAGTGGGTGACTCAATGCACACTTGCAGGGAGACAGACGGTTTTCCTTGAGTCCTTGGACTGTGGTGCCAAGGACGTGCATTGCCCTGACTGGAGAAAGCCGCTGTGAAGTGATGCAGCGAAGGTGGAGACATGCGTAGTGGAAAGCCCTGGTCCAGGGCATTGCGGATGTCGGTGATTGCCCCAAATGGCTGGGAGCTGCTAGCTTGTGGGCAGGAGCAGGGAGAGAGCTGAAGGAGCACCAGCCAGCGGGCGTCGACATGTGGTTGTGGTTGTGAGGCTGTAGGGCAGGGCGGCGAGTTCGCCGATAGCCTGGGGACCAGCAGCGGGTTGAGCGGCGGAAGAGCGGCAACAGGCAGGAGGTATTGCAATGGAGCCCATCGTGGGGTGGCGGCAACAGTAGGGGAAGGCAAAAGCCTGTAGGACGTGGTATTCCAACAGGTCCTCATGCAAGAACTAACCAGACCCGATCATGCTTACGTTCCGGGATCAGACGACATCATCTAATTCAGGGTGGGATTCCCATAGGCACAGGGACTTGACATTGTTTGCCCAAGGGGACCCCTTCCGGCTGGCCTGTTATGTGTGCGTCACCATACTGGGTGCTCTCACTTAGTGTGTGTGCCAGAGAGCACTCTCCACCAACCTCATCATCCCATGCTGCACGTTTCGCCGTTTCCCCAACCGCTGATCCGGAAGCTGCTGCCGTGAGTAGTGGCCATTCCAGGCTTGCAGTGAGCCTTCTTCATTGGCCATGTCAGGGGCACCGCCGGCCACTGATGCTCCCCTGGTGGTCACACAGTACTGCTAGTGCTGGCCTGCAGGAACTCTCCAGGCCCTGGATGGCTTGCCTCCACACACACAACTGGCTAATCTGCAGTCCCTTGTTCGGGGCAACTGAGGCTTGGGGACTGTCAGAACCCTGGGATTCCAGGCATGGGCATATCGGCCCTGGCCCCGGGACTTGCACCAACAAGTGCCTTGTCACTGGCTCTGACCCGAACTGCTTGCCAGTGTGACCGGCCATAGTCACGGGATGCCAAAAGCACCATCAGGGTTCATCGGGCCCACATCAATGCCACCCTTCTATACACTGCCGTCCACTTTTCCCACGCTATGAACAGGACCCCCACACTCACATGATATTTTCCTATACATCACCTCTCCAAACCCTTTGTGCTGAGCGTTATAATGACAGATGGCTAGAGAGAAAGCAAGACCGAGGCAGAGGGAGACAGACTGAATGAGAGAAGGACAAAGGGAAGAAATTGAAGAGATAGACATAGAAGGAGTGCGATATGAAGAGAGATGCACGACAGGTAGACAGTGCGAGAGACAAACAGATAAAGAAACACACACACCCACAGACACACACACTCAGACATGCACACACACCACACTGAAAGAGAGAACCAGAAGCATGAAGAGACCGAGTGTGAGACAGACACAGCATCGCATACAGAGACAGTGATCTAGGAATAGAAAACAAGTCACTGAGAGACACAGAGAGACAGAGAAAGAGAGAAAGAGGGAGCCGGCAGCGTCATAAACTTTCTATTACTCAGTCTGGAAATGACGCCCCAACATTTTCTTTTCTCTATTCCTTAGAAAAGGGTCCCAAACAATGCCAATTCTTAAAAGGCGGGGCTCACGCAGAGATGTGTGACATGGAAGCAGGCACACTGGGAGCCATGGAGGGGCCGCCCCACACGCAGGCCGAGATAGGTGCTTGGCCCCAAGTCTCAACATAATGGAGTCCCTCGAAAGTTCAGTGCCAGAGGGGACTGTGTTGGAAATGGATTTCATTACAGCCCTCTTGAGATAGAGGCAGGAAACCAATGTGCGTCCCTAGGTGCCAGATCAGACGCAGCCCGTAGGCTGTGTTCTGACCTCTGTTCAGCACATACGTCATCGGTCAGGTCTGCACCCGACAACATGTGACCACAGCCCAGGGTTTCTAGGCACTACACGTGTTCATAATGTGATGACATTTTGAGGTGGAGATGCTAGAACGACCTGTACTACGCACATGGGATAACTGCGGAGGCCCTGACAGCACATGCTGCTCAGAGTCACATCACTATGAGGAGCGCAAGCCAGCTCTGAACCAAGCTCTGGGTCCTCAAAGCCATGGCCGCGGCTGCACACAGGTTGTCCTGAAACTGTGGCATGGTCAGTGTTAGTGTAACTGGGCGTGGCCTTGTTTTGTGAGGTAGGGTGAGCAATCCCTAACCCAGAGGGACTTTGGGGAGTTTTTGTATGTGGAAGAAGTTCACAGAGGAGACCCCAGTCTGTGATCTCACTTCCTGGTCATAAAGCTTAAAAGAACTTGGAACCCTGGTAACCAGGCAACCACATCATAATGAAGCCCTTTCCCAGCTCACTGTGATGGAGATGCTGGAAATAGTACCATGTTTCCATGATGCGGCCTAGTGGCCTCAGGAACTGGCCTCAGGAAAGCCGAAATGGTGAAACTTCACCCATGTTTTAGACTCTGATTTAGGTCTCACACAACATTCTTCTGGCCGTTGTTTCAGAGGTCAATAATATAACACAGGAAGGCCAAGGGCAGACCAGGCCAGGTTAGACAACCACGCTGATCTCACACTGACTGTCGTCCGACCTCTCATTCCTTGTGTGTGTGTGTGTGTGTGTGTGTGTGTGTGTGTGTGTGTTTATGTGAGTGTTGGTGGGGAGGGGGAGGATGGTAGATGGTTTGCTCAGTCTTCTTTTTCAAGGTCCCTCAGTTGTAAGAATAGACTGTTTATTAGAGAATTTTCTTCTTTCTGGAGGTAGGCCTCTATTGCTCTGAAATTGCTTCTTAGGACTGCTTTCGCTGTGTGCATACATTTGGGAACATTGTGTTTTCACTTACTTTAGCCTCAAGGTATTTTTTCATTTCTTCCTTGATGACATTGCTGACCCATTGAGTATCATGTTGCTTAGATCCCATGCTTTTGTGTGTTTTCCCATTATTTTCTTGCAATTGATTTCTAGGTAGATACCAGAGAAGATGCTTGGTACCATTTCAGTCTTCTTGTATCTATGGAGATATGTTTGAGGGTCTAACATGTGACCTATTGTGGAAAATGTCCCGTGTGCCCTTGAAAGGAGTGTATATTGTTCGGATAAGGGGTGAGATGGTCTACAAATATCAATTTAAGTCCTTTAATTCCATTGTTTCTTGGTTGATTTTCTGTCTGGATGATGTATTTGCATGTCATCATCCCCTACTATGACTCTCAATGTCTTCATTTATGACTCACCATGTTTGCTTTCAGTGTTAGTTGGTCCTACGTGTGCCATGTATATGATTAGAAGAGTCCCATCCTCTTGTTGGATTGATGGTTTTATCAATATGACATGTACTTTTTGTCACTTGTTATAGCTTTTGTTTTAAAGTCTATGTTATCTGAGTATTGTTTCCCCAGCTTTTTATTTCCCCATTTCCATTGGTAAAACGTATCTTTTTCCATCCCTTCACTTTCAGTCTCTGTGTGTCTTTCGATATGGAGTGACATTTGTGGGAAGCATATGTATTATTTTTTTAGTTTCTTTTATCCATTCTGCGACGCCAGGTTTTATTCTAGGTAACACAACTTTCAATCATTATTTTGATGATGAAATGCTCAATGAGAGGACTTGTTGCATGGTCCTGATAACATGAGAGGCCACCAGGTGCTAAGGCTGCCTTGGAAGTAAGATGGGACACTGTCAGGGCATGAAGTTCCACAGGCCATTCTGCTGGTTGGAAGGAAAACGGCCCCCATTTCCATTTGAGCAGGTCACATGCAATGTGTGACCCTGCCTGACAGACAGTAGGACCTGAAGTTTGAAAGTCAGCATACCCCAGTGTCTCCAGACTCCCTAGGCAATGGGAAAGGTATTTACGATGGTCTAGTAAACAAGGCCACAGGACCCTAGCCTCAACTGGTAGGAAAAAAAGACCCCACCTGAATGCAAATTATGGTTCCCAGACACACTGTTGGAGAGGAGGTAATCCGGCCGCCACCTGGCTTTAGTGGAACAATGCGGCCCTAGCCCTTTCTGTCTGAGAAAGGAGAAACTGCTTGAGTGGGTTGTCAGGAAGCCAGAACATCCTGACAGAGGGTGGAGACCTTGGCCACCCACCAGCAGCGTGCAAATCACAAGTTTCCCTGCCAAAGGCGGGAGACGGATGCCCCACAGCTCGTGCAAGTGGGGCAACATGGACACCAGGCCCTAATGGCAAACGGATGGTGACTTGCCACCTTCCCCCTCACTGCCAGACTGTGAGTGGCACTTGAGACTCCTGGCCCTTCTTGCAGAGGGAGTGAACCCAGGACCCTCTTTGTTGTGCACAACGCCTCAAACCGGTGGCTTTCTTGGAAGAGGAAGTATCCCGCCCATGAAAGCTATGGTCACAAGGGCCTCCTGATAGAAAAGTTTACCCAGGCCTTCAGCTCTCCCAGCAGCTCGCCAGGGACCCAAGACCCTCGTGGATGAGGAATGGTCCACCATGCCTACCAGACATACAAGGGCAAGAAGACTCCAGTTCATTTAGGGTGACCAAGTTGACCCATTCCCCACCTAATGCAGAAGTGAAGGGAGACCAAAACCAGCCCCTATGAGTGAATCAATGAAGCTCTGTGCCCCCGCAATAGCACAACACCTACAACCTCTTCTGGTACAAATAAACCTGGCCTAGGTCTCGCCACAGGAGAGGGGGCTCCAACTACCCCTGACACATCAAATCCTCTGAACAACTGAGCCAGGAGCCAATAAAAGAAGGCCACTGAAGGGGCAACAGAGAGAGACACACAGTGAGCGAGAGAGACCAAAGACAAAATGACAGAAGGAGACACAGGGAGAAGAAATGGGAGGGGGAGCATAGCATCCAAGACCCAGACCTTGAAAGCCATGGGATGGCCGCTCACCCTGGGAAACACACTGAGACTGTCACACCGAGGCTGTGTTGAGGTGGAATCTTACACATTGGAGTGTGGTCGTGCCGGGGACTGAGGTTCTGTGAGGAGGCGGTGCCCTGTCGGTGGCAATCACGGTGGTGACTAAGTGCATGCCGCCAGGGTCCCAGCAGTGCTATGGTGCTCCGAGCCTCACCCAGATTTCCACCTTGGGGCGACAAGTTGTAGTAGCAGGTACTCTCTCTGCGTGGGTCACGTGCCACTCAGCTTTTCCCATAGAGGTCTTCTGTCCTGCAATCAGAGGCCTCACACGATTCACAGGGGTGTTGGTGTTTTTCTCCATAGTTGAGTCTGCTGTTTTGGTCCGGCTCTTTTCCCCTGTGTGATGGGAGTCCTAGGTAGGATGGAGGATTACCGTGCATTGGGGAAGATTGCGAACGAGGGGCACAGCAGCGAAGACAGGGGCCTTCGTTATGGTGGGTCATGTGATACATCCCTTGGTCCTGGGTCGAGCGACACGACAGAGTGGGTGACTCAATGCACACTTGCAGGGAGACAGACGGTTTTCCTTGAGTCCTTGGACTGTGGTGCCAAGGACGTGCATTGCCCTGACTGGAGAAAGCCGCTGTGAAGTGATGCAGCGAAGGTGGAGACATGCGTAGTGGAAAGCCCTGGTCCAGGGCATTGCGGATGTCGGTGATTGCACCAAATGGCTGGGAGCTGCTAGCTTGTGGGCAGGAGCAGGGAGAGAGCTGAAGGAGCACCAGCCAGCGGGCGTCGACATGTGGTTGGGGTTGTGAGGCTGTAGGGCAGGGCGGCGAGTTCGCCGATAGCCTGGGGACCAGCAGCGGGTTGAGCGGCGGAAGAGCGGCAACAGGCAGGAGGTATTGCAATGGAGCCCATCGTGGGGTGGCGGCAACAGTAGGGGAAGGCAAAAGCCTGTAGGACGTGGTATTCCAACAGGTCCTCATGCAAGAACTAACCAGACCCGATCATGCTTACGTTCCGGGATCAGACGACATCATCTAATTCAGGGTGGGATTCCCATAGGCACAGGGACTTGACATTGTTTGCCCAAGGGGACCCCTTCCGGCCGGCCTGTTATGTGTGCGTCACCATGCTGGGTGCTCTCACTTAGCGTGTGTGCCAGAGAGCACTCTCCACCAACCTCATCATCCCATGCTGCACGTTTCGCCGTTTCCCCAACCGCTGATCCGGAAGCTGCTGCCGTGAGTAGTGGCCATTCCAGGCTTGCAGTGAGCCTTCTTCATTGGCCATGTCAGGGGCACCGCCGGCCACTGATGCTCCCCTGGTGGTCACACAGTACTGCTAGTGCTGGCCTGCAGGAACTCTCCAGGCCCTGGATGGCTTGCCTCCACACACACAACTGGCTAATCTGCAGTCCCTTGTTCGGGGCAACTGAGGCTTGGGGACTGTCAGAACCCTGGGATTCCAGGCATGGGCATATCGGCCCTGGCCCCGGGACTTGCACCAACAAGTGCCTTGTCACTGGCTCTGACCCGAACTGCTTGCCAGTGTGACCGGCCATAGTCACGGGATGCCAAAAGCACCATCAGGGTTCATCGGGCCCACATCAATGCCACCCTTCTATACACTGCCGTCCACTTTTCCCACGCTATGAACAGGACCCCCACACTCACATGATATTTTCCTATACATCACCTCTCCAAACCCTTTGTGCTGAGCGTTATAATGACAGATGGCTAGAGAGAAAGCAAGACCGAGGCAGAGGGAGACAGACTGAATGAGAGAAGGACAAAGGGAAGAAATTGAAGAGATAGACATAGAAGGAGTGCGATATGAAGAGAGATGCACGACAGGTAGACAGTGCGAGAGACAAACAGATAAAGAAACACACACACCCACAGACACACACACTCAGACATGCACACACACCACACTGAAAGAGAGAACCAGAAGCATGAAGAGACCGAGTGTGAGACAGACACAGCATCGCATACAGAGACAGTGATCTAGGAATAGAAAACAAGTCACTGAGAGACACAGAGAGACAGAGAAAGAGAGAAAGAGGGAGCCGGCAGCGTCATAAACTTTCTATTACTCAGTCTGGAAATGACGCCCCAACATTTTCTTTTCTCTATTCCTTAGAAAAGGGTCCCAAACAATGCCAATTCTTAAAAGGCGGGGCTCACGCAGAGATGTGTGACATGGAAGCAGGCACACTGGGAGCCATGGAGGGGCCGCCCCACACGCAGGCCGAGATAGGTGCTTGGCCCCAAGTCTCAACATAATGGAGTCCCTCGAAAGTTCAGTGCCAGAGGGGACTGTGTTGGAAATGGATTTCATTACAGCCCTCTTGAGATAGAGGCAGGAAACCAATGTGCGTCCCTAGGTGCCAGATCAGACGCAGCCCGTAGGCTGTGTTCTGACCTCTGTTCAGCACATACGTCATCGGTCAGGTCTGCACCCGACAACATGTGACCACAGCCCAGGGTTTCTAGGCACTACACGTGTTCATAATGTGATGACATTTTGAGGTGGAGATGCTAGAACGACCTGTACTACGCACATGGGATAACTGCGGAGGCCCTGACAGCACATGCTGCTCAGAGTCACATCACTATGAGGAGCGCAAGCCAGCTCTGAACCAAGCTCTGGGTCCTCAAAGCCATGGCCGCGGCTGCACACAGGTTGTCCTGAAACTGTGGCATGGTCAGTGTTAGTGTAACTGGGCGTGGCCTTGTTTTGTGAGGTAGGGTGAGCAATCCCTAACCCAGAGGGACTTTGGGGAGTTTTTGTATGTGGAAGAAGTTCACAGAGGAGACCCCAGTCTGTGATCTCACTTCCTGGTCATAAAGCTTAAAAGAACTTGGAACCCTGGTAACCAGGCAACCACATCATAATGAAGCCCTTTCCCAGCTCACTGTGATGGAGATGCTGGAAATAGTACCATGTTTCCATGATGCGGCCTAGTGGCCTCAGGAACTGGCCTCAGGAAAGCCGAAATGGTGAAACTTCACCCATGTTTTAGACTCTGATTTAGGTCTCACACAACATTCTTCTGGCCGTTGTTTCAGAGGTCAATAATAAAACACAGGAAGGCCAAGGGCAGACCAGGCCAGGTTAGACAACCACGCTGATCTCACACTGACTGTCGTCTGACCTCTCATTCCTTGTGTGTGTGTGTGTGTGTGTGTGTGTGTGTGTGTGTGTTTATGTGAGTGTTGGTGGGGAGGGGGAGGATGGTAGATGGTTTGCTCAGTCTTCTTTTTCAAGGTCCCTCAGTTGTAAGAATAGACTGTTTATTAGAGAATTTTCTTCTTTCTGGAGGTAGGCCTCTATTGCTCTGAAATTGCTTCTTAGGACTGCTTTCGCTGTGTGCATACATTTGGGAACATTGTGTTTTCACTTACTTTAGCCTCAAGGTATTTTTTCATTTCTTCCTTGATGACATTGCTGACCCATTGAGTATCATGTTGCTTAGATCCCATGCTTTTGTGTGTTTTCCCATTATTTTCTTGCAATTGATTTCTAGGTAGATACCAGAGAAGATGCTTGGTACCATTTCAGTCTTCTTGTATCTATGGAGATATGTTTGAGGGTCTAACATGTGACCTATTGTGGAAAATGTCCCGTGTGCCCTTGAAAGGAGTGTATATTGTTCGGATAAGGGGTGTGATGGTCTACAAATATCAATTTAAGTCCTTTAATTCCATTGTTTCTTGGTTGATTTTCTGTCTGGATGATGTATTTGCATGTCATCATCCCCTACTATGACTCTCAATGTCTTCATTTATGACTCACCATGTTTGCTTTCAGTGTTAGTTGGTCCTACGTGTGCCATGTATATGATTAGAAGAGTCCCATCCTCTTGTTGGATTGATGGTTTTATCAATATGACATGTACTTTTTGTCACTTGTTATAGCTTTTGTTTTAAAGTCTATGTTATCTGAGTATTGTTTCCCCAGCTTTTTATTTCCCCATTTCCATTGGTAAAACGTATCTTTTTCCATCCCTTCACTTTCAGTCTCTGTGTGTCTTTCGATATGGAGTGAGTGTTGTGGGAAGCATATGTATTATTTTTTTAGTTTCTTTTATCCATTCTGCGACGCCAGGTTTTATTCTAGGTAACACAACTTTCAATCATTATTTTGATGATGAAATGCTCAATGAGAGGACTTGTTGCATGGTCCTGATAACATGAGAGGCCACCAGGTGCTAAGGCTGCCTTGGAAGTAAGATGGGACACTGTCAGGGCATGAAGTTCCACAGGCCATTCTGCTGGTTGGAAGGAAAACGGCCCCCATTTCCATTTGAGCAGGTCACATGCAATGTGTGACCCTGCCTGACAGACAGTAGGACCTGAAGTTTGAAAGTCAGCATACCCCAGTGTCTCCAGACTCCCTAGGCAATGGGAAAGGTATTTACGATGGTCTAGTAAACAAGGCCACAGGACCCTAGCCTCAACTGGTAGGAAAAAAAGACCCCACCTGAATGCAAATTATGGTTCCCAGACACACTGTTGGAGAGGAGGTAATCCGGCCGCCACCTGGCTTTAGTGGAACAATGCGGCCCTAGCCCTTTCTGTCTGAGAAAGGAGAAACTGCTTGAGTGGGTTGTCAGGAAGCCAGAACATCCTGACAGAGGGTGGAGACCTTGGCCACCCACCAGCAGCGTGCAAATCACAAGTTTCCCTGCCAAAGGCGGGAGACGGATGCCCCACAGCTCGTGCAAGTGGGGCAACATGGACACCAGGCCCTAATGGCAAACGGATGGTGACTTGCCACCTTCCCCCTCACTGCCAGACTGTGAGTGGCACTTGAGACTCCTGGCCCTTCTTGCAGAGGGAGTGAACCCAGGACCCTCTTTGTTGTGCACAACGCCTCAAACCGGTGGCTTTCTTGGAAGAGGAAGTATCCCGCCCATGAAAGCTATGGTCACAAGGGCCTCCTGATAGAAAAGTTTACCCAGGCCTTCAGCTCTCCCAGCAGCTCGCCAGGGACCCAAGACCCTCGTGGATGAGGAATGGTCCACCATGCCTACCAGACATACAAGGGCAAGAAGACTCCAGTTCATTTAGGGTGACCAAGTTGACCCATTCCCCACCTAATGCAGAAGTGAAGGGAGACCAAAACCAGCCCCTATGAGTGAATCAATGAAGCTCTGTGCCCCCGCAATAGCACAACACCTACAACCTCTTCTGGTACAAATAAACCTGGCCTAGGTCTCGCCACAGGAGAGGGGGCTCCAACTACCCCTGACACATCAAATCCTCTGAACAACTGAGCCAGGAGCCAATAAAAGAAGGCCACTGAAGGGGCAACAGAGAGAGACACACAGTGAGCGAGAGAGACCAAAGACAAAATGACAGAAGGAGACACAGGGAGAAGAAATGGGAGGGGGAGCATAGCATCCAAGACCCAGACCTTGAAAGCCATGGGATGGCCGCTCACCCTGGGAAACACACTGAGACTGTCACACCGAGGCTGTGTTGAGGTGGAATCTTACACATTGGAGTGTGGTCGTGCCGGGGACTGAGGTTCTGTGAGGAGGCGGTGCCCTGTCGGTGGCAATCACGGTGGTGACTAAGTGCATGCCGCCAGGGTCCCAGCAGTGCTATGGTGCTCCGAGCCTCACCCAGATTTCCACCTTGGGGCGACAAGTTGTAGTAGCAGGTACTCTCTCTGCGTGGGTCACGTGCCACTCAGCTTTTCCCATAGAGGTCTTCTGTCCTGCAATCAGAGGCCTCACACGATTCACAGGGGTGTTGGTGTTTTTCTCCATAGTTGAGTCTGCTGTTTTGGTCCGGCTCTTTTCCCCTGTGTGATGGGAGTCCTAGGTAGGATGGAGGATTACCGTGCATTGGGGAAGATTGCGAACGAGGGGCACAGCAGCGAAGACAGGGGCCTTCGTTATGGTGGGTCATGTGATACATCCCTTGGTCCTGGGTCGAGCGACACGACAGAGTGGGTGACTCAATGCACACTTGCAGGGAGACAGACGGTTTTCCTTGAGTCCTTGGACTGTGGTGCCAAGGACGTGCATTGCCCTGACTGGAGAAAGCCGCTGTGAAGTGATGCAGCGAAGGTGGAGACATGCGTAGTGGAAAGCCCTGGTCCAGGGCATTGCGGATGTCGGTGATTGCACCAAATGGCTGGGAGCTGCTAGCTTGTGGGCAGGAGCAGGGAGAGAGCTGAAGGAGCACCAGCCAGCGGGCGTCGACATGTGGTTGGGGTTGTGAGGCTGTAGGGCAGGGCGGCGAGTTCGCCGATAGCCTGGGGACCAGCAGCGGGTTGAGCGGCGGAAGAGCGGCAACAGGCAGGAGGTATTGCAATGGAGCCCATCGTGGGGTGGCGGCAACAGTAGGGGAAGGCAAAAGCCTGTAGGACGTGGTATTCCAACAGGTCCTCATGCAAGAACTAACCAGACCCGATCATGCTTACGTTCCGGGATCAGACGACATCATCTAATTCAGGGTGGGATTCCCATAGGCACAGGGACTTGACATTGTTTGCCCAAGGGGACCCCTTCCGGCCGGCCTGTTATGTGTGCGTCACCATGCTGGGTGCTCTCACTTAGCGTGTGTGCCAGAGAGCACTCTCCACCAACCTCATCATCCCATGCTGCACGTTTCGCCGTTTCCCCAACCGCTGATCCGGAAGCTGCTGCCGTGAGTAGTGGCCATTCCAGGCTTGCAGTGAGCCTTCTTCATTGGCCATGTCAGGGGCACCGCCGGCCACTGATGCTCCCCTGGTGGTCACACAGTACTGCTAGTGCTGGCCTGCAGGAACTCTCCAGGCCCTGGATGGCTTGCCTCCACACACACAACTGGCTAATCTGCAGTCCCTTGTTCGGGGCAACTGAGGCTTGGGGACTGTCAGAACCCTGGGATTCCAGGCATGGGCATATCGGCCCTGGCCCCGGGACTTGCACCAACAAGTGCCTTGTCACTGGCTCTGACCCGAACTGCTTGCCAGTGTGACCGGCCATAGTCACGGGATGCCAAAAGCACCATCAGGGTTCATCGGGCCCACATCAATGCCACCCTTCTATACACTGCCGTCCACTTTTCCCACGCTATGAACAGGACCCCCACACTCACATGATATTTTCCTATACATCACCTCTCCAAACCCTTTGTGCTGAGCGTTATAATGACAGATGGCTAGAGAGAAAGCAAGACCGAGGCAGAGGGAGACAGACTGAATGAGAGAAGGACAAAGGGAAGAAATTGAAGAGATAGACATAGAAGGAGTGCGATATGAAGAGAGATGCACGACAGGTAGACAGTGCGAGAGACAAACAGATAAAGAAACACACACACCCACAGACACACACACTCAGACATGCACACACACCACACTGAAAGAGAGAACCAGAAGCATGAAGAGACCGAGTGTGAGACAGACACAGCATCGCATACAGAGACAGTGATCTAGGAATAGAAAACAAGTCACTGAGAGACACAGAGAGACAGAGAAAGAGAGAAAGAGGGAGCCGGCAGCGTCATAAACTTTCTATTACTCAGTCTGGAAATGACGCCCCAACATTTTCTTTTCTCTATTCCTTAGAAAAGGGTCCCAAACAATGCCAATTCTTAAAAGGCGGGGCTCACGCAGAGATGTGTGACATGGAAGCAGGCACACTGGGAGCCATGGAGGGGCCGCCCCACACGCAGGCCGAGATAGGTGCTTGGCCCCAAGTCTCAACATAATGGAGTCCCTCGAAAGTTCAGTGCCAGAGGGGACTGTGTTGGAAATGGATTTCATTACAGCCCTCTTGAGATAGAGGCAGGAAACCAATGTGCGTCCCTAGGTGCCAGATCAGACGCAGCCCGTAGGCTGTGTTCTGACCTCTGTTCAGCACATACGTCATCGGTCAGGTCTGCACCCGACAACATGTGACCACAGCCCAGGGTTTCTAGGCACTACACGTGTTCATAATGTGATGACATTTTGAGGTGGAGATGCTAGAACGACCTGTACTACGCACATGGGATAACTGCGGAGGCCCTGACAGCACATGCTGCTCAGAGTCACATCACTATGAGGAGCGCAAGCCAGCTCTGAACCAAGCTCTGGGTCCTCAAAGCCATGGCCGCGGCTGCACACAGGTTGTCCTGAAACTGTGGCATGGTCAGTGTTAGTGTAACTGGGCGTGGCCTTGTTTTGTGAGGTAGGGTGAGCAATCCCTAACCCAGAGGGACTTTGGGGAGTTTTTGTATGTGGAAGAAGTTCACAGAGGAGACCCCAGTCTGTGATCTCACTTCCTGGTCATAAAGCTTAAAAGAACTTGGAACCCTGGTAACCAGGCAACCACATCATAATGAAGCCCTTTCCCAGCTCACTGTGATGGAGATGCTGGAAATAGTACCATGTTTCCATGATGCGGCCTAGTGGCCTCAGGAACTGGCCTCAGGAAAGCCGAAATGGTGAAACTTCACCCATGTTTTAGACTCTGATTTAGGTCTCACACAACATTCTTCTGGCCGTTGTTTCAGAGGTCAATAATATAACACAGGAAGGCCAAGGGCAGACCAGGCCAGGTTAGACAACCACGCTGATCTCACACTGACTGTCGTCCGACCTCTCATTCCTTGTGTGTGTGTGTGTGTGTGTGTGTGTGTGTGTGTGTGTGTGTGTTTATGTGAGTGTTGGTGGGGAGGGGGAGGATGGTAGATGGTTTGCTCAGTCTTCTTTTTCAAGGTCCCTCAGTTGTAAGAATAGACTGTTTATTAGAGAATTTTCTTCTTTCTGGAGGTAGGCCTCTATTGCTCTGAAATTGCTTCTTAGGACTGCTTTCGCTGTGTGCATACATTTGGGAACATTGTGTTTTCACTTACTTTAGCCTCAAGGTATTTTTTCATTTCTTCCTTGATGACATTGCTGACCCATTGAGTATCATGTTGCTTAGATCCCATGCTTTTGTGTGTTTTCCCATTATTTTCTTGCAATTGATTTCTAGGTAGATACCAGAGAAGATGCTTGGTACCATTTCAGTCTTCTTGTATCTATGGAGATATGTTTGAGGGTCTAACATGTGACCTATTGTGGAAAATGTCCCGTGTGCCCTTGAAAGGAGTGTATATTGTTCGGATAAGGGGTGAGATGGTCTACAAATATCAATTTAAGTCCTTTAATTCCATTGTTTCTTGGTTGATTTTCTGTCTGGATGATGTATTTGCATGTCATCATCCCCTACTATGACTCTCAATGTCTTCATTTATGACTCACCATGTTTGCTTTCAGTGTTAGTTGGTCCTACGTGTGCCATGTATATGATTAGAAGAGTCCCATCCTCTTGTTGGATTGATGGTTTTATCAATATGACATGTACTTTTTGTCACTTGTTATAGCTTTTGTTTTAAAGTCTATGTTATCTGAGTATTGTTTCCCCAGCTTTTTATTTCCCCATTTCCATTGGTAAAACGTATCTTTTTCCATCCCTTCACTTTCAGTCTCTGTGTGTCTTTCGATATGGAGTGAGTGTTGTGGGAAGCATATGTATTATTTTTTTAGTTTCTTTTATCCATTCTGCGACGCCAGGTTTTATTCTAGGTAACACAACTTTCAATCATTATTTTGATGATGAAATGCTCAATGAGAGGACTTGTTGCATGGTCCTGATAACATGAGAGGCCACCAGGTGCTAAGGCTGCCTTGGAAGTAAGATGGGACACTGTCAGGGCATGAAGTTCCACAGGCCATTCTGCTGGTTGGAAGGAAAACGGCCCCCATTTCCATTTGAGCAGGTCACATGCAATGTGTGACCCTGCCTGACAGACAGTAGGACCTGAAGTTTGAAAGTCAGCATACCCCAGTGTCTCCAGACTCCCTAGGCAATGGGAAAGGTATTTACGATGGTCTAGTAAACAAGGCCACAGGACCCTAGCCTCAACTGGTAGGAAAAAAAGACCCCACCTGAATGCAAATTATGGTTCCCAGACACACTGTTGGAGAGGAGGTAATCCGGCCGCCACCTGGCTTTAGTGGAACAATGCGGCCCTAGCCCTTTCTGTCTGAGAAAGGAGAAACTGCTTGAGTGGGTTGTCAGGAAGCCAGAACATCCTGACAGAGGGTGGAGACCTTGGCCACCCACCAGCAGCGTGCAAATCACAAGTTTCCCTGCCAAAGGCGGGAGACGGATGCCCCACAGCTCGTGCAAGTGGGGCAACATGGACACCAGGCCCTAATGGCAAACGGATGGTGACTTGCCACCTTCCCCCTCACTGCCAGACTGTGAGTGGCACTTGAGACTCCTGGCCCTTCTTGCAGAGGGAGTGAACCCAGGACCCTCTTTGTTGTGCACAACGCCTCAAACCGGTGGCTTTCTTGGAAGAGGAAGTATCCCGCCCATGAAAGCTATGGTCACAAGGGCCTCCTGATAGAAAAGTTTACCCAGGCCTTCAGCTCTCCCAGCAGCTCGCCAGGGACCCAAGACCCTCGTGGATGAGGAATGGTCCACCATGCCTACCAGACATACAAGGGCAAGAAGACTCCAGTTCATTTAGGGTGACCAAGTTGACCCATTCCCCACCTAATGCAGAAGTGAAGGGAGACCAAAACCAGCCCCTATGAGTGAATCAATGAAGCTCTGTGCCCCCGCAATAGCACAACACCTACAACCTCTTCTGGTACAAATAAACCTGGCCTAGGTCTCGCCACAGGAGAGGGGGCTCCAACTACCCCTGACACATCAAATCCTCTGAACAACTGAGCCAGGAGCCAATAAAAGAAGGCCACTGAAGGGGCAACAGAGAGAGACACACAGTGAGCGAGAGAGACCAAAGACAAAATGACAGAAGGAGACACAGGGAGAAGAAATGGGAGGGGGAGCATAGCATCCAAGACCCAGACCTTGAAAGCCATGGGATGGCCGCTCACCCTGGGAAACACACTGAGACTGTCACACCGAGGCTGTGTTGAGGTGGAATCTTACACATTGGAGTGTGGTCGTGCCGGGGACTGAGGTTCTGTGAGGAGGCAGTGCCCTGTCGGTGGCAATCACGGTGGTGACTAAGTGCATGCCGCCAGGGTCCCAGCAGTGCTATGGTGCTCCGAGCCTCACCCAGATTTCCACCTTGGGGCGACAAGTTGTAGTAGCAGGTACTCTCTCTGCGTGGGTCACGTGCCACTCAGCTTTTCCCATAGAGGTCTTCTGTCCTGCAATCAGAGGCCTCACACGATTCACAGGGGTGTTGGTGTTTTTCTCCATAGTTGAGTCTGCTGTTTTGGTCCGGCTCTTTTCCCCTGTGTGATGGGAGTCCTAGGTAGGATGGAGGATTACCGTGCATTGGGGAAGATTGCGAACGAGGGGCACAGCAGCGAAGACAGGGGCCTTCGTTATGGTGGGTCATGTGATACATCCCTTGGTCCTGGGTCGAGCGACACGACAGAGTGGGTGACTCAATGCACACTTGCAGGGAGACAGACGGTTTTCCTTGAGTCCTTGGACTGTGGTGCCAAGGACGTGCATTGCCCTGACTGGAGAAAGCCGCTGTGAAGTGATGCAGCGAAGGTGGAGACATGCGTAGTGGAAAGCCCTGGTCCAGGGCATTGCGGATGTCGGTGATTGCACCAAATGGCTGGGAGCTGCTAGCTTGTGGGCAGGAGCAGGGAGAGAGCTGAAGGAGCACCAGCCAGCGGGCGTCGACATGTGGTTGGGGTTGTGAGGCTGTAGGGCAGGGCGGCGAGTTCGCCGATAGCCTGGGGACCAGCAGCGGGTTGAGTGGCGGAAGAGCGGCAACAGGCAGGAGGTATTGCAATGGAGCCCATCGTGGGGTGGCGGCAACAGTAGGGGAAGGCAAAAGCCTGTAGGACGTGGTATTCCAACAGGTCCTCATGCAAGAACTAACCAGACCCGATCATGCTTACGTTCCGGGATCAGACGACATCATCTAATTCAGGGTGGGATTCCCATAGGCACAGGGACTTGACATTGTTTGCCCAAGGGGACCCCTTCCGGCCGGCCTGTTATATGTGCGTCACCATGCTGGGTGCTCTCACTTAGCGTGTGTGCCAGAGAGCACTCTCCACCAACCTCATCATCCCATGCTGCACGTTTCGCCGTTTCCCCAACCGCTGATCCGGAAGCTGCTGCCGTGAGTAGTGGCCATTCCAGGCTTGCAGTGAGCCTTCTTCATTGGCCATGTCAGGGGCACCGCCGGCCACTGATGCTCCCCTGGTGGTCACACAGTACTGCTAGTGCTGGCCTGCAGGAACTCTCCAGGCCCTGGATGGCTTGCCTCCACACACACAACTGGCTAATCTGCAGTCCCTTGTTCGGGGCAACTGAGGCTTGGGGACTGTCAGAACCCTGGGATTCCAGGCATGGGCATATCGGCCCTGGCCCCGGGACTTGCACCAACAAGTGCCTTGTCACTGGCTCTGACCCGAACTGCTTGCCAGTGTGACCGGCCATAGTCACGGGATGCCAAAAGCACCATCAGGGTTCATCGGGCCCACATCAATGCCACCCTTCTATACACTGCCGTCCACTTTTCCCACGCTATGAACAGGACCCCCACACTCACATGATATTTTCCTATACATCACCTCTCCAAACCCTTTGTGCTGAGCGTTATAATGACAGATGGCTAGAGAGAAAGCAAGACCGAGGCAGAGGGAGACAGACTGAATGAGAGAAGGACAAAGGGAAGAAATTGAAGAGATAGACATAGAAGGAGTGCGATATGAAGAGAGATGCACGACAGGTAGACAGTGCGAGAGACAAACAGATAAAGAAACACACACACCCACAGACACACACACTCAGACATGCACACACACCACACTGAAAGAGAGAACCAGAAGCATGAAGAGACCGAGTGTGAGACAGACACAGCATCGCATACAGAGACAGTGATCTAGGAATAGAAAACAAGTCACTGAGAGACACAGAGAGACAGAGAAAGAGAGAAAGAGGGAGCCGGCAGCGTCATAAACTTTCTATTACTCAGTCTGGAAATGACGCCCCAACATTTTCTTTTCTCTATTTCTTAGAAAAGGGTCCCAAACAATGCCAATTCTTAAAAGGCGGGGCTCACGCAGAGATGTGTGACATGGAAGCAGGCACACTGGGAGCCATGGAGGGGCCGCCCCACACGCAGGCCGAGATAGGTGCTTGGCCCCAAGTCTCAACATAATGGAGTCCCTCGAAAGTTCAGTGCCAGAGGGGACTGTGTTGGAAATGGATTTCATTACAGCCCTCTTGAGATAGAGGCAGGAAACCAATGTGCGTCCCTAGGTGCCAGATCAGACGCAGCCCGTAGGCTGTGTTCTGACCTCTGTTCAGCACATACGTCATCGGTCAGGTCTGCACCCGACAACATGTGACCACAGCCCAGGGTTTCTAGGCACTACACGTGTTCATAATGTGATGACATTTTGAGGTGGAGATGCTAGAACGACCTGTACTACGCACATGGGAAAACTGCGGAGGCCCTGACAGCACATGCTGCTCAGAGTCACATCACTATGAGGAGCGCAAGCCAGCTCTGAACCAAGCTCTGGGTCCTCAAAGCCATGGCCGCGGCTGCACACAGGTTGTCCTGAAACTGTGGCATGGTCAGTGTTAGTGTAACTGGGCGTGGCCTTGTTTTGTGAGGTAGGGTGAGCAATCCCTAACCCAGAGGGACTTTGGGGAGTTTTTGTATGTGGAAGAAGTTCACAGAGGAGACCCCAGTCTGTGATCTCACTTCCTGGTCATAAAGCTTAAAAGAACTTGGAACCCTGGTAACCAGGCAACCACATCATAATGAAGCCCTTTCCCAGCTCACTGTGATGGAGATGCTGGAAATAGTACCATGTTTCCATGCTGCGGCCTAGCGGCCTCAGACACTGACCTCAGGAAAGCCGAAATGTTGAAACTTTACCCATGTTTTAGACTCTGATTTAGGTCTCACACAACATTCTTCAGGCCATTGTTTCAGAGGTCAATAATATAACACAGGAAGGCCAAGGGCAGACAAGGCCAGGTTAGAGAATCACGCTGATCTCACACTGACTGTCGTCCACCCTCTCATTGTTTGTGTGTGTGTGTGTGCGCGTGCGTGTGTGTGTGTGTTTATGTGAGTGTTGGTGGAGAGGGGGAGGATGGTAGAGGGTTTGCTCAGTCTTCTTTTTCAAGGTCCCTCAGTTGTAAGAATAGACTGTTTATTAGAGAATTTTCTTCTTTCTGGAGGTAGGCCTCTATTGCTCTGAAATTGCTTCTTAGGACTGCTTTCGCTGTGTGCATTCATTTGGGAACATTGTGTTTTCACTTACTTTAGCCTCAAGGTATTTTTTCATTTCTTCCTTGATGACATTGCTGACCCATTGAGTATCATGTTGCTTAGATCCCATGCTTTTGTGTGTTTTCCCATTATTTTCTTGCATTTGATTTCTAGTTAGATACCAGAGAAGATGCTTGGTACCATTTCAGTCTTCTTGTATCTATGGAGATATGTTTCACGGTCAAACATGTGACCTATTGTGGAAAATGTCCCGTGTGCCCTTGAAGGGAAAGTATATTGTTCGGATAAGGGGTGAGATGGTCTACAAATATCAATTTAAGTTCTTTAATTCCATCGTTTCTTGGTTGATTTTCTGTCTGGATGATGTACTTGCATGTCCTCATCCCCTACTATGACTCTCAATGTCTTCATTTATGACTCACCATGTTTGCTTTCAGTGTTAGTAGGTCCTACTTGTGCCATGTATATGATTAGAAGAGTCTAATCCTCTTGTTGGATTGATGGTTTTATCAATATGACATGTACTTTTTGTCACTTGTTATAGCTTTTGTTTTAAAGTCTATGTTATCTGAGTATTGTTCCCCAGCTTTTTATTTCCCCATTTCCATTGGTAAAACGTATCTTTTTCCATCCCTTCACTTTAAGTCTCTGTGTGTCTTTCGATATGGAGTGACATTTGTGGGAAGCATATGTATTATTTTTTTGGTGTCTTTTATCCATTCTGCGACACCAGTTTTTTTTCTAGGTGACGCAACTTTCAATTATTATTTTGATGATGAAACGCTCAATGAGAGGATTTGTTTCATGGTCCTGATAAAATGAGAGGCCAACAGGTGCTAAGGCTGCCTTGGAAGTAGGATGGGACACTGTCAGGCCATGAAGGTCTGCAGGCCATTCTGCTGGTTGGAAGGAACACGGCCCCCATTTCCATTTGAGCAGGTTGCATGCAATGTATGACACTGCCTGACAGACAGTTGGACCTGAAGTTTGAAAGTCAGCATAGCCCGGTGTCCCCAGACTCTCTAGGCAATGGGAAACGTATTTATGATGGTCTAGTAAGCAAGGCCACAGGACCCTAGCCTCAACTGTTAGGAAAAAAAGACCCCACCTGAATGCAAATTATCGGTCCCAGACAAATTGTTGGAGAGGAGGTAATCGGCCCGCCACCTAGATTGAGTGGAATAATGCGGCCCTAGCCCTTTCTGTGTGAGAAAGGAGAAACAGCTTGAGTGGGTTGTCAGGAACCCAGAACATCCTGACAGAGGGTGGAGACATTGGCCACCCATCAGCAGTGTGCATATCACAAGTTTCCCTGCCAAAGGCGGAAGACCGATGCCCCAGAGCTCATGCAAGTGGGACAACATGGACACTAGGCACTACTGGCAAAAGGATGGTGATTTGCCACCCACTCCCTAGGTGCCAGACAGTGAGTGGCACTTGAGACTCCTGGCCCTTGTTGCAGAGGGAGTGAACCCAGGACCCTGTTTGTTGTGCACAACGCCTCAAACCGGTGGCTTTCTTGGAAGACGAAGTATCCCGCCCATGAAAGCTATGGTTACAAGGGCCTCCTGATAGAAAAGTTTACCCAGGCCTTCAGCTTGCCCAGCAGCTCGCCAGGGACCCAAGACCCTCTTGGTTGAGGAATGGTCCACCATGCCTACCAGACATAAAAGGGAAAGAAGACCCTAGTTCATTTAGGGTGACCAATTTGTCCCATTCCCCACCTAATGCAGAAGGGAAGGGAGACCTAAACCAGCCCCTATGAATGGATCAATGAGGCTCTGTGCCCCCGCAATAGCACAACACCTACAACCTCTTCTGGTACAAATAAACCTGGCCTAGGTCTCGCCACAGGAGAGGGGGTCTCCAACTTCCCCTGACACATCAAATCCTCTGAACAATTGAGGTAAGAGCCAATAAAAGAAGGCCACTGAAGGGGCAACAGAGTGAGACACACAGGGAGCGAGAGAGACCCGCAGACAAAATGACAGAAGGAGACACAGGGAGAAGGAATGGGAGGGGGAGCATAGCATCCAAGTCCCAGAGCTTGACAGCCATGGGATGGCCACTCACCCTGGGAAACACTCTGAGACAGTCACACCGAGGCTGTGTTGAGGTGGAATCTTACACATTGGAGTGTGGTCGTGCCGGGGACTGGTGTCCTGTGAGGAGACGGTGCCCTGTCGGTGGCAATCACGGTGGTGACTAAGTGCATGCCGCCAGGGTCCCAGCAGTGAGATGGTGCTCGGAGCCTCACCCAGATTTCCTCCTTGGGGCGACAAGTTGTAGTAGCAGGTACTCTCTGTGCGTGGGTCACTTGCCTCTGAGCTTTTCCCATAGAGGTCTTCTTTCCTGCAGTCAGAGGCCTCACACGACTCACAGGGGTGTTGGTGTTTTTCTCCATAGTTGAGTCTGCTGTTTTGGTCCGGCTCTTTTCCCCTGTGTGATGGGAGTCCTAGGTAGGATGGAGGATTACCGTGCATTGGGGGAGATTGCGAACGAGGGGCACAGCAGCAAAGACAGGGGCCTTCGTTAGGGTGGGTCATGTGATACATCCCTTGGTCCTTGGTCCAGCAACAGACAGCGTGGGTGACTCAATGCACACTTGCAGGGAGACAGACGGTTTTCCTTGAGTCCTTGGTCTGCGGTGCCAAGGACGTGCATTGCCCTGAGTGGAGAAAGCCGCCGTGAGGTGTATTGTGATCAGTAAGAATGGGGGATTGTGATCAGGAAACTAGGGGAATTGTGATCAGGAAGCCAGAGGAATTGTGATCAGGAAGCAAAGGGCATTGTGATCAGTAGGCAAGGGGTATTGTGATCAGGTACCGTGATGTGTAAGACGGGGCATTCTGATAAGCAAACAGGGGGCAATGTGATCAGGAAGAAAGGGGCAGTGGGATCAGCAAGCAGGGAGAATTTTAATCACTAATCAGGGGGTATTGTGATCACAAACAAGGGTCATTATGATCAAGAGCAAGGGGCATTGTGATCACAAAGTATGGGGCATTTTGATCACTAAGAATGGGGATTGTGATGAGCAAGCAAGGGGAATTGTAACCATGAAGCAAAGGGCATTGTAATCATTAGGCAAGGGGTATTGTGATCAGGTAACAAGGAGTAGTTTGATGTGTAAACAGGGGGCAATGTGAAAAAGAAAAAAGGGGCATTTTGACCAGTTACCAGGGAGCATTGTATCACTAATTAGGTGGTATTGTGATCAATAACAGCGGTCATTATGATTAAGAACAAAGGGCATTGTAATCACAGAGCAATGGGCATTGTGATCAGTAACAGGGAGCATTGTGATCACTAAGGATGGGGGATAGTGATCAGGAAGCAAGGGGAATGGTGATCAAGAAGCAAAGGGCCTTGTGATCAGTAGGCAAGGAGTATTGTGATCAGGTACCTTGATGTGAAAAGACGGGGAATTCTGATAAGCAAGCAGGGGGCAATGTGATCAGGAAGAAAGTGTAATTGTGATCACTCGCAGGGAGCATTTTATTCACTAATCAGGGGGTATTGTGATCAGAAACAGGGTTCATTATGATCGATAAGAAGCGGCATTCTGACCAGTATACAAGGGGCATTGTGATCACAAAGCAGGGGTCATTGTGATCGCTAACTGGGGTATTGTGATCAGAAAAGATGGGGGATTGTGATCAGGAAGCAAGGGGAATTGTGATCAGGAAGCAAGAGGTATTGTGATCAGGAAGCAAAGGGCATTGTGATCAGTAGGAAAGGGGTATTATGATCAGTGAACAAGGGGCAATGTGATCACAAAGCAGTGGGCATTGCGATCAGTAATGGGGGCATTGTGATCACTAAGGATGGGGGAATGTGATCAGGAAGCAAAGGGCATTGTTATCAGTATGCAAGAGGTATTGTTTACAGTGAAAAAGGGGTACTGTGATGTGTAAATAGGGGGTATTCTGATAAGTAAGCAGGGGCATTTTGATCAAGAAGAAAGGTGCATTGTGATCAGTAATGGGGGTATGGTGATCAGGAAGAATGGGGAATAGTGATCAGGAAGCAAGGGGAATTGTGATCAGGACGCAAGAGTTATTGTGATCAGGAAGCAAAGGGCATTGTGAGCAGTAGGCAAGGGGTATTGTGATCAAAGAACAAGGGGTACTGTGATGTGTAAACAGGGGGCATTCTGATAAGTAAGCAGGGGCATTGTGATCAGGAGAAAAGGGGCATTTTGACCATTAAGCAGGGAGCATTGTAATTACTCTTCAGGGTGCATTGTGACCACAAACAAGGGTCATTATGATCAAGAGCAAGGGGCATTGTGATAACAAGCAGGGGGCATTTTAATCAGTAAAGATGTGGAATTGTGATCAGGAAGTAAGGGGATTTCTGATCAGGAAGCAAGGGGCATTGTGATCAGTAGGCACGGGGTATTGTGATCAGTGAACAACGGGTACTGTGATGTGTAAACAGGGTGCATTCTGAAAAGTAAGCAGGGGGCATTGTGATCAGGAAGAAAGGGTCATTGTGATCAGTAAGCAGGGAGCATTGTAATCACTAATCAGGGGTATTGTGATCAGAAACAGGGGTCTTCATGATCAAGAGCAAGGGGCACTGTGATCACAATGCAGTGGGCATTGTGATCAGTAAAGATGGGAGATTGTGATCAGGAAGCAAGGGGAATTGTGATCAGGAAGCAAGAGGCATTGTGATCAGGAAGCAAAGGCATTGTGATCAGTAGCCAAGGGGTATTGTGATCAGTGAACAAGGGGTACTGTGATGTGTAAACAGGGGGCATTCTGAAAAGTAAGCAGTGGGCATTGTGATCAGGAAAAAAGGGGCATTGTGATCAGTAACTGGGTTATTGAGATCAATAAGAATGTGGAGTTGTGATCAGGAAACAAAGGAGATTGTAATCAGTAGGCAAGGGGTATAGTGATAGGTGAACAAGGGGTACTGTGATGTGTAAACTGGGGGCATTCTGATAAGTAAGCAGGGGTCATTGTGATCAAGAAGAAAGGGGCATTGTGATCAGTATGCAGGGAGCATTGTAATCACAAATGAGGGGGTATTGTGATCACAAACAAGGGTCATTATGATCAAGAGCAAGGGGCTTTGTGATCACAAAGCAGGGGGTATTGTGCTCAGTTAGGATGTGGAATTGTGATCAGGAAGTAGAGGAATTGTGGTCAGGAAGCAAGAGGTATTGTGATCAGGAAGCAAAGGGTATTGTGATCAGTAGGCAAAGGGTTTTGTGATCGGTGAACAAGGGGTACTGTGATTTGTAAACAGGGGATATTCTGAAAACTAAGCAGGCAGCATTGTGATCAGTAAAAGGGGGCACTGTGATCAGGAACAAACTGGCATTTTGACCAGTAAGCCGGGAGCATTGTAATCACTAATCAGGGGGTATTGTGATCAGAAACAGGGGTCATTATGATCAAGTACAAGCGACATTGTGATCAGTAAAGACGGGGCATTGTGATCACAATGCAGGGGCATTGTTATCATTAACGGGGGTACTGTGATCAGTAAGGATGGGGGATTGTGATCAGGAAATAAGGGGAATTGTGATCAGGAAGCAAGAGGCATTGTGATCAGGAACCAGAGGGCATTGTGAGCAGTAAGCACGGAATATTGTAATCACTAAACATGAGGTATTGTGATCAGAAACAGGGGTCATTATGATCAAGAACAAGCGGCATTTTGATCAGTAAAGAAGGGGCATTGTGATCACAAAGCAGGGGGCATTGTGATCAGTAAAAGGGGGCAGTGTGATCCGGAACAAAGGGGCATTTTGACCAGTAAGCAGGGAGCATTGTAATCACTAATCAGAGGGTATTGTGACCACAAACAAGGGTCATTATTATCAAGAGCAAGGGGCATTGCGATCAGGAAGAATGGGGGATTGTGATCAGGAACCCATGGAATTGTGATCAGGAAGCAAGATATATTGTGATCAGGAAGCAAAGGGCATTGTGATCATTTGGCAAGGGCTATCGTGATCAGTGAACAAGAGGTATGTGATGTGTAAACAGGGCGTATTCTGAAAATTAAACAGGGGGCACTGAGATCAGTATCGGGGGTATTGTGATCAGTAAGGATGGGGGATTGTGATCAGGACGCAAGGGCAATTATGATCAGGAAGCCACAGTTATTGTGATCAGGAAACAAAGGGCATTGTGATCAGTAGGCAAGGGGTATTTTGATCAGTGAACAACGCGTACTGTGATGTGTAAACAGGGGGCAATGAGATCAGGAAGAAAGGGCCATTGTGATCAGTAAGCAGGGAGCATTTTAATCACTCATCAGGGGGTATTGTTATCAGAAACAGTGGTCATTATGATTAAGAACAAGGGGCATTGTGATCACAAAGCAGGGGGTATTGTGATCAGTAACACGGGGCATTGTGATCACTAAAGATGGGGGATTGTGATCAGGAAGCAAGGGGAATTGTGATCAGGAAGCAAGAGGCATTGTGATCAGGAAGCAAAGGGCATTGTGAGAAGTAGGCAAGGGGTATTGTGATCAGTGAACAAGGGGTACTGTGATGTGTAACAGGGGGCATTCTGAAAAGTAAGCAGGGGGCATTGTGGTCAGTAAAAGGGGGCATTTTGATCAGGAAGAATGGGGCATTTTGATCAGTAAGCAGGGGGCATTCTAATCACTAATCAGGGGGTATTGTGATCAGAAACAAGGGGCATTATGTCAAGAACAAGGGGCATTGTGATCAAAAAACAAGGGGCATTGTGATCACAAAGCAGGGGTCACTGTGATCAGTAACGGGGTATTGTGATCAGTAAGAATGGGGGATTTTGATCAGGAAGTAAGGGGAATTGTGATCAGGAAGCAAGAGTCATTGTGATCAGGAAGCAAAGAGCATTGTGAGCAGTAGCAAGGGGTATTGTGATAATTGATCAAGGGTACTGTGATGTGTAAACAGGGGGCATTCTGATAAGTAAGCAGGGGCATTGTGATCAGGAAGAAAGCGGCATTGTGATCAGTAAGCACGGAATATTGTAATCACTATACAGGAGGTATTGTGATCAGAAACAGCGGTCATTATGATCAAGAACAAGCGGCAATGTGATCAGTAAAGAAGGGGTATTGTGATCACAAAGCAGGGGGCATTGTGATCAGGAAAAAAGGGGCATTTTGAGCAGAAAGCAGGGAGCATTGTAATCACTAATGAAGGGGTTTGTGATCACAACCAGTGTCATTATGATCAAGAGCAAGTGGCATTGTGATCACAAAGCAGAGGGCATTGTGATCAGTAAGGATGGGGAATTGTGAACAGGAAATAGCGGAATTGTGATCACGAAGCAAGAGGTATTGTGATCAGGAAGTAAAGGGCATTGTGATCAATACGCAAGGGTATTGTGATCAACGAAGAACGCGTACTGCATGTGTAAACAGGGGGCAATGTGATCAGGAAGAAAGGGACATTGTGAGTAGTAAGCAGGGAGCATTGTAATCATTCATCAGGGGGTATTGTGATCAGAAACAGGGTTCATTATGATCAAGAACAAGCGGCATTGTGATCAGTAAAGAAGGGTCATTGTGATCACAAAGCAGGGGCATTGTGATCAGTAACAGGGGTATTGTGATCAGGAAGCAAGGGTAATTGTGATCAGGAAGCAATAGTTATTGTTTTCAGGAAGCAAAGGGCATTGTGATCAGTAGGCAAGGGGAATTTTGATCAGTAAGCTGAGGTAATGTGATCAGGAAGCTAAGGGCATTGTGATCACTTGGGAAGGGATATTGTGATCAGTCAACAAGGGGTACTGTGATGTGTAAACAGGGGGCATTCTGAAGTCACCAGGCGCATTGTGATCAGAAAGAAAGGGGCATTTTGACCAGTTACCAGGGAGCATTGTAATCACTAATTGGGTGGTATTGTGATCACAAACATGGGCCATTATGATTCAGAACAAGGGGCATTGTGATCACAAAGCAGGGGGCATTGTCATCAGTAACAGGGGGCATTGTGATCACTAAGGATGGGGGATTGTGATCAGGAAGCAAGGGGAATTTTGATCAGGAAGCAAAGGGCATTGTGACCAGTAGGCAAGGCGTATTGCGATCAGGGAACACGGGGTAACGTGATGTGTAAAGATGGGGCATTCTGATAAGCATGCAGGGGGCAATGTGATCAGGAAGAAAGGTGAATTGTGATCAGGAAGCAAGGGGAATTTTGATCAGGAAGCAAGAGTTACCGTGATCAGGAAGCAAAGGACATTGTGAGCAGTAGGCAAGGGGTATTGTGATCAGAGAACAAGGGGTACTGTGATGTGTAAACAGGGGGCATTCTGATAAGTAATCAGGGGCATTGTGATCAGGAGAAAAGGGGAATTTTGACCATTAAGCAGGGAGCATTGTAATTACTATTCAGGGTGCATTGTGACTACAAACAAGGGTCATTATGATCAAGAGCAAGGGGCATTGTGATCACAAAGCAGGGGGCATTGTGATCAGTAATGATGGGGAATTGTGATCAGGAAGTAAGGGGATTTGTGATCAGGAAGCAAGAGGGATTGTGATCAGGAAGCAAGGGGCATTGTGATCAGTAGGCAAGGGGTATTGTGATCAGTGAACAACGGGTACTGTGATGTGTAAACAGGGTGCATTCTGAAAAGTAAGCAGGGGGTGTTGTGATCAGGAAGATAGGGTCATTGTGATCAGTAAGCAGGGAGCATTGTAATCACCAATCATGGGTATTGTGATCAGAAACAGGGGTCTTCATGATCAAGAGCAAGGGGCACTGTGATCACAATGCAGAGGGAATTGTGATCAATAAAGATGGGAGATTGTGATCAGGAAACAAGGGGAATTGTGATCAGGAAGCAAGAGGGATTGTGATCAGGAAGAAAAGGAATTGTGACCAGTAGGCAAGGGGTATTGTGATCAGTGAACAAGGGGTAATGTGATGTGTAAACAGGGGGCATTCTGAAAAGTAAGCAGTGGGCATTGTGATCAGGAAAAAAGGGGCATTGTGATCAGTAACTGGGTTATTGTGATCAATAAGAATGTGGAGTTGTGATCAGGAAACAAAGGACATTGTGATCAGTAGGCAAGCGGTATAGTGATAGGTGAACAAAGGATACTGTGATGTGTAAACTGGGGGCATTCTGATAAGTAAGCAGGGGTCATTGTGATCAGGAAAAAGGGGCATTGTGATCACAAAGCAGGGGGTATTGTGTTCAGTAAAAGGGGGCATTGTTATCCAGAACAAAGGGGCATTTTGACCAGTAAGCAGCGAGCATTGTAACCACTAATCAGGGGGTATTGTGATCAGAAACATGGGTCATTATGATCAAGAACAAGTAGCATTGTGATCAGTAAAGAACGGGCATTGTGATCACAAAGCAGGCGCTTTGTGATCATTAACGGGGGTATTGTGATCAGGAAGGAAGGGGAATTGTGAACAGAAAGCCAGAGGTATTGTGATCAGGAATCAATGGGCATTGTGATCAGTTGGCAAGGGGTATTGTGATCAGTGAACAAGGGGTACTGTGATGTGTAAACAGGGGGCATTCTGAAAAGTAAGCAGTGGGCATTGTGATCAGTAAAAGGGGGCATTGTGATCAGGAACAAAGGGGCATTTTGACCAGTAAGCAGGGAGCATTATAATCACTAATTTGGGGGGATTGTGATCAAAAACAGGGGTCATTATGATTAAGAACAAGGGGCATTGTGATCACAAAGCAGGGGCATTGTGATCAGTAACAGGGGGCATAGTGATCCTTAAGGATGGGGGATTGTGATGAGGAAGCAAAGGGCATTGGCATCAGTAGGCAAGGGGTATTGTGATCGGTGAATAAGGGGTACTGTGGTCTGTAAACAAGGGATATTCTATAAAGTATGCAGGATGCATAGTGATCAGAAAAGGAGGCAATGTGATCAGGAACAAATGGGCATTTTGACCAGTAAGCAGGGAGCATTGTAATCACTAATCAGGGGGAATTGTGATCAGAAACAGGGGTCATTATGATCAAGTACAAGCGACATTGTGATCAGTAAAGACGGGGCATTTTGATCACAATGCAGGGGCATTGTTATCATTAACGGGGGTATTGTGATCAGTAAGGATGGGGGATTGTGATCAGGAAATAAGGGGAATTGTGATCAGGAAGCAAGAGTCATTGTGATCAGGAACCAAAGGGAATTGTGAGCAGTAAGCACGGAATATTGTAATCACTAAACATGAGGTATTGTGATCAGAAACAGGGGTCATTATGATCAAGAACAAGCGGCATTTTGATCAGTAAAGAAGGGGCATTGTGATCACAAAGCAGGGGGCATTGTGATCAGTAAAAGGGGGCAGTGTGATCCGGAACAAAGGGGCATTTTGACCAGTAAGCAGGGAGCATTGTAATCACTAATCAGAGGGTATCGTGACCACAAACAAGGGTCATTATTATCAAGAGCAAGGGGCATTGCGATCAGGAAGAATGGGGCATTGTGATCAGGAACCCAGGGAATTGTGATCAGGAAGCAAGATATATTGTGATCAGGAAGCAAAGGGCATTGTAATCATTACCAAGGGCTATCGTGATCAGTTTACAAGAGGTATGTGATGTGTAAACAGGGCGTATTCTGAAAATTAAACAGGGGGCACTGAGATCAGTATCGGGGGTATTGTGATCAGTAAGGATGGGGGATTGTGATCAGGAGGCAAGGGCAATTGTGAACAGGAAGCCACAGTTATTGTGATCAGGAAACAAAGGGCATTGTGATCAGTAGGCAAGGGGTATTTTGATCAGTGAACAATGCGTACTGTGATGTGTAAACAGGGAGCAATGTGATCAGGAAGAAAGGGCCATTGTGATCAGTAAGCAGGGAGCATTTTAATCACTCATCAGGGGGTATTGTTATCAGAAACAGTGGTCTTTATGATTAAGAACAAGGGGCATTGTGATCACAAAGCAGGGGCATTGTGATCAGTAACAGGGGTATTGTGATCAGGAAGCAAGGGTAATTGTGATCAGGAAGCAATAGTTATTGTTTTCAGGAAGCAAAGGGCATTGTGATCAGTAGGCAAGGGGAATTTTGATCAGTAAGCTGAGGTAATGTGATCAGGAAGCTAAGGGCATTGTGATCACTTGGGAAGGGATATTGTGATCAGTCAACAAGGGGTACTGTGATGTGTAAACAGGGGGCATTCTGAAAAGTCACCAGGCGCATTGTGATCAGAAAGAAAGGGCATTTTGACCAGTTACCAGGGAGCATTGTAATCACTAATTAGGTGGTATTTTGATCACAAACAGAGGTCATTATGATTAAGAACAAGGGTCATTGTAATCACAAAGCAAGGGGCATTGTGATCAGTAACAGTGGGTGTTGTGAACAGTAAGGATGGGGGATTGTGATCAGGAAGTAAGGGGAATTGAGATCAGGAAGCAGGAGGTATTGTGCTCAGGAGCAAAAGGCATTGTGTTCAGTAGGCAAGGGGTATTGTGATGTGTAAACAGGGGACATTCTGAAAAGTAAGCAGGGGTCATTGTGATCATTAAAAGGGGGAATTTTGATCAGGAATAAAGGGGCATTTTGACCAGTAAGCACGGAGCATTGTAATCACTAATTGGGTGGTATTGTGATCACAAACATGGGCCATTATGATTCAGAACAAGGGGCATTGTGATCACAAAGCAGGGGGCATTGTCATCAGTAACAGGGGGCATTGTGATCACTAAGGATGGGGGATTGTGATCAGGAAGCAAGGGGAATTTTGATCAGGAAGCAAAGGGCATTGTGACCAGTAGGCAAGGCGTATTGCGATCAGGGAACACGGGGTAACGTGATGTGTAAAGATGGGGCATTCTGATAAGCATGCAGGGGGCAATGTGATCAGGAAGAAAGGTGAATTGTGATCAGGAAGCAAGGGGAATTGTGATCAGGAAGCAAGAGTTATCGTGATCAGGAAGCAAAGGGCATTGTGAGCAGTAGGCAAGGGGTATTGTGATCAGAGAACAAGGGGTACTGTGATGTGTAAACAGGGGGCATTCTGATAAGTAAGCAGCGGCATTGTGATCAGGAGAAAAGGGGAATTTTGACCATTAAGCAGGGAGCATTGTAATTACTATTCAGGGTGCATTGTGACTACAAACAAGGGTCATTATGATCAAGAGCAAGGGGCATTGTGATCACAAAGCAGGGGGCATTGTGATCAGTAATGATGGGGAATTGTGATCAGGAAGTAAGGGGATTTGTGATCAGGAAGCAAGAGGGATTGTGATCAGGAAGCAAGGGGCATTGTGATCAGTAGGCAAGGGGTATTGTGATCAGTGAACAACGGGTACTGTGATGTGTAAACAGGGTGCATTCTGAAAAGTAAGCAGGGGGTGTTGTGATCAGGAAGATAGGGTCATTGTGATCAGTAAGCAGGGAGCATTGTAATCACCACTCAGGGGTATTGTGATCAGAAACAGGGGTCTTCATGATCAAGAGCAAGGGGCACTGTGATCACAATTCAGAGGGAATTGTGATCAGTAAAGATGGGAGATTGTGATCAGGAATCAAGGGGAATTGTGATCAGGAAGCAAGAGGGATTGTGATCAGGAAGAAAAGGCATTGTGACCAGTAGGCAAGGGGTATTGTGATCAGTGAACAAGGGGTAATGTGATGTGTAAACAGGGGGCATTCTGAAAAGTAAGCAGTGGGCATTGTGATCAGGAAAAAAGGGGCATTGTGATCAGTAACTGGGTTATTGTGATCAATAAGAATGTGGAGTTGTGATCAGGAAACAAAGGACATTGTGATCAGTAGGCAAGGGGTATAGTGATAGGTGAACAAGGGGTACTGTGATGTGTAAACTGGGGGCATTCTGATAAGTAAGCAGGGGTCATTGTGATCAGGAAGAAAGGGGCATTGTGATCACAAAGCAGGGGGCATTGTGTTCAGTAAAAGGGGGCATTGTGATCCAGAACAAAGGGGCATTTTGACCAGTAAGCAGCGAGCATTGTAATCACTAATCAGGGGGTATTGTGATCAGAAACAGGGGTCATTATGATCAAGAACAAGTGGCATTGTGATCAGTAAAGAACGGGCATTGTGATCACAAAGCAGGCGCTTTGTGATCATTAACGGGGGTATTGTGATCAGGAAGGAAGGGGAATTGTGATCAGAAAGCCAGAGGTATTGTGATAAGGAATCAATGGGCATTGTGATCAGTTGGCAAGGGGTATTGTGATCAGTGAACAAGGGGTACTGTGATGTGTAAACAGGGTGCATTCTGAAAAGTAAGCAGTGGGCATTGTGATCAGTAAAAGGGGGCATTGTGATCAGGAACAAAGGGGCATTTTGACCAGTAAGCAGGGAGCATTATAATCACTAATTTGGGGGGATTGTGATCAAAAACAGGGGTCATTATGATTAAGAACAAGGGGCATTGTGATCACAAAGCACGGGCATTGTGATCAGTAACAGGGGGCATAGTGATCCTTAAGGATGGGGGATTGTGATGAGGAAGCAAAGGGCATTGGCATCAGTAGGCAAGGGGTATTGTGATCGGTGAATAAGGGGTACTGTGGTCTGTAAACAGGGGATATTCTATAAAGTATGCAGGATGCATTGTGATCAGAAACGGGGGCAATGTGATCAGGAACGAATGGGCATTTTGACCAGTAAGCAGGGAGCATTGTAATCACTAATCAGGGGGAATTGTGATCAGAAACAGGGGTTATTATGATCAAGTACAAGCGACATTGTAATCAGTAAAGACGGGGCATTGTGATCACAATGCAGGAGCATTGTTATCATTATCGGGGGTATTGTGATCAGTAAGGATGGGGGATTGTGATCAGGAAATAAGGGGAATTGTGATCAGGAAGCAAGAGGCATTGTGATCAGGAACCAAAGGGCATTGTGAGCAGTAAGCACGGAATATTGTAATCACTAAACATGAGGTATTGTGATCAGAAACAGGGGACATTATGATCAAGAACAAGCGGCATTGTGATCACTAAAGAAGGGGCATTGTGATCACAAAGCAGGGGACATTGTGATCAGTAAAAGGGGGCAGTGTGATCCGGAACAAAGGGGCATTTTGACCAGTAAGCAGGGAGCATTGTAATCACTAATCAGAGGGTATCGTGACCACAAACAAGGGTCATTATTATCAAGAGAAAGGGGCATTGCGATCAGGAAGAATGGGGGATTGTGATCAGGAACCCAGGGAATTGTGATCAGGAAGCAAGATATATTGTGATCAGGAAGCAAAGGGCATTGTGATCATTACCAAGGGCTATCGTGATCAGTTTACAAGAGGTATGTGATGTGTAAACAGGGTGTATTCTGAAAATTAAGCAGGGGGCACTGAGATCAGTATCGGGGGTATTGTGATCAGTAAGGATGGGGGATTGTGATCAGGACGCAAGGGCAATTGTGATCAGGAAGCCACAGTTATTGTGATCAGGAAACAAAGGGCCTTTTGATCAGTAGGCAAGGGGTATTTTGATCAGTGAACAATGCGTACCGTGATGTGTAAACAGGGGGCAATGTGATCAGGAGGAAAGGGCCATTTTGATCAGTAAGCAGGGAGCATTTTAATCACTCATCAGGGGGTATTGTTATCAGAAACAGTGGTCTTTATGATTAAGAACAAGGGGCATTGTGATCACAAAGCAGGGGGTATTGTGATCAGTAACACGGGGCATTGTGATCACTAAAGATGGGGGATTGTGATCAGGAAGCAAGGGGAATTGTGATCAGGAAGCAAGAGGCATTGTGATCAGGAAGCAAAGGGCATTGTGAGAAGTAGGCAAGGGGTATTGTGGTCAGCGAACAAGGGGTACTGTGATGTGTAACAGGGGGCATTCTGAAAAGTAAGCAGGGGGCATTGTGGACAGTAAAAGGGGGCATTTTGATCAGGAAGAAAGCGGCATTGTGATCAGTAAGCACGGAATATTGTAATCACTATACAGGAGGTATTGTGATCAGAAACAGGGGTCATTATGATCAAGAACAAGCGGCAATGTGATCAGTAAACAAGGGGTATTGTGATCACAAAGCAGGGGGCATTGTGATCAGGAAAAAAGGGGCATTTTGAGCAGAAAGCAGGGAGCATTGTAATCACTAATGAAGGGGTTTGTGATCACAACAAGTGTCATTATGATCAAGAGCAAGTGGCATTGTGATCACAAAGCAGGGGGCATTGTGATCAGTAAGGATGGGGAATTGTGAACAGGAAATAGCGGAATTGTGATCACGAAGCAAGAGGTATTGTGATCAGGAAGCAAAGGGCATTGCGATCAGTACGCAAGGGGTATTGGGATCAATGAAGAACGCGTACTGCATGTGTAAACAGGGGACAATGTGATCAGGAAGAAAGGGACATTGTGAGTAGTAAGCAGGGAGCATTGTAATCATTCATCAGGGGGTATTGTGATCAGAAACAGGGTTCATTATGATCAAGAACAAGCGGCATTGTGATCAGTAAAGAAGGGTCATTGTGATCACAAAGCAGGGGCATTGTGATCAGTAACAGGGGTATTGTGATCAGGAAGCAAGGGTAATTGTGATCAGGAAGCAATAGTTATTGTTTTCACGAAGCAAAGGGCATTGTGATCAGTAGGCAAGGGGAATTTTGATCAGGAAGCTGAGGTAATGTGATCAGGAAGCTAAGGGCATTGTGATCACTTGGGAAGGGATATTGTGATCAGTCAACAAGGGGTACTGTGATGTGTAAACAGGGGGCATTCTGAAAAGTCACCAGGCGCATTGTGATCAGAAAGAAAGGGGCATTTTGACCAGTTACCAGGGAGCATTGTAATCACTAATTAGGTGGTATTTTGATCACAAACAGGGGTCATTATGATTAAGAACAAGGGGCATTGTAATCACAAAGCAAGGGGCATTGTGATCAGTAACAGGGGGTATTGTGAACAGTAAGGATGGGGGATTGTGATCAGGAAGTAAGGGGAATTGAGATCAGGAAGCAAGAGGTATTGTGCTCAGGAGCAAAAGGCATTGTGTTCAGTAGGCAAGGGGTATTGTGATGTGTAACCAGGGGTCATTCTGAAAAGTAAGCAGGGGTCATTGTGATCATTAAAGGGGGAATTTTGATCAGGAATAAAGGGGCACTTTGACCAGTAAGCAGAGAGCATTGTAAACACTAATTGGGTGGTATTGTGATCACAAACATGGGCCATTATGATTCAGAACAAGGGGCATTGTGATCACAAAGCAGGGGGCATTGTCATCAGTAACAGGGGGCATTGTGATCACTAAGGATGGGGGATTGTGATCAGGAAGCAAGGGGAATTTAGATCAGGAAGCAAAGGGCATTGTGACCAGTAGGCAAGGCGTATTGCGATCAGGGAACAAGGGGTAACATGATGTGTAAAGATGGGGCATTCTGATAAGCATGCAGGGGGCAATGTGATCATGAAGAAAGGTGAATTGTGATCAGGAAGCAAGGGGAATAGTGATCAGGAAGCAAGAGTTACTGTGATCAGGAAGCAAAGGGCATTGTGAGCAGTAGGCAAGGGGTATTGTGATCAGAGAACAAGGGGTACTGTGATGTGTAAACAGGGGGCATTCTAATAAGAAAGCAGGGGCATTGTGATCAGGAGAAAAGGGTCATTTTGACCATTAAGCAGGGAGCATTGTAATTACTATTCAGGGTGCATTGTGACCACAAACAAGGGTCATTATGATCAAGAGCAAGGGGCATTGTGATCACAAAGCAGGGGGCATTGTGATCAGGAAGAAAGGGGCATTGTGATCCGTATGCAGGGACCATTGTAATCACTAATCGGGGTATTGTGCTCACAAACAAGGGTCATTATGAACAAGAGCAAGGGGCTTTGTGATCACAAAGCAGGGGACATTGTGCTCAGTTAGGATGTGGAATTGTGATCAGGAAGTAGGGGAATTGTGATCAGGAAGCAAGAGGTATTTTGATCAGGAAGCAAAGGGCATTGTGATCAGTAGGCATGGGGTATTCTAATCAGTGAACAACGGGTACTGTGATGTGTAAACACGGGGCATTGTGACCAGGAAGAAATGCCATCGTGATCAATTAGCAGGGATCACTTTAATCACTCATAAGGTGGTATTATGAGCAGAAACAGTGGTCATTATGATTAAGAACAAGGGGCATTGTGATCACAAAGCAGGCGGCATTTTCATCAGTAACAGGGGGCATTGTGATCACTAAGCATGAGGGACTGTGATCAGTAAGCCAGGGTAATTGTGATCAGGAAGCAAAGGGCATTGTGATCAGTAGGCAAGGGGTATTGTGATCAGTGAACAAGGTGTACGGTGATGTGTAAACAGGGGGCATTGATAACTAAGCAGGGGGCATTGTGTTAAGGAAGAAAGGGGCATTGTGATCAGTATGCAGGGAGCATTGTAATCACTAAGGGGGAGGGAATGTGATTAGGAAACAAGGAGAATTGTGATCAGGAAGAAAAGGCATTGTGATCAGTAGGCAAGGGGTATTGTGATCAGTGAACAATGGGTACTGTGATGTGTAAACAGGGGGCATTCTGAAAAGTAAGCAGTGGGCATTGTGATCAGGAAGAAAGGGTCATTGTGATCAGTAAGCAGGGAGCATTGTAATCACTAATCAGGGGTATTGTGATCAGAAACAGGAGTCTTCACGATCAAGAGCAAGGGGCACTGTGATCACAATGCAGTGGGCATTGTGATCAGTAAAGATGGGAGATTGTGATCAGGAAGCAAGGGGAATTGTGATCAGGAAGCAAGAGGGATTGTGATCAGGAAGCAAAGGCATTGTGATCAGTAGGCAAGGGGTATTGTGATCAGTGAACAAGGGGTACTGTGATGTGTAAACAGGGGGCATCCTGAAAAGTAAGCAGTGGGCATTGTGATCAGGAAGCAAGCAGAATTGTGATCAGGAATCATAGGGCACTGTGGTCACTAGGGAAGGGGTATTGTGATCATGGAGCAAGGAGTACAGTGATGTGTAAACAGGGGGCATTGTGATCAGGAAGTAAAGGGCATTGTGATCAGTAAGCAAGGGATATTGTGATCCGTGACCAAGGGGTACTGTGATGTCTAAACAGGGGGCATTGTAATCACTAATCAGGAGGTATTGTGATCACAAACAAGGGTCATTAAGATCAAGAGCAAGGGACATTGTGATCACAAATCAGGGGGCATTGTGATCAGTAAGAATGGTGAATTGTGATCAGGAAATAGGGGATTCGTGATCGGGAAGCAAGAGGTGTTGTGATCAGGAAGCATAGGGAATTGTGATCAGTAGGCAAGGGGTATTGTGATCAGTGAACAACGGGTACTGTGATGTGTAAACAGGGGGCATAGTGATCAGGAAGAAACGGCCATTGTGATCAGTAAGCAGGGCACAATTTTATCACTCATCAGGGGATATTGTTATCAGAAACAAAGGTCATTATGATTAATAACAAGGGGCATTGTGATCACAAATCACGGGGCATTGTGATCAGTAACACGGGGCATTGTGATCACTCAGGATGGGAAATGTGATCAGGAAGCAAGGGCAATTGTGATCAGGAAGCAAAGGGCATTGCAACCAGTAGGCAAGGGGTATTGAGATCAGTGAACAAGGGGTATTGTGATGTGTAAATAGGGGTCATTCTGATAAGAAAGCAGGGGGCATTGTGATTAGGAAGAGAGTGGCATTGTGATCTGTAACAGGGGTATTGTGATCAGTAAGAATGGGGAATTGTGATCAGGAAGCAAGCGGAAATGTGATCAGGTAGCAAAGGGCACTGTGGTCACTAGGGAAGGGGTATTGTGATCATGGAGCAAGGGGTACTGTGATGTGTAAACCAGGGGCATTGTGATCAGGAAGTAAGGGGCATTGTGATCAGTAAGCATGGGATATTGTAATCCGTGACCAAGGGGTACTGTGATGTCTAAACAGGGGGCATTGTAATCACGAATCAGGAGGTATTGTGATCACAAACAAGGGTCATTAAGATCAAGAGCAAGGGACATTGTGATCACAAATCAGGGGGCATTGTGATCAGTAAGAATGGTGAATTGTGATCAGGAAATAGGGGAATCGTGATCGGGAAGCAAGAGGTGTTGTGATCAGGAAGCATAGGGAATTGTGATCTGTAGGCAAGGGGTATTGTGATCAGTGAACAACGGGTACTGTGATGTGTAAACAGGGGGCAAAGTGATCAGGAAGAAACGGCCATTGTGATCAGTAAGCAGGGCGCAATTTTATCACTCATCAGGGGATATTGTTATCAGAAACAAAGGTCATTATGATTAATAACAAGGGGCATTGTGATCACAAAGCACGGGGCATTGTGATCAGTAACACGGGGCATTGTGATCACTCAGGATGGGAAATGTGATCAGGAAGCAAGGGCAATTGTGATCAGGAAGCAAAGGGCATTGTAACCAGTAGGCAAGGGGTATTGAGATCAGTGAACAAGGGGTATTGTGATGTGTAAATAGGGGTCATTCTGATAAGAAAGCAGGGGGCATTGTGATCAGGAAGAGAGTGGCATTGTGATCAGTAACGGGGGTATTGTGATCAGTAAGAATGGGGAATTGTGATCAGGAAGCAAGCGGAAATGTGATCAGGTAGCAAAGGGCACTGTGGTCACTAGGGAAGGGGTATTGTGATCATGGAGCAAGGGGTACTGTGATGTGTAAACAGGGGGCATTGTGATCAGGAAGTAAGGGGCATTGTGATCAGTAAGCATGGGATATTGTAATCCGTGACCAAGGGGTACTTTGATGTCTAAACAGGGGGCATTGTAATCACGAATCAGGAGGTATTGTGATCACAAACAAGGGTCATTAAGATCAAGAGCAAGGGACATTGTGATCACAAATCAGGGGGCATTGTGAACAGTAAGAATGGTGAATTGTGATCAGGAAATAGGGGAATCGTGATCGGGAAGCAAGAGGTGTTGTGATCAGGAAGCATAGGGAATTGTGATCTGTAGGCAAGGGGTATTGTGATCAGTGAACAACGGGTACTGTGATGTGTAAACAGGGGGAAAAGTGATCAGGAAGAAACGGCCATTGTGATCAGTAAGCAGGGCGCAATTTTATCACTCATCAGGGGATATTGTTATCAGAAACAAAGGTCATTATGATTAATAACAAGGGGCATTGTGATCACAAAGCACGGGGCATTGTGATCAGTAACACGGGGCATTGTGATCACTCAGGATGGGAAATGTGATCAGGAAGCAAGGGCAATTGTGATCAGGAAGCAAAGTGCATTGTGACCAGTAGGCAAGGGGTATTGTGATCAGTGAACAAGGTGTGTTGTGATGTGTAAATAGGGGGCATTCTGATAAGAAAGCAGGGGGCATTGCGATCAGGAAGAATGGGGGATTGTGATCAGGAACCCAGGGAATTGTGATCCGGAAGCAAAATATATTGTGATCAGGAAGCAAAGGGCATTGTGATCATTAGGCAAGGGCTATTGTGATCAGTGAACAAGAGGTATGTGATGTGTAAACAGGGCGTATTCTGAAAATTAAGCAGGGGGCACTGAGATCAGTATCGGGGGTATTGTGATCAGTAAGGATGGGGAATTGTGATCAGGACTCAAGGGCAATTGTGATGAGGAAGCCACAGTTATTGTGATCAGGAAACAAAGGGCATTGTGATCAGTTGCAAGGGGTATTTTGATCAGTGAACAACGCATACTGTGATGTGTAAACAGGGGGCAATGTGATCAGGAAGAAAGGGCCATTGTGATCAGTAAGCAGGGAGCATTTTAATCACTCATCAGGGGGTATTGTTATCAGAAACAGTGGTCTTTATGATTAAGAACAAGGGGCATTGTGATCACAAAGCAGAGGGTATTGTGATCAGTAACACGGGGCATTGAGATCACTAAAGATCGGGGATTGTGATCAGGAAGCAAGGGGAATTGTGATCAGGAAGCAAGAGGCATTGTGATCAGGAAGCAAAGGGCATTGTGATCAGTAGACAAGGGGTATTGTGATCAGCGAACAAGGGGTACTGTGATGTGTAACAGGAGGCATTCTGAAAAGTAAGCAGGGGGCATTGTGGTCAGGAAAAGGGGGCATTTTGATCAGGAAGAATGAGGCATTGTGATCCGTAAGCAGGGAGCATTCTAATCACTAATCAGAGGGTATTGTGATCAGAAACAAGGGGCATTATGGTCAAGAACCAGGGGCATTGTGATAAAAAAACAAGGGGCATTGTGATCACAAAGTAGGGGGCATTGTGATCAGGAACGGGGTATTGTGATCAGTAAGAATGGGCGATTTTGATCAGGAAGCAAGGGGAATGTGATCAGGAAGCAAGAGGCATTGTGATCAGGAAGCAAAGGGCATTGTGATCAGTAGACAAGGGGTATTGTGATCAGCGAACAAGGGGTACCGTGATGTGTAACAGGGGGCATTCTGAAAAGTAAGCAGGGGGCATTGTGGTCAGTAAAAGGGGGCATTTTGATCAGGAAGAATGGGGCATTGTGATCCGTAAGCAGGGAGCATTCTAATCACTAATCAGGGGGTATTGTGATCAGAAACAAGGGGCATTATGGTCAAGAACCAGGGGCATTGTGATAAAAAAACAAGGGGCATTGTGATCAAAAAGTAGGGGGCATTGTGATCAGTAACGGGGTATTGTGATCAGTAAGAATGGGGGATTTTGATCAGGAAGTAAGGGGAATTGTGATCAGGAAGCAAAGAGCATTGTGAGCAGTAGGCAAGGGGTGTTGTGATAATTGATCAAAGGTACTGTGATGTGTAAACAGGGGGCATTCTGATAAGGAGGCAGGGGCATTGTGATCAGGAAGAAAGCGGCATTGTGATCAGTAAGCACGGAATATTGTAATCACTATACAGGAGGTATTTTGATCAGAAACAGGGGTCATTATGATCAAGAACAAGCGGCAATGTGATCAGTAAAGAAGGGGTATTGTGATCACAAAGCAGGGGGCATTGTGATCAGGAAAAAAGGGGCATTTTGAGCAGAAAGCAGGGAGCATTGTAATCACTAATGAAGGGGTTTGTGATCACAACAAGTGTCATTATGATCAAGAGCAAGTGGCATTGTGATCACAAAGCAGAGGGCATTGTGATCAGTAAGGATGGGGAATTGTGAACAGGAAATAGAGGAATTGTGATCACGAAGCAAGAGGTATTGTGATCAGGAAGCAAAGGGCATTGTGATCAGTACGCAAGGGGTATTGTGATCAGTGAACAAGGGGTTCTGTGATGTGTAAACAGGGGGCATTCTGAAAAGTCACCAGACGCATTTTGATCAGAAAGAAAGGGGCATTTTGACCAGTTACCAGGGAGCATTGTAATCACTAATTAGGTGGTATTTTGATCACAAACAGAGGTCATTATGATTAAGAACAAGGGGCATTGTAATCACAAAGCAAGGGGCATTGTGATCAGTAACAGGGTCTATTGTGAACAGTAAGAATGGGGGATTGTGATCAGGAAGTAAGGGGAATTGAGATCAGGAAGCAAGAGGTATTGTGCTCAGGAGCAAAAGGCATTGTGTTCAGTAGGCAATGGGTATTGTGATGTGTAAACAGGAACATTCTGAAAAGTAAGCAGGGGTCATTGTGATCATTAAAAGGGGGAATTTTGATCAGGAATAAAGGGGCATTTTGACCAGTAAGCAGGGAGCATTGTAATCACTAATTGGGTGGTATTGTGATCACAAACATGGGCCATTATGATTCAGAACAAGGGGCATTGTGATCACAAAGCAGGGGGCATTGTCATCAGTAACAGGGGGCATTGTGATCACTAAGGATGGGGGATTGTGATCAGGAAGCAAGGGGAATTTTGATCAGGAAGCAACAGTTATTGTGATCAGGAAGCAAAGGGCATTGTGAGCAGTAGGCAAGGGGTATTGTGATCAGAGAACAAGGGGTACTGTGATGTGTAAACAGGGGGCATTCTGATAATTAAGCAGGGGCATTGTGATCCGGAGAAAAGGGGCATTTTGACCATTAAGCAGGGAGCATTGTAATTACTATTCAGGGTGCATTGTGACCACAAACAAGGGTCATTATGATCAAGAGCAAGGGGCATTGTGATCACAAAGCAGGGGGCATTGTGATCAGTAAAGATGGGGAATTGTGATCAGGAAGCAAGAGGGATTGTGATCAGGAAGCAAGGGGCATTGTGATCAGTAGACAAGGGGTATTGTGATCAGTGAACAACGGGTACTGTGATGTGTAAACAGGGAGCATTCTGAAAAGTAAGCAGGGGGCGTTGTGATCAGGAAGAAAGGGTCATTGTGATCAGTAAGCAGGGAGCATTGTAATCACTAATCAGGGGTATTGTGATCAGAAACAGGGGTCTTCATGATCAAGAGCAAGGGGCATTATGATCACAATGCAGTGGGCATTGTGATCAGTAAAGATGGGAGATTGTGATCAGGAAGCAAGGGGAATTGTGATCAGGAAGCAAGAGGGATTGTGATCAGGAAGCAAAGGCATTATGATCAGTAGGCAAGGGGTATTGTGATCAGTGAACCAGGGGTACTGTGATGTGTAAACAGGGGGCATTCTGAAAAGTAAGCAGTGGGCATTGTGATCAGGAAAAAAGGGGCATTGTGATCAGTAACTGGGTTATTGTGATCAATAAGAATGTGGAGTTGTGATCAGCAAACAAAGGACATTGTGATCAGTAGGCAAGGGGTATAGTGATAGGTGAACAAGGGGTACTGTGATGTGTAAACTGGGGGCATTCTGATAAGTAAGCAGGGGTCACTGTGATCAGGAAGAAAGGGGCATTGTGATCAGTATGCAGGGAGCATTGTAATCACTAATCGGGGTATTGTGATCACAAACAAGGGTCATTATGATCAAGAGCAAGGGGCTTTGTGATCACAAAGCAGGGGGCATAGTGCTCAGTTAGGATGTGGAATTGTGATCAGGAAGTAGGGGAATTGTGATCAGGAAGCAAGAGGTATTGTGATATGGAAGCAAAGGGCATTGTGATCAGTAGGCATGTGGTATTGTAATCAGTGAACAACGGGTACTGTGATGTGTAAACAGGGGGTATTGTGACCAGGAAGAAATGCCATCATGATCAATTAGCAGGGATCACTTTAATCCCTCATAAGGTGGTATTATGTTCAGAAACAGTGGTCATTATGATTAAGAACAAGGGGCATTGTGATCACAAAGCAGGGGGCATTTTCATCAGTAACAGGGGGCATTGTGATCACTAAGCATGAGGGATTGTGATCAGTAAAAGGGGGCACGGTGATCAGGAACAAACTGGCATTTTGACCAGTAAGCCGGGAGCATTGTAATCACTAATCAGAGACTATTGTGACCACAAACAAGGGTCATTATTATCAAGAGCAAGAGGCATTGCGATCAGGAAGAATGGGGCATTGTGATCAGTAAGCAGGGAGTGTTCTAATCACTAATCAGGGGGTATTGTGATCAGAAACAAGGGGCATTATGGTCAAGAACAAGGGATATTGTGATAAAAAAACAAGGGGCATTGTGATCACAAAGCAGGGGTCACTGTGATCAGTAACGGGGTATTGTGATCAGTAAGAATGGGGGATTTTGATCAGGAAGTAAGGGGAATTGTGATCAGGAAGCAAGAGTCATTGTGATCAGGAAGCAAAGAGCATTGTGAACAGTAGGCAAGGGGTATTGTGATAATTGATCAAGGGTACTGTGATGTGTAAACAGGGGGCATTCTGATAAGTAAGCAGGGGCATTGTGATCAGGAAGAAAGCGGCATTGTGATCAGTAAGCACGGAATATTGTAATCACTATACAGGAGGTATTGTGATCAGAAACAGGGGTCATTATGATCAAGAACAAGCGGCAATGTGATCAGTAAAGAAGGGGTATTGTGATCACAAAGCAGGGGGCATTGTGATCAGGAAAAAAGGGGCATTTTGAGCAGAAAGCAGGGAGCATTGTAATCACTAATGAAGGGGTTTGTGATCACAACAAGTGTCATTATGATCAAGAGCATGTGGCATTGTGATCACAAAGCAGGGGGCATTGTGATCAGTAAGGATGGGGAATTGTGAACAGGAAATAGCAGAATTGTGATCACGAAGCAAGAGGTATTGTGATCAGGAAGCAAAGGGCATAGTGATCAGTATGCAAGGGGTATTGTAATCAATGAAGTACGCGTACTGCATGTGTAAACAGGGGGCAATGTGATCAGGAAGAAAGGGACATTGTGAGTAGTAAGCGGGGAGCATTGTAATCATTCATCAGGGGGTATTGTGATCAGAAACAGGGTTCATTATGATCAAGAACAAGCGGCATTGTGATCAGTAAAAAAGGTCATTGTGATCACAAAGCAGGGGCATTGTGATCAGTAACAGGGGTATTGTGATCAGGAAGCAAGGGTAATTGTGATCAGGAAGCAATAGTTATTGTTTTCAGGAAGCAAAGGGCATTGTGATCAGTAGGCAAGGGGAATTTTGATCAGGAAGCTGAGGTAATGTGATCAGGAAGCTAAGTGCATTGTGATCACTTGGGAAGGGATATTGTGATCAGTCAACAAGGGGTACTGTGATGTGTAAACAGGGGGCATTCTGAAAAGTCACCAGGCGCATTGTGATCAGAAAGAAAGGGGCATTTTGACCAGTTACCAGGGAGCATTGTAATCACTAATTAGGTGGTATTTTGATCACAAACGGGTCATTATGATTAAGAACAAGGGGCATTGTAATCACAAAGCAAGGGGCATTGTGATCAGTAACAGGGGGTATTGTGAACAGTAAGGATGGGGGATTGTGATCAGGAAGTAAGGGGAATTGAGATCAGGAAGCAAGAGGTATTGTGCTCAGGAGCAAAAGGCATTGTGTTCAGTAGGCAATGGGTATTGTGATGTGTAAACAGGGGACATTCTGAAAAGTAAGCAGGGGTCATTGTGATCATTAAAAGGGGGAATTTTGATCAGGAATAAAGGGGCATTTTGACCAGTAAGCAGGGAGCATTGTAATCACTAATTGGGTGGTATTGTGATCACAAACATGGGCCATTATGATTCAGAAGAAGGGGCATTGTGATCACAAAGCAAGGGGCATTGTCATCAGTAACAGGGGGCATTGTGATCACTAAGGAATGGGGATTGTGATCAGGAAGCAAGGGGAATTTTGATCAGGAAGCAAAGGGCATTGTGACCAGTAGGCAAGGCGTATTGCGATCAGGGAACAAGGGGTAACGTGATGTGTAATGACGGGGCATTCTGATAAGCATGCAGGGGGCAATGTGATCAGGAAGAAAGGTGAATTGTGATCAGGAAGCAAGGGGAATTGTGATCAGGAAGCAAGAGTTATTGTGATCAGGAAGCAAAGGGCATTGTGAGCAGTAGGCAAGGGGTATTGTGATCAGAGTACACGGGGTACTGTGATGTGTAAACAGGGGGCATTCTGATAAGTAAGCAGGGGCATTGTGATCCGGAGAAAAGGGGCATTTTGACCATTAAGCAGGGAGCATTGTAATTACTATTCAGGGTGCATTGTGACCACAAACAAGGGTCATTATGATCAAGAGCAAGGGGCATTGTGATCACAAAGCAGGGGGCATTGTGATCAGTAAAGATGGGAGATTGTGATCAGGAAATAAGGGGATTTGTGATCAGGAAGCAAGAGTTATTGTGATCAGGAAGCAAGGGGCATTGTGATCAGTAGGCAAGGGGTATTGTGTTCAGTGAACAACGGGTACTGTGATGTGTAAACAGGGTACATTCTGAAAAGTAAGCAGGGGGCGTTGTGATCAGGAAGAAAGGGTCATTGTGATCAGTAAGCAGGGAGCATTGTAATCACTAATCAGGGGTATTGTGATCAGAAACAGGGGTCTTCATGATCAAGAACAAGGGGCATTGTGATCAGTAAAGATGGGCGATTGTGATCAGGAAGCAAGGGGAATTGTGATCAGGAAGCAAGAGGGATTGTGATCAGGAAGCAAAGGCATTGTGATCAGTAGGCAAGGGGTATTGTGATCAGTGAACAAGGGGTATTGTGATGTGTAAACAGGGGGCATTCTGAAAAGTAAGCAGTGGGCATTGTGTTCAGGAAAAAAGGGGCATTGTGATCAGTAACTGGGTTATTGTGGTCAATAATAATGTGGAGTTGTGAACACGAAACAAAGGACATTGTGATCAATAGGCAAGGGGTATAGTGATAGGTGAACAAGGAGTACTGTGATGTGTAAACTGGGGGCATTCTGATAAGTAAGCAGGGGTCATTGTGATCAGGAAGAAAGGGGCATTGTGATCAGTATGCAGGGAGCATTGTAATCACTAATCGGGGTATTGGGATCACAAACAAGGGTCATTATGATCAAGAGCAAGGGGCTTTGTGATCACAAAGCAGGGGGCATTGTGCTCAGTTAGGATGTGGAATTGTGATCAGGAAGTAGGGGAATTGTGATCAGGAAGCAAGAGGTATTGTGATATGGAAGCAAAGGGCATTGTGATCAGTAGGCATGTGGTATTGTAATCAGAGAACAACGGGTACTGTGATGTGAAAACAGGGGGCATTGTGACCAGGAAGAAATGCCATCGTGATCAATTAGCAGGGATCACTTTAATCACTCATAAGGTGGTATTATGATCAGAAACATTGGTCATTATAAATAAGAACAAAGGGCATTGTGATCACAAAGCAGGGGGCATTTTCATCAGTAACAGGGGGCATTGTGATCACTAAGCATGAGGGATTGTGATCAGTAAGCCAGGGTAATTGTGATCAGGAAGCAAAGGGCATTGTGATCAGTAGGCAAGGGGTATTGTGATCAGTGAACAAGGTGTACGGTGATGTGTAAACAGGGGGCATTCTGATAACTAAGCAGGGGGCTTTGTGGTAAGGAAGAAAGGGGTATAATGATCAGTATGCAGGGAGCATTGTAATCACTAAGGGGGAGGGAATGTGATTAGGAAGCAAGGAGAATTGTGATCATGAAGCAAAGGGCATTGGGATCAGTACGCAAAGGGTATTGTGATCGGTGAACAAGGGGTACTGTGACGTGTAAACAGGGGATATTCTGAAAACAAAGCAGGCAGCATTGTGATCAGAAAAAGGGGGCACTGTGATCAGGAACATACTGGCATTTTGACCAGTAAGCCGGGAGCATTGTAATCACTAATCAGGGGGTATTGTGATCAGAAACAGGGGTCATTATGATCAAGAACAAGCGGCATTGTGATCATTAAAGAACGGGCATTGTGATCACAAAGCAGGCGCTTTGTGATCATTAACGGGGGTATTGTGATCAGGAAGGAAGGGGAATTGTGATCAGGAAGCCAGAGGTATTGTGATCAGGAAGCAAAGGGCATTGTGATCAGTTGGCAAGGGGTATTGTGATCAGTGAACAAGGGGTACTGTGATGTGTAAACAGGGGGCATTCTGAAAAGTAAGCAGTGGGCATTGTGATCAGTAAAAGGGGGCATTGTGATCAGGAAAAAAGGGGCATTTTGACCAGTAAGCAGGGAGCATTATAATCACTAATTTAGGGGCATTGTGATCAAAAACAGGGGTCATTATAATTAAGAACAAGGGGCATTGTGATCACAAAGCAGGGGCATTGTGATCAGTAACAGGGGGCATAGTGATCCTTAAGGATGGGGGATTGTGAGTAGGAAGCAAAGGGCATTGGCATCAGTAGGCAAGGGGTATTGTGATCGGTGCATAAGGGGTACTGTGGTCTGTAAGAAGGGGATATTCTGAAAAGTATGCAGGATGCATTGTGATGAGAAAAGGGGGCATTGTGATCAGGAACAAATGGGCATTTTGAAGAGTAAGCAGGGAGCATTGTAACCACTACTCAGGGGGAATTGTGATCAGAAACAGGGGTCATTATGATCAAGTACAAGCAACATTGTGATCAGTAAAGACGGGGCATTGTGATCACAATGCAGGGGCATTGTTATCATTAACGGGGGTATTGTGATCAGTAAGGATGCGGGATTGTGATCAGGAAATAAGGGGAATTGAGATCAGGAAGCAAGAGGTATTGTGCTCAGGAGCAAAAGGCATTGTGTTCAGTAGGCAATGGGTATTGTGATGTGTAAACAGGGGACATTCTGAAAAGTAAGCAGGGGTCATTGTGATCATTAAAAGGGGGAATTTTGATCAGGAATAAAGGGGCATTTTGACCAGTAAGCAGGGAGCATTGTAATCACTAATTGGGTGGTATTGTGATCACAAACATGTGCCATTATGATTCAGAACAAGGGGCATTGTGATCACAAAGCAGGGGGCTTTGTCATCAGTAACAGGGGGCATTGTGATCACTAAGAAATGGGGATTGTGATCAGGAAGCAAGGGGAATTTTGATCAGGAAGCAAAGGGCATTGTGACCAGTAGGCAAGGCGTATTGCGATCAGGGAACAAGGGGTAACGTGATGTGTAATGAAGGGGCATTCTGATAAGCATGCAGGGGGCAATGTGATCAGGAAGAAAGGTGAATTGTGATCAGGAAGCAAGGGGAATTGTGATCAGGAAGCAAGAGTTATTGTGATCAGGAAGCAAAGGGCATTGTGAGCAGTAGGCAAGGGGTATTGTGATCAGAGAACAAGGGGTACTGTGATGTGTAAACAGGGTGCATTCTGAAAAGTAAGCATGGGGCGTTGTGATCAGGAAGAAAGGGTCATTGTGATCAGTAAGCAGGGAGCATTGTAATCACTAATCAGGTGTATTGTGATCAGAAACAGGGGTCTTCATGATCAAGAGCAAGGGGCACTGTGATTACAATGCAGTGGGCATTGTGATCAGTAAAGTTGGGCGATTGTGATCAGGAAGCAAGGGTAATTGTGATCAGGAAGCAAGAGGGATTGTGATCAGGAAGCAAAGGCATTGTGATCAGTAGGCAAGGGGTATTGTGATCAGTGAACAAGGGGTACTGTGATGTGTAAACAGGGGGCATTCTGAAAAGTAAGCAGTGGGCATTGTATTCAGGAAAAAAGGGGCATTGTGATCAGTAACTGGGTTATTGTGGTCAATAAGAATGTGGAGTTGTGAACACGAAACAAAGGACATTGTGATCAATAGGCAAGGGGTATAGTGATAGGTGAACAAGGGGTACTGTGATGTGTAAACTGGGGGCATTCTGATAAGTAAGCAGGGGTCATTGTGATCAGGAAGAAAGGGGCATTGTGATCAGTATGCAGGGAGCATTGTAATCACTAATCGGGGTATTGTGATCACAAACAAGGATCATTATGATCAAGAGCAAGGGGCTTTGTGATCACAAAGCAGGGGGCATTGTGCTCAGTTAGGATGTGGAATTGTGATCAGGAAGTAGGGGAATTGTGATCAGGAAGCAAAGGGCATTGTGATCAGTAGGCATGTGGTATTGTAATCAGAGAACAACGAGTACTGTGATGTGTAAACAGGGGGCATTGTGACCAGGAAGAAATGTCATCGTGACCAATTAGCAGGGATCACTTTAATCACTCATAAGGTGGTATTATGATCAGAAACAGTGGTCATTATAATTAAGAACAAGGGGCATTGTGATCACAAAGCAGGGGGCATTTTCATCAGTAACAGGGGGCATTGTGATCACTAAGCATGAGGGATTGTGATCAGTAAGCCAGGGTAATTGTGATCAGGAAGCAAAGGGCATTGTGATCAGTAGGCAAGGTGTATTGTGATCAGTGAACAAGGTGTACGGTGATGTGTAAACAGGGGGCATTCTGATAACTAAGCAGGGGGCATTGTGGTAAGGAAGAAAGGGGCATTGTGATCAGTATGCAGGGAGCATTGTAATCACTAAGGGTGAGGGAATGTGATTAGGAAGCAAGGAGAATTGTGATCATGAAGCAAAGGGCATTGGGATCAGTACGCAAAGGGTATTGTGATCGGTGAACAAGGGGTACTGTGAGGTGTAAACAGGGGATATTCTGAAAACAAAGCAGGCAGCATTGTGATCAGTAAAAGGGGGCACTGTGATAAGGAACAAACTGGCATTTTGACCAGTAAGCCGGGAGCCTTGTAATCACTAATCACTTGGTATTGTGATCAGAAACAGGGGTCATTATGATCAAGAACAAGCGGCATTGTGATCATTAAAGAACGGGCATTGTGATCACAAAGCAGGCGCTTTGTGATCATTAACGGGGGTATTGTGATCAGAAGGAAGGGGATTGTGATCAGCAAACCAGAGGTATTGTGATCAGGAAGCAAAGGGCATTGTGATCAGTTGGCAAGGGGTATTGTGATCAGTGAACAAGGGGTACTGTGATGTGTAAACAGGGGGCATTCTGAAAAGTAAGCAGTGGGCATTGTGATTAGTAAAAGGGGGCATTGTGATCAGGAAAAAAGGGGCATTTTGACCAGTAAGCCGGGAGCATTGTAATCACTAATCAGGGGGTATTGTCATCAGGAAGGAAGGGGAATTGTGATCAGAAAGCCCGAGGTATTGTGATCAGGAAGCAAAGGGCATTGTGATCAGTTGGCAAGGGGTATTGTGATCAGTGAACAAGGGGTACAGTGATGTGTAAACAGGGGGCATTCTGAAAAGTAAGCAGTGGGCATTGTGATCAGTAAAAGGGGGCATTGTGATCAGGAACAAAGGGGCATTTTGACCAGTAAGCAGGGAGCATTATAGTCACTAATTTGGGGGATTGTGATAAAAAACAGGGGTCATTATAATTAAGAACAAGGGGCATTGTGATCACAAAGCAGGGGCATTGTGATCAGTAACAAGGGGCATAGTGATCCTTAAGGATGGGGGATTGTGATGAGGAAGCAAAGGGCATCGGCATCAGTAGGCAAGGGATATTGAGATCGGTGAATAAGGGGTACTGTGGTCTGTAAGAAGGGGATATTCTGAAAAGTATGCAGGATGTATTGTGATGAGAAAAGGGGGCATTGTGATCAGGAACAAATGGGCATTTTGAACAGTAAGCAGGGAGCATTGTAATCACTAATCAGGGGGAATTGTGATCAGAAACAGGGGTCATTACGATCAAGTACAAGCGACATTGTGATCAGTAAAGACGGGGCATTGTGATCACAATGCAGGGGCATTGTTATCATTAACGGGGGTATTGTGATCAGTAAGGATGGGGGATTGTGATCAGGAAATAAGGGGAATTGTGATCAGGAAGCAAGAGGTATTGTGATCAGGAACCAAAGGGCATTGTGAGCAGTAAGCACGGATATTGTAATCACTAAACATGAGGTATTGTGATCAGAAACAGGGGTCATTATTATCAAGAGCAAGGGGCATTGCGATCAGGAAAATGGGGGATTGTGATCAGGAACCCAGGGGATTGTGATCAGGAAGCAAGATATATTGTGATCAGGAAGCAAAGGGCATTGTGAGAAGTAGGCAAGGGGTATTTTGATCATTGAACAAGGGGTACTGTGATGTGAAACAGGGGGCATTCTGAAAAGTAAGCAGGGGGCATTGTGGTCATTAAAAGGGGGCATTTTGATCAGGAAGAATGGGGCATTGTGATCAGTAAGCAGGGAGCGTTCTATTCACTAATCAGGGGGTATTGTGATCAGAAACAAGGGGCATTATGGTCAAGAACAAGGGGCATTGTGATAAAAAAACAAGGGGCATTGTGATCACAAAGCAGGGGTCACTGTGATCAGTGACGGGGTATTGTGATCATTAAGAATGGGGGATTTTGATCAGGAAGTAAGGGGAATTGTGATCAGGAAGCAAGAGTCATTGTGATCAGGAGGCAAAGAGCATTGTGAGCAGTAGGCAAGGGGTATTGTGATAATTAATCAAGGGTACTGTAATGTGTAAACAGGGGGCATTCTGATAAGTAAGCAGGGGCATTGTGATCAGGAAGAAAGCGGCAATGTGATCAGTAAGCACGGAAAATTGTAATCACTATACAGGAGGTATTGTGATCAGAAACAGGGGTCATTATGATCAAGAACAAGCGGCAATGTGATCAGTAAAGAAGGGGTATTGTGATCACAAAGCAGGGGGCATTGTGATCAGGAAAAAAGGGGCATTTTGAGCAGAAAGCAGGGAGCATTGTAATCACTAATGAAGGGGTTTTTGATCACAACAAGTGTCATTATGATCAAGAGCATGTGGCATTGTGATCACAAAGCAGGGGGCATTGTGATCAGTAAGGATGGGGAATTGTGAACAGGAAATAGCAGAATTGTGATCACGAAGCAAGAGGTATTGTGATCAGGAAGCAAAGGGCATTGTGATCAGTACACAAGGGGTATTGTGATCAATGAAGTACGCGTACTGCATGTGTAAACAGGGGGCAATGTGATCAGGAAGAAAGGGACATTGTGAGTAGTAAGCAGGGAGCATTGTAATCATTCATCAGGGGGTATTGTGATCAGAAACAGGGTTCATTATGATCAAGAACAAGCGGCATTGTGATCAGTAAAAAAGGGTCTTTGTGATCACAAAGCAGGGGCATTGTGATCAGTAACAGGGGTATTGTGATCAGGAAGCAAGGGTAATTGTGATCAGTAAGCAAAGGGCATTGTGATCAGTAGGCAAGGGGTATTGTGATCAGTGAACAAGGTGTACGGTGATGTGTAAACAGGGGGCATTCTGATAACTAAGCAGGGAGCATTGTGGTAAGGAAGAAAGGGGCATTGTGATCAGTATGCAGGGAGCATTGTAATCACTAATGGTGAGGGAATGTGATTAGGAAGCAAGGAGAATTGTGATCATGAAGCAAAGGGCATTGGGATCAGTATGCAAAGGGTATTGTGATCGGTGAACAAGGGGTACTGTGACGTGTAAACAGGGGATATTCTGAAAACAAAGCAGGCAGCATTGTGATCAGTAAAAGGGGGCACTGTGATCAGGAAAAAACTGGCATTTTGACCAGTAAGCCGGGAGCATTGTAATCACTAATCATGGGGTATTGTGATCAGGAAAAGGGGTCATTCTGATCAAGAACAAGCGGCATTGTGATCATTAAAGAACGGGCATTGTGATCACAAAGCAGGCGCTTTGTGATCATTAACGGGGGTATTGTGATCAGAAGGAAGGGGATTGTGATCAGCAAACCAGAGGTATTGTGATCAGGAAGCATAGGGCATTGTGATCAGTTGGCAAGGGGTATTGTGATCAGTGAACAAGGGGTACTGTGATGTGTAAACAGGGGGCATTCTGAAAAGTAAGCAGTGGGCATTGTGATTAGTGAAAGGGGGCATTGTGATCAGGAACAAAGGGGCATTTTGACCAGTAAGCCGGGAGCATTGTAATCACTAATCAGGGGGTATTGTCATCAGGAAGGAAGGGGAATTGTGATCAGAAAGCCAGAGGTATTGTGATCAGGAAGCAAAGGGCTTTGTGATCAGTTGGCAAGGGGTATTGTGATCAGTGAACAAGGGGTACTGTGATGTGTAAACAGGGGGCATTCTGAAAAGTAAGCAGTGGGCATTGTGATTAGTAAAAGGGGGCATTGTGATCAGGAACAAAGGGGCATTTTGACCAGTAAGCAGGTAGCATTATAATCACTAATTTGGGGGGATTGTGATCAAAAACAGGGGTCATTATGATTAAGACAAGGGGCATTGTGATCACAAAGCAGGGGCATTGTGATCAGTAACACGGGGCATAGTGATCCTTAAGGATCGGGGATTGTGATGAGGAAGCAAAGGGCATTGGCATCAGTAGGCAAGGGGTATTGTGATCGGTGAATAAGGGGTACTGTGGTCTGTAAACAGGGGATATTCTGAAAAGTATGCAGGATACATTGTGATCAGAAAAGGGGGCATTGTGATCAGGAACAAATGGGCATTTTGACCAGTAAGCAGGGAGCATTGTAATCACTAATCAGGGGGAATTGTGATCAGAAACAGGGGTCATTATGATCAAGTACAAGCGACATTGTGATCAGTAAAGACGGGGCATTGTGATCACAATGCAGGGGCATTGTTATCATTAACGGGGGTATTGTGATCAGTAAGGTTGGGGGATTGTAATCAGGAAATAAGGGGAATTGTGATCAGGAAGCAAGAGGCATTGTGATCAGGAACCAAAGGGCATTGTGAGCAGTAAGCACGGAATATTGTAATCACTAAACACGAGGTATTGTGATCAGAAACAGGGGTCATTATGATCAAGAACAAGCGGCATTGTGATCAGTAAAGAAGGGGCATTGTGATCACAAAGCAGGGGGCATTGTGATCAGTAAAAGGGGGCAGTGTGATCGGGAAGAAAGGGGCATTTTGACCAGTAAGCAGGGAGCATTGTAATCACTAATCAGAGGTTATCGTGACCACAAACAAGGGTCATTATTATCAAGAGCAAGGGCATTGCGATCAGGAAGAATGGGGGATTGTGATCAGGAACCCAGGGAATTGTGATCAGGAAGCAAGATATATTCTGATCAGGAAGCAAAGGGCATGTGATCATTAGGCAAGGGCTATCGTGATCAGTGAACAAGAGGTATGTGATGTGTAAACAGGGCATATTCTGAAAATTAAGCAGGGGGCACTGAGATCAGTATCGGGGGTATTGTGATCAGTAAGGATGGGGGATTGTGATCAGGACGCAAGGGCAATTGTGATCAGGAAGCCACAGTTATTGTGATCAGGAAACAAAGGGCATTGTGATCAGTAGGCAAGGGGTATTTTGATCAGTGAACAATGCGTACTGTGATGAGTAAACAGGGGGCAATGAGATCAGGAAGAAAGGGCCATTGTGATCAGTAAGCAGGGAGCATTTTAATCACTCATCAGGGGTTATTGTTATCAGAAACAGTGGTCATTATGATTAAGAACAAGGGGCATTGTGATCACAAGCAGGGGGTATTGTGATCAGTAACACGGGGCATTGTGATCACTAAAGATGGGGGATTGTGATCAGGAAGCAAGGGGAATTTTGATCAGGAAGCAAGAGGCATTGTGATCAGGAAGCAAAGGGCATTGTGAGAAGTAGGCAATGGGTATTGTGATCAGCGAACAAGGGGTACTGTGATGTGTAAACAGGGTGCATTCTGAAAAGTCACCAGGCGCATTGTGATCAGAAAGAAAGGGGCATTTTGACCAGTTACCAGGGAGCATTGTAATCACTAATTAGGTGGTATTTTGATCACAAACAGGGGTCATTATGATTAAGAACAAGGGGCATTGTAATCACAAAGCAAGGTGCATTGTGATCAGTAACAGGGGGTATTGTGAACAGTATGGATGGGGGATTGTGATCAGGAAGTAAGGGGCATTGAGATCAGGAAGCAAGAGGTATTGTGCTCAGGAGCAAAAGGCATTGTGTTCAGTAGGCAAGGGGTATTGTGATGTGTAAACAGGGGACATTCTGAAAAGTAATCAGGGGTCATTGTGATCAATAAAAGGGGAATTTTGATCAGGAATAAAGGGGCATTTTGACCAGTAAGCAGGGAGCATTGTAATCACTAATCGGGGTATTGTGATCACAAACAAGGGTCATTATGATCAAGAGCAAGGGGCTTTGTGATCACAAAGCAGGGGGCATTGTGCTCAGTTAGGATGTGGAATTGTGAACAGTAAGAATGGGGGATTGTGATCAGGAACCCAGGGGAATTGTGATCATGAAGCAAGAGATATTGTGATCAGGAAGCAAAGGGCATTGTGATCAGTAGGCAAGGAGTATCGTGATCAGTGAATAAGGGGTGCTGTGATGTGTAAACAGGGGGCAAAGTGATCAGGAAGAAACGGCCATTGTGATCAGTAAGCAGGGAGCATTTTAATCACTCATCAGGGGGTATTGTTATCAGAAACAAAGGTCATTATGATTAATAACAAGGGGCATTGCGATCACAAACCAGGGGACATTTTGAGTTAGGTTTAGCGACAGTGTTAGTGTTAGGGTTAGGGTTAGGTTAGGGTTAGAGAGACAGTAAGGGTCAGAGTTAGGTTTAGCGACAGTGTTAGGTTTAGGATTAATATTAGAGGCAGAGTTCGGGTTAAGGTTAGCCTTATGGTTTGAAACAGATTAGGTTGTGTGATAGTGTTAGTATTAGTGACAGGCTTAGTGTTAGGGTTAAGGTTAGGTTTAGAGACAGTGTTAGGGTTAGCTTTGGAGTTGAGTTTAGTGTTAGGATTCAGTTTAGGGCTAGGGTTAGTGTTAGAGACAGGGTGGCCTTCGGATTAGGGTAGGGTTAGGGTCAGGCACAGGGATAGGGATATAGTTATGGTTAGGGTTGGGATTAGAGACAGGTTTAAGGTTAGGGTCAGGGTTAGAGACAGGTATGGTAAGGGTTAGGGTCAAGGTATAGGTTAAGATTAGGGACAGGTTACAGTTAGGTATAGGGTTAGGAACAAGATTAGGGCTAGGTTTGAGGTGTATGTTAGTGTCAGGGTTAGGTCTGAAGTAGGATTAGAGTTAGGGTTAGAATTAGAGTTAGGGGAACGTTAAGGATTAAGGATAGGTTTAGGGTTAACATTAGGGACAGGAATAGGGTCAGTGTTAGGGTTATGATTAGGGATATGTACAGAGTTAGGTTTAAGGGTAGGAACAGGCTTATGGGATCGGATTAGAGTTAGGGTTTATGACACAATTAGGGTCACGGTTAGAGATACGCTTAGCTTTCCCGACATGGTTAGATTCAGGGTTACTCTTAGCGTTAAGTTAAGGGACAGGTTAACGGTTAGTGTTAGAGTTAGGGTCAGGGCTAAGGTTAGGTTTACGGTTCCATTTACATTTAGGGTTATGGTTAAAGACAGGCTAGGGTTCTGGTTAGGATTAGGGTTTCCATTAAAATTAGGGACACAGTTAAGCTTAGTGTAAGGTTTAGGGTTAGTGATAAAGACACGGTTTGGTTTAGGATATGGGTTCGGCTGAGATTCAGTGTTAGGGACAGGTTAGGGTAGGATTAGTGTTAGGGGTAGAGACAGGTTTCGGGTTAGAGTTACAAAATTGGTTATGAGTAAGTGTAAAAACAGGGTTAGGGTTAGTGAAGTTGTTAGGGTTAGGGTTAGGTTAGCTACAGGGTTAAGTTTAAGGAGAAGGTTAGTTTTGGGGTTTGTGTGAAGTTTAGTAAAAGGGTTATTTTCAGATTTCGGTTTAGGAAAAGGGTTACGATAACAGGGTTTGTATTAAGAACAGTATGCATGGTATGCACACGGATGGCTTAGGGTTCGCATGAGGGTGAGGAATACAATAGGGGTTTTCATTTGACATAGGGAAGGTCTTAGATTTAGAGTCAAGGTTAAGGTTAGGGACAGGATTATGGTTAGAGACAAGATGAAGTTTAGGGACACTGTCAGGGTTAGTGTTAAGTTTAAGTTTAGGGTTACCGTTAGGGTTAGGGACAAAATTAGGGTTAGGGTTATGGACAGTGTTAGGTTTAGGGTTAAAGTTAGGGTCAACGCTCAAGTTAAGGTTAGGGTTTAGGGATAAGGTTAGGGTTGGGGTTAAGGTTAGGGTTAGGGTTAGGGAAACGATTCGGGTTTGGAACATGGTTAAGTTTAGTGTTCAGTTTATAGTTAAGTTTTGGTTTTGGCTGATGGTTAAGGTTAGGTTTAGAGACAGGTTTAGTGACAGGGTGAGTGTTAGAGTTAAGTTTAGAGAGACGTTAAGGGTCAGAGTTAGGTTTAGCGACAGTGTTATGTTTAGGGTTAGGGTTAGGGTTAGGGTTAGGGTTTAACGTTAGGGTTAGGTACAGGATTAGGGTTTGAGACATGGTTAGGTTTTGTGTTAGGGTTAGTTTTAGGGTTAGGGTTAGGGTTTAGGGTTAGGTTTAGGGTTACGGTTAGGGACTGGATTAGGGTTTGGGACAAGGTTAGGTTTAGTGTTAGGGTTATAGTTAAATTTTGGTTCTGGCTGATGGTTAAGGTTAGGTTAGGGTTAGGGTTAGGGTTAGGGTTAGGTTTTAGGGATAGGGTTAGGGTTAGGTTTAGGGTTTAGGATTAGGGTTAGGGTTAAGGTTAGAGTTTAGGGTTTAGGGTTTGGGTTAGGGTTAGGGTTAGCGTTAGGTTTAGGGTTAGGGACAGGATTAGGGTTTGGGACATGGTCAGGTTTAGTGTTAGGGTTATAGTTAAGTTTAGGTTTTGTCTGATGCTTAATTTTAGGTTTAGGGACAGGGTTAGTGACAGGGTGAGGGTTAGAGTTAAGGTTGGAGAGACGGTAAGGGTCAGAGTTAGGTTTAGCGACAGTGTTAGGGTTAGGGTTAATATTAGAGGCAGAGTTAGGTTAAGGTTAGCGTTAGGGTTAGGGTTCGTGTTAGGATTAGGGTTAGGTACAGAGTTGGGAAGAGTGTTAGGGCTCCATTTAGAGTTAGGTCTAGGGATACGTTTAGATTTAGGTTTTGGGTTAGGAAAAGTGTTAGCTACAGGGGCAGGAATAGGGTAGGGACACAGTGAGTGTTAGAGTTAGGATTAGGGTTAGGGTTAGGGTTAGGGTTTGGGTTAGGGTTAGGGTTAGGGTTTAGGGTTACAGTTAGGGTTAGGATTAAGATTTAGGGTTTAGGGTTTAGTGTTTAGGGTTAGGGTTAGCCTTAGCGTTGGGTTAGGTTTAGGGTTAGGGTTTAGGGTTAGGGTTATGGTTAGGGTTATGGAAAGGATTAGGGTTTGGGACATGGTTAGGTTTAGTGTTAGGGTTATAGTTAAGTTTAGGTTTTGTCTGATGCTTAAGTTTAGGTTTAGGGACAGGGTTACTGACAGGGTTTGGGTTAGAGTTAAGGGTGGAGAGACGGTAAGGGTCAGAGTTAGGTTTAGCGACAGTGTTAGGGTTAGGGTTAATATTAGAGTCAGAGTTAAGGTTAAGGTTAGCGTTATGGTTAGAAGCAGATTAGGTTGAGTGATAGTGTTAGTATTAGTGACAGGCTTAGTGTTAGTGTTTGCGTTAGGGTTTGGGACAGTGTTAGGTTTAGGTTTGGAGTTGAGTTTTGTGTTAGGTTTCAGTTTAGGGCTAGGGTTAGTGTTAGAGACAGGGTGGCCTTCGGATTAGGGTAGGGATAGGGTCACGCACAAGGACAGGGATATGGTTATGGTTAGGGTTTGGATTAGAGACAGGTTTAAGGTTAGGGTCAGGTTTAGAGACCGGTATTGTAAGGGTTAGGGTCAAGGTATACGTAAGGTTTAGGTTAAGATTAGGGACAGGTTACAGTTAGGTTTAGGGTTAGGAACAAGATTAGGGCTAGGGTTGAGGTGTATGTTAGTGTCAGGGTTAGGTCTGAAGTAGGATTAGAGTTAGGGTTAGAATTAGAGTTAGGGGAACGTTAAGGATTAAGGATAGGTTTAGGGTTAACGTTAGGGACAGGAATAGGGTCAGTGTTAGGGTTAAGATTAGGGATAGGTACAGAGTTAGGTTTAAGAGTAGGAACAGGCTTATGTATCTGATTAGGGTTAGGTTTTATGACATAATTAGGGTCACGGTTAGAGATATGCTTAGCTTTCCCGACATGGTTAGATTTAGGGTTACTCTTAGCGTTAAGTTTAGGGACAGGTTAACGGTTAGTGTTAGAGTTAGGGTCAGGGCTAAGGTTAGGTTTACGGTTCGATTTACATTCAGGGTTATGGTTAAAGACAGGCTAGTGTTCTGGTTAGGATTAGGGTTTCCATTAAAATTAGGGACACAGTTAAGCTTAGTGTAAGGTTTAGGGTTAGTGATAAAGACACGGTTTGGTTTAGGATATGGGTTCGGCTGAGATTCAGTGTTAGGGACAGGTTAGGGTAGGATTAGTGTTAGGGGTAGAGACAGGTTTCGGGTTAGAGTTACAAAATTGGTTATGAGTAAGTGTAAAAACAGGGTTAGGGTTAGTGAAGTTGTTAGGGTTAGGGTGAGGGTTAGCTACAGGGTTAAGTTTAGGGAGAAGGTTAGTTTTGGGGTTTGTGTGAAGTTTAGAAAAAGGGTTATTTTCAGATTTTGGTTTAGGAAAAGGGTTACGATAACAGGGTTTGGATTAAGAACCGTATGCATCGTAGGCACACGGATGGCTTAGGGTTCGCATGAGGGTGAGGAATACAATTGGGGTTTTCATTTGACATAGGGGAGGTCTTAGAGTTAGAGACAAGGCTAAGGTTAGGGACAGGATTAGGGTTAGAGACAAGATTAAGGTTAGGGACACTGTCAGGGTTAGTGTTAAGTTTAAGTTTAGGGTTACAGTTAGGGTTAGGGACAAAATTAGGGTTAGGTTTATGGACAGTGTTAGGTTTAGGGTTAAAGTTAGGGTCAGCGCTCAAGTTAAGGTTAACATTAAGGTTAGGGTTAGGTTTAGGGGTAGGGTTAGAAACAAGGTTAGAGTTACGGTTAGGATGAGAGGCACAGTTATATTTAAATTAGAGTTCAAAACAGAGTTAAGGGTAGTGTTAGGTTTAGAAATACTTTTTAGGGTTAGGGTTTGGTTTACGGTTTGTTTTAGGGTTCGGGACAGAGTTAGGGTTAGGAACATAGTTAGTGTTAGGTTTAGGGTTAAGCTTAGGGACAGAGTTATGGTTACATTTAGGGTTAAGGACAGGGTTATGATTAGGGTCAGGGTTAGTGTTCAGGACAGTGTCAGGGCAGGACAAGTTTTGCTGTAGGATTAGGGTAGGGTTTGGGTTCAGGTTAGGATATGTTAGGGTTAGGGTTAGGGGCATATCTAGGGTTGAGGACAGAGTCAGTGTTACGGTTAGGAACATGGCTAAGGTTAGGGTTCATGTAAGGGACAGTTTCAGGGTTACGTTTAGTGTTAAGGGTTGGGTTAGAATGGAGGGCACGTTTAATGTTAGTGTTAGGGTATCATGCCTCATGTGACATCGGCTGGGGAACTTCAGTTACATGGCGAAGAGTTAAGAAACACCAGAGCCAAAAATAGAGTTTATGTGGGCCAGTGTTCTCATCTCTGAGGCCCAAGCCTTAATACTGTGGGTGCATAGCTTTTCTTTACAACTGCCACAAAGAAGCCAATTTGAATATCTATAACCAGGGAGTTGATTCTATTTGTCTGGCAGCTGCTTCGCCAAAACTCATTGTGATCAAACACAAGTTTTGCTTTCACATGTACATATGATCCCCCGGATGGACTCAGCATTCCGAGACCACCGGATAAGGAAGTTGTACTGAGATCATTCCCTCAGGTCTTAGCATTCGGAGACACTTCCTTATGACGTCAAAGGCTCAGTGCACAGGAGCATTCGAATCGGCAGCTCCACGGTGACATTAGGGTTAGGTTTATAAACAGGATGAAGTTAGGTTTAGGGTTAGGGTTACCGACAGAGTTTGCTTTAGGGTAAGGGACAGGATTAGAACTAGGATTAGGTTTAGAGACACGGTTAGAATTAGGGTTAGTTTTAGGTTTAGTGTTGAAGGACAGAGTTAGGGTTTGGGTTAGCATTAGGGTTAGGGTTCGTGTTAGGATTAGGGTTAGGGACAGAGTTGGGAAGAGTGTTAGGGCTCCATTTAGAGTTAGGGCTAGGGATACTTTTAGGTTTAGGTTTTGGGTTAGGAAAAGGTTTAGCTACAGGGGCAGGGATAGTTTAGGGACACAGTGAGTGTTAGAGTTAGGATTAGGGTTAGGGTTAAGGTTAGGGTTTGGGTTAGGGTTAGGGTTATGGTTAGGGTTAGGGTTTAGGATTAGGGTTAGGGTTAGGGTTAGGGTTTAGGGTTTACGGTTTGGGTTAGGGTTAGGGTTAGGGTTAGGTTTAGGTTTAGGGTTAGGGTTAGGGTTAGGGTTAGGGTTAGGTTTTAGGGATAGGGTTAGGGTTAGGTTTAGGGTTTAGGATTAGGGTTAGGGTTAAGGTTAGAATTTAGGGTTTAGGGTTTGGGTTAGGGTTAGGGTTAGCGTTAGGTTTAGGGTTAGAGTTAGGATTTAGGCTTTAGGGATAGGGTTAGGGTTAGAGTTAGGGCTTACGGTTTAGGGTTAGGGTTAGAGTTAGGGTTAGGGTTTCGGGTTTAGGGTTAGGGTTAAGTTTAGGGTTAGGGTTAGGTACACGATTCGGGTTTGAGACATGTTTAGGTTCAGTGTTAGGGTTATGGTTAAGTTTAGGTTTTGGCTGATGGTTAAGGTTAGGTTAGGGACAGGGTTAGTTACAGGGTGAGGGTTAGAGTTAAAGTTAGAGAGATGGTAAGGTACAGAGTTAGGTTTAGCGACAGTGTTAGGGTTAGGGTTAGGGTTAGGTTTTAGGGATAGGGTTATGGTTAGGGTTACGGCTTAGTTTTAGGGTTAGGGTTAAGGTTAGGGTTTAGGGATTAGGGTTAGGGTTAGGGTTAGGGTTAGCATTAGGTTTAGGGTTAGGGACAGGATTTGGGTTTGGGACATGGTTAGGTTTACTGTTAGGGTCATATTAAGTTTAGGTTTTGTCTGATGCTTAAGTTTAGGTTTAGGGACAGGGTTAGTGACAGGGTGAGGGTTAGAGTTAAGGTTGGAGAGACGGTAAGGGTCAGAGTTAGGTTTAGCGACAGTGTTAGGGTTAGGGATCAGGTTAGGTTAGGGTTTAGGGTTAGGGTTAGGGTTAGGAATAGGGGAGGGTTAGTGTTTACATTTTAGGGTTAGGGTTTAGGGATAGGGTTAGGGTTAGGGTTAGAGTTAGGGTTAGGGTTAGGGTTAGGGTTAGGTTTTAGGGTTAGGGTTAGGGTTAGGGTTACGGTTTAGGTTTACGGTTAGGGTTAAGGTTAGGGTTTAGGGTTTAGGGTTAAGGTTAGGGTTAGAGTTAGGGTTTAGGCTTTAGGGTTAGGGTTAGTGTTAGGGTTTAGGGTTTAGGTTTAGGGTTAGGGTTAGGGTTAGGGTTAGGGTTTAGTGTTTATGGTTAGGGTTAGCGTTAGGGTTAGGGTTTGGGTTTAGGGTTTAGGTTTAGGGTTAGGGTTAGTGTTAGGGTTTCGGGTTTAGTGTTAGGGTTACGGTTAGGGTTAGTGTTAGGTACACGTTTCGGGTTTGAGACATGGTTAGGTTTAGTGTTAGGGTTATAGTTAAGTTTAGGTTTTGGCTGATGGTTAAGGTTAGGTTTAGGGACAGGGTTAGTTACAGGGTGAGGGTTAGAGTTAAAGATAAAGAGACGGTAAGGGTCAGAGTTAGGTTTAGCGACAGTGTTAGGGTTAGGGTTACGGTTAGGTTAGGGTTAGGGTTAGAGTTAGGGTTTAGGGTTAGGGTTAGGGTTAGGGTTTAGGATTTAGGGTTAGGGTTATGGCTAGTGTTAGGGTTAGGGTTAGGGGCAGGATTAGGGTTTGGGACATGGTTAGGTTTACTGTTAGGGTTATATTAAGCTTAGGTTTTGTCTGATGCTTAAGTTTAGGTTTAGGGACAGGGTTAGTGACAGGGTGAGGGTTAGAGTTAAGGTTGGAGAGATGGTAAGGGTCAGAGTTAGGTTTAGCGACAGTGTTAGTGTTAGGGATCAGGTTAGGTTAGGGTTTAGGGTTAGGGTTAGGGTTAGGGTTAGGAATAGGGGAGGGTTAGTGTTTACATTTTAGGGTTAGGGTTTAGGGATAGGGTTAGGGTTAGGGTTAGAGTTAGGATTTAGGCTTTAGGGTTAGGGTTAGAGTTAGAGTTAGGGCTTCTGGTTTAGGGTTTGGGTTAGGGTTAGGGTTAGGGTTTCGGGTTTAGTGTTAGGGTTAAGTTTAGGGTTAGCGTTAGGTACACGATTCGGGTTTGAGACATGTTTAGGTTTAGTGTTAGGGTTATGGTTAAGTTTAGGTATTGGCTGATGGTTAAGGTTAAGGTTAGGGACAGGGTTAGTTACAGGGTGAGGGTTAGAGTTAAAGTTAGAGAGACGGTAAGGTACAGAGTTAGGTTTAGCGACAGTGTTAGGGTTAGGGTTAGGTTAGGGTTAGGGTTAGGGTTAGGGTTAGGGTTAGGTTTTAGGGATAGGGTTAGGGTTAGGGTTACGGTTTAGGTTTAGGGTTAGGGTTAAGGTTAGTGTTTAGGGTTTAGGGTTAGGGTTAGTGTTAGGGTTAGCATTAGGTTTAGGGTTAGGGACAGGATTAGGGTTTGGGACATGGTTAGGTTTACTGTTAGGGTTATATTAAGTTTAGGTTTTGTCTGATGCTTAAGTTTAGGTTTAGGGACAGGGTTAGTGACAGGCTGAGGGTTAGAGTTAAGGTTGGAATGACGGTAAGGGTCAGAGTTAGGTTTAGCGACAGTGTTAGGGTTAGGGATCAGGTTAAGTTAGGGTTCAGGGTTAAGGTTAGGGTTAGGGTTAGGAATAGGGGAGGGTTAGTGTTTACATTTCAGGGTTAGGGTTTAGGGATAGGGTTAGGGTTAGGGTTAGGATTAGAGTTAGGGTTATGTTTAGGGTTAGGGTTAGGGTTAGGTTTTAGGGATAGGCTTAGGGTTAGGGTTACGGTTTAGGTTTAGGGTTAGGTTAAGGTTAGGGTTTAGGGTTTACGGTTAGGGTTAGGGTTAGAGTTAGGGTTTAGGCTTTAGGGTTAGGGTTAGTGTTAGGGTTTAGGGTTTAGGGTTAGGGTTAGGGTTAGGGTTAGGATTTAGTGTTTATGGTTAGGGTTAGCGTTAGGGTTAGGGTTTGGGTTTAGGGTTTAGGTTTAGGGTTAGGGTTAGGTACACGTTCGGGTTTTAGACATGGTTAGGTTTAGTGTTAGGGTTATATTAAGTTTAGGTTTTGTCTGATGCTTAAGTTTAGGTTTAGGGACAGGGTTAGTGACAGGGTGAGGTTTAGAGTTAAGGTTGGAGAGACGGTAAGGGTCAGAGTTAGGTTTAGCGACAGTGTTAGGGTTAGGGATCAGGTTAGGTTAGGGTTTAGGGTTAGGGTTAGGGTTAGGGTTAGGGTTAGGGTTAGGGTTAGGGTTAGGTTTTAGGGATAGGGTTAGGGTTAGGGTTACGGTTTAGGTTTAGGGTTAGGGTTAAGGTGAGGGTTTAGGGTTTAGGGTTAGGGTTAGGGTTAGAGTTAGGGGTTAGGCTTTAGGGTTAGGGTTAGTGTTAGGGTTTAGGGTTTAGGGTTAGGGTTAGGGTTAGGGTTAGGGTTAGGGTTTAGTGTTTATGGTTAGGGTTAGCGTTAGGGTTAGGGTTTGGGTTAAGGGTTTAGGTTTAGGGTTAGGGTTAGTGTTAGGGTTTCGGGTTTATTGTTAGGGTTAAAGTTAGGGTTAGGGTTAGGTACACGTTTCGGGTTTGAGTCATGGTTAGGTTTAGTGTTAGGGTTATAGTTAAGTTTAGGTTTTGGCTGATGGTTAAGGTTAGGTTTAGGGACAGGGTTAGTTACAGGGTGAGGGTTAGAGTTAAAGATAGAGAGACGTTAAGGGTCAGAGTTAGGTTTAGCGACAGTGTTAGGGTTAGGGATCAGGTTAGGTTAGGGTTTAGGGTTAGCGTTAGGGTTAGGGTTAGGAATAGGGGAGGGTTAGTGTTTACATTTTAGGGTTAGGGTTTAGGGATAGGGTTAGGGTTAGGGTTAGGGTTAGAGTTAGGGTTAGGGTTAGGGTTAGAGTTAGGGTTAGGTTTTAGGGATAGGGTTAGGGTTAGGGTTACGGTTTAGGTTTAGGGTTAGGGTTAAGGTTAGGGTTTACGGTTTAGGGTTAGGGTTAGGGTTAGAGTTAGGGTTTAGGCTTTAGGGTTAGGGATAGTGTTAGGGTTTAGGGTTTAGGGTTAGGGTTAGGGTTAGGGTTAGGGTTAGGGTTTAGTGTTTAAGGTTAGGGTTAGCGTTAGGGTTAGGGTTTGGGTTTAGGGTTTAGGTTTAGGGTTAGGGTTAGTGTTAGGGTTTCGGGTTTAGTGTTAGGGTTAAGGTTATGGTTAGGGTTAGGTACACGATTCGGGTTTGAGACATGGTTAGGTTTAGTGTTAGGGTTATAGTTAAGTTTAGGTTTTGGCTGATGGTTAAGGTTAGGTTTAGGGACAGGGTTAGTTACAGGGTGAGGGTTAGAGTTAAAGATAGAGAGACGGTAAGTGTGAGAGTTAGGTTTAGCGACAGTGTTAGGGTTAGGGTTAGGTTAGGGTTAGGGTTAGGGTTAGTTGTAGGTTTTACGGATAGGGTTAGTGTTAGGGTTACGGTTTAGGTTTAGGGTTAGGGTTAAGGTTAGGGTTTAGGGTTTAGGGTTAGGGTTAGAATTAGGTTTAGGGTTAGGGACAGGATTAGGGTTTGGGACATGGTTAGGTTTACTGTTAGGGTTATATTAAGCTTAGGTTTTGTCTGATGCTTAAGTTTAGGTTTAGGGACAGGGTTAGTGACAGGGTGAGGGTTAGAGTTAAGGTTGGAGAGATGGTAAGGGTCAGAGTTAGGTTTAGCGACAGTGTTAGTGTTAGGGATCAGGTTAGGTTAGGGTTTAGGGTTAGGGTTAGGGTTAGGGTTAGGGTTAGGGTTAGGCTTTAGGGATAGGGTTAGGGTTAGGGTTAGGGTTAGGTTTAGGGACAGGATTAGGGTTTGGGACATGGTTAGGTTTAGTGTTAGGGTTATAGTTAAGTTTAGGTTTTGTCTGATATTAAGTTTAGGTTTAGGGACAGGGTTATTGACAGGGTGAGGGTTAGAGTTAAGGTTGTAGAGACGGTAAGGGTCAGAGTTAGGTTTAGCGACAGTGTTAGTGTTAGGGTTAATATTAGAGGCAGAGTTAGGGTTAAGTTTAGCGTTAGGGTTAGGGTTCGTGTTAGGATTAGGGTTAGGTACAGAGTTGGGAAGAGTGTTAGGGCTCCATTTAGAGTTAGGTCTAGGGATACGTTTAGATTTAGGTTTCGGGTTAGGAAAAGGGTTAGCTACAGGGGCAGGAATAGGGTAGGGACACAGTGAGTGTTAGAGTTAGGATTAGGGTTAGGGTTAGGGTTAGGGTTTGGGTTAGGATTAGGGTTAGGGTTTAGGGTCACAGTTAGGGTTAGGATTAAGGTTTAGGGTTTAGGGTTTAGTGTTTAGGGTTAGGGTTAGCCTTAGGGTTGGGTTAGGTTTAGGGTTAGGGTTTAGGGTTAGGGTTATGGTTAGGGTTAGGGACAGGATTAGGGTTTGGGACATGGTTAGGTTTAGTTTTAGGGTTATAGTTAAGTTTAGGTTTTGTCTGATGCTTAAGTTTAGGTTTAGGGACAGGGTTACTGACAGGGTTTGGGTTAGAGTTAAGGGTGGAGAGACGGTAAGGGTCAGAGTTAGGTTTAGCGACAGTGTTAGGGTTAGGGTTAATATTAGAGTCAGAGTTAAGGTTAAGGTTAGCGTTATGGTTAGAAGCAGATTAGGTTGAGTGATTGTGTTAGTATTAGTGACAGGCTTAGTGTTAGTGTTAGCGTTAGGGTTTGGGACAGTGTTAGGGTTAGGTTTGGAGTTGAGTTTAGTGTTAGGTTTCAGTTTAGGGCTATGGTAAGTGTTAGAGACAGGGTGGCCTTCGGATTAGGGTAGGGATAGGGACAGGCACAGGGATAGGGATATGGTTATGCTTAGGGTTGGGATTAGAAACAGGTTTAAAGTTAAGGTCAGGGTTAGGGACAGGTATGGTTAGGGTTAGGGTCAAGGTATAGGTAAGATTTAGGTTAAGATTAGGGACAGGTTACAGTTAGGTTTAGGGTTAGGAACAAGATTAGGGCTAGGGTTGAGGTGTATGTTAGTGTCAGGGTTAGGTCTGAAGTAGGATTAGAGTTAGGGTTAGAATTAGAGTTAGGGGAACGGTTAGGATTAAGGATAGGTTTAGGGTTAACGTTACGCACAGGAATAGGGTTAGTGTTAGGGTTATGATTAGGGATAGGTACAGAGTTAGGTTGAAGAGTACGAACAGGCTTATGGATTATTAGGGTTAGGGTTTATGACACAATTAGGGTCACGGTTAGAGTTACACTTAGCTTTACCGACATGGTTAGATGTAGGGTTACTGTGAGCGTTAAGTTTAGGACAGGTTAAGGGTTAGTGTTAGAGTTAGGGTCAGGGCTAGGGTTAGGTTTCTGGTTCGATTTACATTTAGGGTTATGGTTAAAGACAAGCTAGTGTTCTGGTTAGGATTAGGGTTTCCGTTAAAATTAGGGACACAGTTAAGGTTACTGTAAGGTTTAGGGTTAGGGATAAAGACACGGTTTGGTTTAGGGTATGGGTTTGGGGGAGATTCAGTGTTAGGGACAGGTTAGGGTAGGATTAGTGTTAGGGGTACAGGCAGTTTTCGGGTTAGAGTTACAAAATTGGTTATGAGTAAGTGTAAAAACAGGGTTAGGGTTAGTGAAGTCGTTAAGGTTAGGGTTAGGATTAGCTGCAGGGTTAGGTTTAGGGAGATGGTTAGGTTTGGGGTTTGTGTGAAGTTTAGAAAAATGATTATTTTCTGAGTTCGGTTTAGGAAAAGGCTTACAATAACAGGGTTTGGATTAAGAAGAGTATGCATGGTAGGCACACGGATGGCTTAGGTTTCGCATGAGGGTGAGGAATACAATTGGGGTTTTCATTTGACATAGGGGAGGTCTTAGGGTTAGAGACAAGGTTAAGGTTAGGGACAGCATTAGGGTTAGAGACAAGATTAAGGTTAGGGACACTGTCAGGGTTAGTGTTAAGTTTGAGTTTAGGGTTACACTTAGGGTTAGGGACAAAATTAGGGTTAGGGTTATGGACAGTGTTAGGTTTAGGGTTAAAGTTAGGGTCAGCGCTCAAGTTAAGGTTAACATTAAGGTTAGGGATAGGTTTAGGGGTAGGGTTAGAAACAAGGTTAGACTTACGGTGAGGATTAGAGGCACGGTTATTTTTAAATTAGGGTTCAAAACAGAGTTAAGGGTAGTGTTAGGGTTAGGAATACTTTTTAGGGTTAGGGTTTGGTTTAGGGTTTGTTTTAGGGTTCGGGGCAGAGTTAGGGTTAGGAACATAGTTAGTGTTCGGTTTAGGGTTAAGCATAGGGACAGAGTTAGTGTTAGAGTTAAGGTTAAGGACAGGGTTATGATTAGGGTCAGGGTTAGTGTTCAGGACAGTGTCAGGGCAGGCCGTAGGATCAGGGTAGGGTTTAGGTTCAGGTTAGGATATGCTAGGGTTAGGGTTAGGGGCATAGCTAGGGTTGAGGGCAGAGTCAGTGTTATGGTTAGGAACATGGCTAAGGTGAGGGTTCTTGTTAGGGACCGTTTCAGGGTTACGTTTAGTGTTAAGGGTTGGGTTAGAATGGAGGACACGGTTAGGGTTTGTGTTAGGGTATCACGTCTCACGTGACATCGGCTGGGGAACTACAGTTACATGGCGAAGAGTTAAGAAACTCCAGAGCCAAAAATAGAGTTTCTGTGGGCCAGTGTTCTCATCTCTGAGGCCCAAGCCTTAATACTGTGGGCGCATAGCTTTTCTTTACAACTGCCACCAAGAAGCCAATTTGAATATCTATACACAGGGAGTTGATTCTATTTGTCTGGCAGCTGCTTCGCCAAAACTCATTGTGATCAAACACAAGTTTTGCTTTCACATGTACGTATGATCCCCCGGATGGACTCAGCATTCTGAGACCACCGGATAAGGAAGTTGTACTGAGATCATTCCCTCTGGTCTTAGCATTCGGAGACACTTCCTTATGACGTGAAAGGCTCAGTGCACAGGATCATTCGAATCGGCAGCTCCACGGTGACATTAGGGTTAGGTTTATAAACAGGATGAAGTTAGGGGTAAGGTTAGGGTTACCGACAGAGTTTGCTTTAGGGTAAGGGACAGGATTAGAACTAGGATTAGGTTTAGAGACACGGTTAGAATTAGGGTTAGTTTTAGGTTTAGTGTTGAAGGACAGAGTTAGGGTTTGGGTTAGCATTAGGGTTAGGGTTCGTGTTAGGATTAGGGTTAGGGACAGAGTTGGGAAGAGTGTTAGGGCTCCATTTAGAGTTAGGGCTAGGGATACGTTTAGGTTTAGGTTTTGGGTTAGGAAAAGGTTTAGCTACAGGGGCAGGTATAGTTTAGGGACACAGTGAGTGTTAGAGTTAGGATTAGGGTTAGGGTTAAGGTTAGGGTTTGGGTTAGGGTTAGGGTTATGGTTAGGTTTAGGGTTTAGGTTTAGGGTTAGGGTTAGGGTTTAGGGTTTAGGGTTTAGGGTTTAGGATTAGGGTTAGCGTTAGGGTTAGGGTTAGGGTTAGGGTTTAGGGTTTACGGTTTGGGTTAGGGTTAGGGTTAGGTTTAGGGTTAGGGTTAGGGTTTAGGGTTAGGGTTAGGGTTAGGGTTAGGGTTAGGGACAGGATTAGGGTTTGGGACATGGTTAGGTTTAGTGTTAGGGTTATAGTTAAGTTTAGGTTTTGTCTGATGCTTAAGTTTAGGTTTAGGGACAGGGTTAATGACAGGGTGAGGGTTAGAGTTAAGGGTGGAGAGACGGTAAGGGTCAGAGTTAGGTTTAGCGACAGTGTTAGGGGTAGGGTTAATATTAGAGGCAGAGTTAGGGTTAAGGTTAGCGTTATGGTTAGAAACAGATTAGGTTGAGTGATAGTGTTAGTATTAGTGACAGGCTTACTGTTAGGGTTAGGGTTAGGGTTAGGGTTTCGGGTTTCGGGTTAGGGTTACGGTTAGGGTTAGGGGCACGATTCGGGTTTGGGACATGGTTAGGTTTAGTGTTAGGGTTATAGTGAAGTTTAGGTTTTGGCTGATGGTTAAGATTAGGTTTAGTGACAGGGTTAATGACAGGGTGAGGGTTAGAATTAAGGTTAGAGAGATGGGAAGGGTTGAGTTAGGTTTAGTGACAGTGTTAGGGTTAGGGTTAGGGTTAGGTTAGGGTTAGGGTTTCGGGATAGGTTTAGGGTTAGGGTTAGGGTTTAAGGTAAGGTTAGGGTTAGGGTTAGGGTTTAGGATTTAGGGTTAGGGTTACGGTTAGGGTTAGGTTTAGGGTTAGGGACACGATTCGGGTTTGGGACATGGTTAAGTTCAGTGTTAGGGTTGTAGTTAAGTTTAGGTTTTGGCTGATGGTTAAGGTTAGGGTTAGGGACAGGATTAGTGACAGGGTGAGGGTTAGAGTTAAGGTTAGAGAGACAGTAAGGGTCAGAGTCAGGTTTAGCGACAGTGTTAGGATTAGGGTTAATATTAGAGGCAGAGTTAGGGTTAAGGTTAGCGTTATGGTTAGAAACAGATTAGGTTGTGTGATAGTGTTAGTATTAGTGACAGGCTTACTGTTAGGGTTAAGGTTAGGTTTAGAGACAGTGTTAAGGTTAGCTTTGGAGTTGAGTTTTGCCTTAGGTTTCAGTTTAGGGCTAGGGTTAGTGTTAGAGACAGGGTGGCCTTCGGATTAGGGTAGGGATAGGGTCAGGCACAAGGATAGGGATATGGTTATGGTTAGGGTTGGGATTAGAGACAGGTTTAAGGTTAGGGTCAGGTTTAGAGACCGGTATTGTAAGGGTTAGGGTCAAGGTATACGTAAGGATTAGGTTAAGATTAGGGACAGGTTACAGTTAGGTTTAGGGTTAGGAACAAGATTAGGGCTAGGTTTGAGGTGTATATTAGTGTCAGGGTTAGGTCTGAAGTAGGATTAGAGTTAGGGTTCGAATTAGAGTTAGGGGAACGTTAAGGATTAAGGATAGGTTTAGGGTTAAGGTTAGGGACAGGAATAGGGTCAGTGTTAGGGTTAAGATTAGGGATAGGTACAGAGTTAGGTTTAAGAGTACGAACAGGCTTATTGATCTGATTAGGGTTAGGGTTTATGACACAATTAGGGACACGGTTAGAGATACGCTTAGCTTTCCCGACATGGTTAGATTTAGGGTTACTCTTAGCGTTAAGTTTAGGGACAGGTTAACGGTTAGTGTTAGAGTTAGGGTCAGGGCTAAGGTTAGGTTTACGGTTCGATTTACATTCAGGGTTATGGTTAAAGACAGGCTAGTGTTCTGGTTAGGATTAGGGTTTCCATTAAAATTAGGGACACAGTTAAGCTTAGTGTAAGGTTTAGGGTTAGTGATAAAGACACGGTTTGGTTTAGGATATGGGTTCCGCTGAGATTCAGTGTTAGGGACAGGTTAGTGTAGGATTAGTGTTAGGGGTAGAGACAGGTTTTGGGTTAGAGTTACAAAATTGGTTATGAGTAAGTGTAAAAACAGGGTTAGGGTTAGTGAAGTTGTTAGGGTTAGGGTGAGGGTTAGCTACAGGGTTAAGTTTAGGGAGAAGGTTAGTTTTGGGGTTTGTGTGAAGTTTAGAAAAAGGGTTATTTTCAGATTTTGGTTTAGGAAAAGGGTTACGATAACAGGGTTTGGATTAAGAACCGTATGCATCGTAGGCACACGGATGGCTTAGGGTTCGCATGAGGGTGAGGAATACAATTGGGGTTTTCATTTGACATAGGGGAGGTCTTAGAGTTAGAGACAAGGCTAAGGTTAGGGACAGGATTAGGGTTAGAGACAAGATTAAGGTTAGGGACACTGTCAGGGTTAGTGTTAAGTTTAAGTTTAGGGTTACAGTTAGGGTTAGGGACAAAATTAGGGTTAGGTTTATGGACAGTGTTAGGTTTAGGGTTAAAGTTAGGGTCAGCGCTCAAGTTAAGGTTAACATTAAGGTTAGGGTTAGGTTTAGGGGTAGGGTTAGAAACAAGGTTAGAGTTACGGTTAGGATGAGAGGCACAGTTATATTTAAATTAGAGTTCAAAACAGAGTTAAGGGTAGTGTTAGGTTTAGAAATAATTTTTAGGGTTAGGGTTTGGTTTACGGTTTGTTTTAGGGTTCGGGACAGAGTTAGGGTTAGGAACATAGTTAGTGTTAGGTTTAGGGTTAAGCTTAGGGACAGAGTTATGGTTACATTTAGGGTTAAGGACAGGGTTATGATTAGGGTCAGGGTTAGTGTTCAGGACAGTGTCAGGGCAGGACAAGTTTTGCTGTAGGATTAGGGTAGGGTTTGGGTTCAGGTTAGGATATGTTAGGGTTAGGGTTAGGGGCATATCTAGGGTTGAGGACAGAGTCAGTGTTACGGTTAGGAACATGGCTAAGGTTAGGGTTCATGTAAGGGACAGTTTCAGGGTTACGTTTAGTGTTAAGGGTTGGGTTAGAATGGAGGACACGTTTAATGTTAGTGTTAGGGTATCATGCCTCATGTGACATCGGCTGGGGAACTTCAGTTACATGGCGAAGAGTTAAGAAACACCAGAGCCAAAAATAGAGTTTATGTGGGCCAGTGTTCTCATCTCTGAGGCCCAAGCCTTAATACTGTGGGTGCATAGCTTTTCTTTACAACTGCCACAAAGAAGCCAATTTGAATATCTATAACCAGGGAGTTGATTCTATTTGTCTGGCAGCTGCTTCGCCAAAACTCATTGTGATCAAACACAAGTTTTGCTTTCACATGTACATATGATCCCCCGGATGGACTCAGCATTCCGAGACCACCGGATAAGGAAGTTGTACTGAGATCATTCCCTCTGGTCTTAGCATTCGGAGACACTTCCTTATGACGTCAAAGGCTCAGTGCACAGGAGCATTCGAATCGGCAGCTCCACGGTGACATTAGGGTTAGGTTTATAAACAGGATGAAGTTAGGTTTAGGGTTAGGGTTACCGACAGAGTTTGCTTTAGGGTAAGGGACAGGATTAGAACTAGGATTAGGTTTAGAGACACGGTTAGAATTAGGGTTAGTTTTAGGTTTAGTGTTGAAGGACAGAGTTAGGGTTTGGGTTAGCATTAGGGTTAGGGTTCGTGTTAGGATTAGGGTTAGGGACAGAGTTGGGAAGAGTGTTAGGGCTCCATTTAGAGTTAGGGCTAGGGATACTTTTAGGTTTAGGTTTTGGGTTAGGAAAAGGTTTAGCTACAGGGGCAGGGATAGTTTAGGGACACAGTGAGTGTTAGAGTTAGGATTAGGGTTAGGGTTAAGGTTAGGGTTTGGGTTAGGGTTAGGGTTATGGTTAGGGTTAGGGTTTAGGATTAGGGTTAGGGTTAGGATTAGGGTTTAGGGTTTACGGTTTGGGTTAGGGTTAGGGTTAGGGTTAGGTTTAGGTTTAGGGTTAGGGTTAGGGTTAGGGTTAGGGTTAGGTTTTAGGGATAGGGTTAGGGTTAGGTTTAGGGTTTAGGTTTAGGGTTAGGGTTAAGGTTAGAGTTTAGGGTTTAGGGTTTGGGTTAGGGTTAGGGTTAGCGTTAGGTTTAGGGTTAGGGACAGGATTAGGGTTTGGGACATGGTCAGGTTTAGTGTTAGGGTTATAGTTAAGTTTAGGTTTTGTCTGATGCTTAAGTTTAGGTTTAGGGACAGGGTTATTGACAGGGTGAGGGTTAGAGTTAAGGTTGGAGAGACGGTAAGGGTCAGAGTTAGGTTTAGCGACAGTGTTAGTGTTAGGGTTAATATTAGAGGCAGAGTTAGGGTTAAGGTTAGCGTTAGGGTTAGGGTTCGTGTTAGGATTAGGGTTAGGTACAGAGTTGGGAAGAGTGTTAGGGCTCCATTTAGAGTTAAGTCTAGGGATACGTTTAGATTTAGGTTTCGGGTTAGGAAAAGGGTTAGCTACAGGGGCAGGAATAGGGTAGGGACACAGTGAGTGTTAGAGTTAGGATTAGGGTTAGGGTTAGGGTTAGGGTTTGGGTTAGGATTAGGGTTAGGGTTTAGGGTCACAGTTAGGGTTAGGATTAAGGTTTAGGGTTTAGGGTTTAGTGTTTAGGGTTAGGGTTAGCCTTAGGGTTGGGTTAGGTTTAGGGTTAGGGTTTTGGGTTAGGGTTATGGTTAGGGTTAGGGACAGGATTAGGGTTTGGGACATGGTTAGGTTTAGTTTTAGGGTTATAGTTAAGTTTAGGTTTTGTCTGATGCTTAAGTTTAGGTTTAGGGACAGGGTTACTGACAGGGTTTGGGTTAGAGTTAAGGGTGGAGAGACGGTAAGGGTCAGAGTTAGGTTTAGCGACAGTGTTAGGGTTAGGGTTAATATTAGAGTCAGAGTTAAGGTTAAGGTTAGCGTTATGGTTAGAAGCAGATTAGGTTGAGTGATAGTGTTAGTATTAGTGACAGGCTTAGTGTTAGTGTTAGCGTTAGGGTTTGGGACAGTGTTAGGGTTAGGTTTGGAGTTGAGTTTAGTGTTAGGTTTCAGTTTAGGGCTATGGTAAGTGTTAGAGACAGGGTGGCCTTCGGATTAGGGTAGGGATAGGGACAGGCACAGGGATAGGGATATGGTTATGCTTAGGGTTGGGATTAGAAACAGGTTTAAAGTTAAGGTCAGGGTTAGGGACAGGTATGGTTAGGGTTAGGGTCAAGGTATAGGTAAGATTTAGGTTAAGATTAGGGACAGGTTACAGTTAGGTTTAGGGTTAGGAACAAGATTAGGGCTAGGGTTGAGGTGTATGTTAGTGTCAGGGTTAGGTCTGAAGTAGGATTAGAGTTAGGGTTAGAATTAGAGTTAGGGGAACGGTTAGGATTAAGGATAGGTTTAGGGTTAACGTTACGCACAGGAATTGGGTTAGTGTTAGGGTTATGATTAGGGATAGGTACACAGTTAGGTTGAAGAGTACGAACAGGCTTATGGATTATTAGGGTTAGGGTTTATGACACAATTAGGGTCACGGTTAGAGTTACACTTAGCTTTACCGACATGGTTAGATTTAGGGTTACTGTGAGCGTTAAGTTTAGGACAGGTTAAGGGTTAGTGTTAGAGTTAGGGTCAGGGCTAGGGTTAGGTTTCTGGTTCGATTTACATTTAGGGTTATGGTTAAAGACAAGCTAGTGTTCTGGTTAGGATTAGGGTTTCCGTTAAAATTAGGGACACAGTTAAGGTTACTGTAAGGTTTAGGGTTAGGGATAAAGACACGGTTTGGTTTAGGGTATGGGTTTGGGGGAGATTCAGTGTTAGGGACAGGTTAGGGTAGGATTAGTGTTAGGGGTACAGGCAGTTTTCGGGTTAGAGTTACAAAATTGGTTATGAGTAAGTGTAAAAACAGGGTTAGGGTTAGTGAAGTCGTTAAGGTTAGGGTTAGGATTAGCTGCAGGGTTAGGTTTAGGGAGATGGTTAGGTTTGGGGTTTGTGTGAAGTTTAGAAAAATGATTATTTTCTGAGTTCGGTTTAGGAAAAGGCTTACAATAACAGGGTTTGGATTAAGAAGAGTATGCATGGTAGGCACACGGATGGCTTAGGTTTCGCATGAGGGTGAGGAATACAATTGGGGTTTTCATTTGACATAGGGGAGGTCTTAGGGTTAGAGACAAGGTTAAGGTTAGGGACAGCATTAGGGTTAGAGACAAGATTAAGGTTAGGGACACTGTCAGGGTTAGTGTTAAGTTTGAGTTTAGGGTTACACTTAGGGTTAGGGACAAAATTAGGGTTAGGGTTATGGACAGTGTTAGGTTTAGGGTTAAAGTTAGGGTCAGCGCTCAAGTTAAGGTTAACATTAAGGTTAGGGATAGGTTTAGGGGTAGGGTTAGAAACAAGGTTAGACTTACGGTGAGGATTAGAGGCACGGTTATTTTTAAATTAGGGTTCAAAACAGAGTTAAGGGTAGTGTTAGGGTTAGGAATACTTTTTAGGGTTAGGGTTTGGTTTAGGGTTTGTTTTAGGGTTCGGGGCAGAGTTAGGGTTAGGAACATAGTTAGTGTTCGGTTTAGGGTTAAGCATAGGGACAGAGTTAGTGTTAGAGTTAAGGTTAAGGACAGGGTTATGATTAGGGTCAGGGTTAGTGTTCAGGACAGTGTCAGGGCAGGCCGTAGGATCAGGGTAGGGTTTAGGTTCAGGTTAGGATATGCTAGGGTTAGGGTTAGGGGCATAGCTAGGGTTGAGGGCAGAGTCAGTGTTATGGTTAGGAACATGGCTAAGGTGAGGGTTCTTGTTAGGGACCGTTTCAGGGTTACGTTTAGTGTTAAGGGTTGGGTTAGAATGGAGGACACGGTTAGGGTTTGTGTTAGGGTATCACGTCTCACGTGACATCGGCTGGGGAACTACAGTTACATGGCGAAGAGTTAAGAAACTCCAGAGCCAAAAATAGAGTTTCTGTGGGCCAGTGTTCTCATCTCTGAGGCCCAAGCCTTAATACTGTGGGCGCATAGCTTTTCTTTACAACTGCCACCAAGAAGCCAATTTGAATATCTATACACAGGGAGTTGATTCTATTTGTCTGGCAGCTGCTTCGCCAAAACTCATTGTGATCAAACACAAGTTTTGCTTTCACATGTACGTATGATCCCCCGGATGGACTCAGCATTCTGAGACCACCGGATAAGGAAGTTGTACTGAGATCATTCCCTCTGGTCTTAGCATTCGGAGACACTTCCTTATGACGTGAAAGGCTCAGTGCACAGGATCATTCGAATCGGCAGCTCCACGGTGACATTAGGGTTAGGTTTATAAACAGGATGAAGTTAGGGGTAAGGTTAGGGTTACCGACAGAGTTTGCTTTAGGGTAAGGGACAGGATTAGAACTAGGATTAGGTTTAGAGACACGGTTAGAATTAGGGTTAGTTTTAGGTTTAGTGTTGAAGGACAGAGTTAGGGTTTGGGTTAGCATTAGGGTTAGGGTTCGTGTTAGGATTAGGGTTAGGGACAGAGTTGGGAAGAGTGTTAGGGCTCCATTTAGAGTTAGGGCTAGGGATACTTTTAGGTTTAGGTTTTGGGTTAGGAAAAGGTTTAGCTACAGGGGCAGGGATAGTTTAGGGACACAGTGAGTGTTAGAGTTAGGATTAGGGTTAGGGTTAAGGTTAGGGTTTGGGTTAGGGTTAGGGTTATGGTTAGGGTTAGGGTTTAGGATTAGGGTTAGGGTTAGGGTTAGGGTTTAGGGTTTACGGTTTGGGTTAGGATTAGGGTTAGGGTTAGGTTTAGGTTTAGGGTTAGGGTTAGGGTTAGGGTTAGGGTTAGGTTTTAGGGATAGGGTTAGGGTTAGGTTTAGGGTTTAGGTTTAGGGTTAGGGTTAAGGTTAGAGTTTAGGGTTTAGGGTTTGGGTTAGGGTTAGGGTTAGCGTTAGGTTTAGGGTTAGGGACAGGATTAGGGTTTGGGACATGGTCAGGTTTAGTGTTAGGGTTATAGTTAAGTTTAGGTTTTGTCTGATGCTTAAGTTTAGGTTTAGGGACAGGGTTATTGACAGGGTGAGGGTTAGAGTTAAGGTTGGAGAGACGGTAAGGGTCAGAGTTAGGTTTAGCGACAGTGTTAGTGTTAGGGTTAATATTAGAGGCAGAGTTAGGGTTAAGGTTAGCGTTAGGGTTAGGGTTCGTGTTAGGATTAGGGTTAGGTACAGAGTTGGGAAGAGTGTTAGGGCTCCATTTAGAGTTAAGTCTAGGGATACGTTTAGATTTAGGTTTCGGGTTAGGAAAAGGGTTAGCTACAGGGGCAGGAATAGGGTAGGGACACAGTGAGTGTTAGAGTTAGGATTAGGGTTAGGGTTAGGGTTAGGGTTTGGGTTAGGATTAGGGTTAGGGTTTAGGGTCACAGTTAGGGTTAGGATTAAGGTTTAGGGTTTAGGGTTTAGTGTTTAGGGTTAGGGTTAGCCTTAGGGTTGGGTTAGGTTTAGGGTTAGGGTTTTGGGTTAGGGTTATGGTTAGGGTTAGGGACAGGATTAGGGTTTGGGACATGGTTAGGTTTAGTTTTAGGGTTATAGTTAAGTTTAGGTTTTGTCTGATGCTTAAGTTTAGGTTTAGGGACAGGGTTACTGACAGGGTTTGGGTTAGAGTTAAGGGTGGAGAGACGGTAAGGGTCAGAGTTAGGTTTAGCGACAGTGTTAGGGTTAGGGTTAATATTAGAGTCAGAGTTAAGGTTAAGGTTAGCGTTATGGTTAGAAGCAGATTAGGTTGAGTGATAGTGTTAGTATTAGTGACAGGCTTAGTGTTAGTGTTAGCGTTAGGGTTTGGGACAGTGTTAGGGTTAGGTTTGGAGTTGAGTTTAGTGTTAGGTTTCAGTTTAGGGCTATGGTAAGTGTTAGAGACAGGGTGGCCTTCGGATTAGGGTAGGGATAGGGACAGGCACAGGGATAGGGATATGGTTATGCTTAGGGTTGGGATTAGAAACAGGTTTAAAGTTAAGGTCAGGGTTAGGGACAGGTATGGTTAGGGTTAGGGTCAAGGTATAGGTAAGATTTAGGTTAAGATTAGGGACAGGTTACAGTTAGGTTTAGGGTTAGGAACAAGATTAGGGCTAGGGTTGAGGTGTATGTTAGTGTCAGGGTTAGGTCTGAAGTAGGATTAGAGTTAGGGTTAGAATTAGAGTTAGGGGAACGGTTAGGATTAAGGATAGGTTTAGGGTTAACGTTACGCACAGGAATTGGGTTAGTGTTAGGGTTATGATTAGGGATAGGTACACAGTTAGGTTGAAGAGTACGAACAGGCTTATGGATTATTAGGCTTAGGGTTTATGACACAATTAGGGTCACGGTTAGAGTTACACTTAGCTTTACCGACATGGTTAGATTTAGGGTTACTGTGAGCGTTAAGTTTAGGACAGGTTAAGGGTTAGTGTTAGAGTTAGGGTCAGGGCTAGGGTTAGGTTTCTGGTTCGATTTACATTTAGGGTTATGGTTAAAGACAAGCTAGTGTTCTGGTTAGGATTAGGGTTTCCGTTAAAATTAGGGACACAGTTAAGGTTACTGTAAGGTTTAGGGTTAGGGATAAAGACACGGTTTGGTTTAGGGTATGGGTTTGGGGGAGATTCAGTATTAGGGACAGGTTAGGGTAGGATTAGTGTTAGGGGTACAGGCAGTTTTCGGGTTAGAGTTACAAAATTGGTTATGAGTAAGTGTAAAAACAGGGTTAGGGTTAGTGAAGTCGTTAAGGTTAGGGTTAGGATTAGCTGCAGGGTTAGGTTTAGGGAGATGGTTAGGTTTGGGGTTTGTGTGAAGTTTAGAAAAATGATTATTTTCTGAGTTCGGTTTAGGAAAAGGCTTACAATAACAGGGTTTGGATTAAGAAGAGTATGCATGGTAGGCACACGGATGGCTTAGGTTTCGCATGAGGGTGAGGAATACAATTGGGGTTTTCATTTGACATAGGGGAGGTCTTAGGGTTAGAGACAAGGTTAAGGTTAGGGACAGCATTAGGGTTAGAGACAAGATTAAGGTTAGGGACACTGTCAGGGTTAGTGTTAAGTTTGAGTTTAGGGTTACACTTAGGGTTAGGGACAAAATTAGGGTTAGGGTTATGGACAGTGTTAGGTTTAGGGTTAAAGTTAAGGTCAGCGCTCAAGTTAAGGTTAACATTAAGGTTAGGGATAGGTTTAGGGGTAGGGTTAGAAACAAGGTTAGACTTACGGTGAGGATTAGAGGCACGGTTATTTTTAAATTAGGGTTCAAAACAGAGTTAAGGGTAGTGTTAGGGTTAGGAATACTTTTTAGGGTTAGGGTTTGGTTTAGGGTTTGTTTTAGGGTTCGGGGCAGAGTTAGGGTTAGGAACATAGTTAGTGTTCGGTTTAGGGTTAAGCATAGGGACAGAGTTAGTGTTAGAGTTAAGGTTAAGGACAGGGTTATGATTAGGGTCAGGGTTAGTGTTCAGGACAGTGTCAGGGCAGGCCGTAGGATCAGGGTAGGGTTTAGGTTCAGGTTAGGATATGCTAGGGTTAGGGTTAGGGGCATAGCTAGGGTTGAGGGCAGAGTCAGTGTTATGGTTAGGAACATGGCTAAGGTGAGGGTTCTTGTTAGGGACCGTTTCAGGGTTACGTTTAGTGTTAAGGGTTGGGTTAGAATGGAGGACACGGTTAGGGTTTGTGTTAGGGTATCACGTCTCACGTGACATCGGCTGGGGAACTACAGTTACATGGCGAAGAGTTAAGAAACTCCAGAGCCAAAAATAGAGTTTCTGTGGGCCAGTGTTCTCATCTCTGAGGCCCAAGCCTTAATACTGTGGGCGCATAGCTTTTCTTTACAACTGCCACCAAGAAGCCAATTTGAATATCTATACACAGGGAGTTGATTCTATTTGTCTGGCAGCTGCTTCGCCAAAACTCATTGTGATCAAACACAAGTTTTGCTTTCACATGTACGTATGATCCCCCGGATGGACTCAGCATTCTGAGACCACCGGATAAGGAAGTTGTACTGAGATCATTCCCTCTGGTCTTAGCATTCGGAGACACTTCCTTATGACGTGAAAGGCTCAGTGCACAGGATCATTCGAATCGGCAGCTCCACGGTGACATTAGGGTTAGGTTTATAAACAGGATGAAGTTAGGGGTAAGGTTAGGGTTACCGACAGAGTTTGCTTTAGGGTAAGGGACAGGATTAGAACTAGGATTAGGTTTAGAGACACGGTTAGAATTAGGGTTAGTTTTAGGTTTAGTGTTGAAGGACAGAGTTAGGGTTTGGGTTAGCATTAGGGTTAGGGTTCGTGTTAGGATTAGGGTTAGGGACAGAGTTGGGAAGAGTGTTAGTGCTCCATTTAGAGTTAGGGCTAGGGATACGTTTAGGTTTAGGTTTTGGGTTAGGAAAAGGTTTAGCTACAGGGGCAGGTATAGTTTAGGGACACAGTGAGTGTTAGAGTTAGGATTAGGGTTAGGGTTAAGGTTAGGGTTTGGGTTAGGGTTAGGGTTATGGTTGGGTTTAGGGTTTAGGGTTTAGGGTTTAGGATTAGGGTTAGCGTTAGGGTTAGGGTTAGGGTTAGGGTTTAGGGTTTACGGTTTGGGTTAGGGTTAGGGTTAGGTTTAGGGTTAGGGTTAGGGTTAGGGTTTAGGGTTAGGGTTAGGGTTAGGGTTAGGGACAGGATTAGGGTTTGGGACATGGTTAGGTTTAGTGTTACGGTTATAGTTAAGTTTAGGTTTTGTCTGATGCTTAAGTTTAGGTTTAGGGACAGGGTTATTGACAGGGTGAGGGTTAGAGTTAAGGTTGGAGAGACGGTAAGGGTCAGAGTTAGGTTTAGCGACAGTGTTAGTGTTAGGGTTAATATTAGAGGCAGAGTTAGGGTTAAGGTTGGCGTTAGGGTTAGGGTTCGTGTTAGGATTAGGGTTAGGTACAGAGTTGGGAAGAGTGTTAGGGCTCCATTTAGAGTTAGGTCTAGGGATACGTTTAGATTTAGGTTTCGGGTTAGGAAAAGGGTTAGCTACAGGGGCAGGAATAGGGTAGGGACACAGTGAGTGTTAGAGTTAGGATTAGGGTTAGGGTTAGGGTTAGGGTTTGGGTTAGGATTAGGGTTAGGGTTTAGGGTCACAGTTAGGGTTAGGATTAAGGTTTAGGGTTTAGGGTTTAGTGTTTAGGGTTAGGGTTAGCCTTAGGGTTGGGTTAGGTTTAGGGTTAGGGTTTAGGGTTAGGGTTATGGTTAGGGTTAGGGACAGGATTAGGGTTTGGGACATGGTTAGGTTTAGTTTTAGGATTATAGTTAAGTTTAGGTTTTGTCTGATGCTTAAGTTTAGGTTTAGGGACAGGGTTACTGACAGGGTTTGGGTTAGAGTTAAGGGTGGAGAGACGGTAAGGGTCAGAGTTAGGTTTAGCGACAGTGTTAGGGTTAGGGTTAATATTAGAGTCAGAGTTAAGGTTAAGGTTAGCGTTATGGTTAGAAGCAGATTAGGTTGAGTGATTGTGTTAGTATTAGTGACAGGCTTAGTGTTAGTGTTAGCGTTAGGGTTTGGGACAGTGTTAGGGTTAGGTTTGGAGTTGAGTTTAGTGTTAGGTTTCAGTTTAGGGCTATGGTAAGTGTTAGAGACAGGGTGGCCTTCGGATTAGGGTAGGGATAGGGACAGGCACAGGGATAGGGATATGGTTATGCTTAGGGTTGGGATTAGAAACAGGTTTAAAGTTAAGGTCAGGGTTAGGGACAGGTATGGTTAGGGTTAGGGTCAAGGTATAGGTAAGATTTAGGTTAAGATTAGGGACAGGTTACAGTTAGGTTTAGGGTTAGGAACAAGATTAGGGCTAGGGTTGAGGTGTATGTTAGTGTCAGGGTTAGGTCTGAAGTAGGATTAGAGTTAGGGTTAGAATTAGAGTTAGGGGAACGGTTAGGATTAAGGATAGGTTTAGGGTTAACGTTACGCACAGGAATAGGGTTAGTGTTAGGGTTATGATTAGGGATAGGTACAGAGTTAGGTTGAAGAGTACGAACAGGCTTATGGATTATTAGGGTTAGGGTTTATGACACAATTAGGGTCACGGTTAGAGTTACACTTAGCTTTACCGACATGGTTAGATTTAGGGTTACTGTGAGCGTTAAGTTTAGGACAGGTTAAGGGTTAGTGTTAGAGTTAGGGTCAGGGCTAGGGTTAGGTTTCTGGTTCGATTTACATTTAGGGTTATGGTTAAAGACAAGCTAGTGTTCTGGTTAGGATTAGGGTTTCCGTTAAAATTAGGGACACAGTTAAGGTTACTGTAAGGTTTAGGGTTAGGGATAAAGACACGGTTTGGTTTAGGGTATGGGTTTGGGGGAGATTCAGTGTTAGGGACAGGTTAGGGTAGGATTAGTGTTAGGGGTACAGGCAGTTTTCGGGTTAGAGTTACAAAATTGGTTATGAGTAAGTGTAAAAACAGGGTTAGGGTTAGTGAAGTCGTTAAGGTTAGGGTTAGGATTAGCTGCAGGGTTAGGTTTAGGGAGATGGTTAGGTTTGGGGTTTGTGTGAAGTTTAGAAAAATGATTATTTTCTGAGTTCGGTTTAGGAAAAGGCTTACAATAACAGGGTTTGGATTAAGAAGAGTATGCATGGTAGGCACACGGATGGCTTAGGTTTCGCATGAGGGTGAGGAATACAATTGGGGTTTTCATTTGACATAGGGGAGGTCTTAGGGTTAGAGACAAGGTTAAGGTTAGGGACAGCATTAGGGTTAGAGACAAGATTAAGGTTAGGGACACTGTCAGGGTTAGTGTTAAGTTTGAGTTTAGGGTTACACTTAGGGTTAGGGACAAAATTAGGGTTAGGGTTATGGACAGTGTTAGGTTTAGGGTTAAAGTTAGGGTCAGCGCTCAAGTTAAGGTTAACATTAAGGTTAGGGATAGGTTTAGGGGTAGGGTTAGAAACAAGGTTAGACTTACGGTGAGGATTAGAGGCACGGTTATTTTTAAATTAGGGTTCAAAACAGAGTTAAGGGTAGTGTTAGGGTTAGGAATACTTTTTAGGGTTAGGGTTTGGTTTAGGGTTTGTTTTAGGGTTCGGGGCAGAGTTAGGGTTAGGAACATAGTTAGTGTTCGGTTTAGGGTTAAGCATAGGGACAGAGTTAGTGTTAGAGTTAAGGTTAAGGACAGGGTTATGATTAGGGTCAGGGTTAGTGTTCAGGACAGTGTCAGGGCAGGCCGTAGGATCAGGGTAGGGTTTAGGTTCAGGTTAGGATATGCTAGGGTTAGGGTTAGGGGCATAGCTAGGGTTGAGGGCAGAGTCAGGGTTATGGTTAGGAACATGGCTAAGGTGAGGGTTCTTGTTAGGGACCGTTTCAGGGTTACGTTTAGTGTTAAGGGTTGGGTTAGAATGGAGGACACGGTTAGGGTTTGTGTTAGGGTATCACGTCTCACGTGACATCGGCTGGGGAACTACAGTTACATGGCGAAGAGTTAAGAAACTCCAGAGCCAAAAATAGAATTTCTGTGGGCCAGTGTTCTCATCTCTGAGGCCCAAGCCTTAATACTGTGGGCGCATAGCTTTTCTTTACAACTGCCACCAAGAAGCCAATTTGAATATCTATACACAGGGAGTTGATTCTATTTGTCTGGCAGCTGCTTCGCCAAAACTCATTGTGATCAAACACAAGTTTTGCTTTCACATGTACGTATGATCCCCCGGATGGACTCAGCATTCTGAGACCACCGGATAAGGAAGTTGTACTGAGATCATTCCCTCTGGTCTTAGCATTCGGAGACACTTCCTTATGACGTGAAAGGCTCAGTGCACAGGATCATTCGAATCGGCAGCTCCACGGTGACATTAGGGTTAGGTTTATAAACAGGATGAAGTTAGGGGTAAGGTTAGGGTTACCGACAGAGTTTGCTTTAGGGTAAGGGACAGGATTAGAACTAGGATTAGGTTTAGAGACACGGTTAGAATTAGGGTTAGTTTTAGGTTTAGTGTTGAAGGACAGAGTTAGGGTTTGGGTTAGCATTAGGGTTAGGGTTCGTGTTAGGATTAGGGTTAGGGACAGAGTTGGGAAGACTGTTAGGGCTCCATTTAGAGTTAGGGCTAGGGATACGTTTAGGTTTAGGTTTTGGGTTAGGAAAAGGTTTAGCTACAGGGGCAGGTATAGTTTAGGGACACAGTGAGTGTTAGAGTTAGGATTAGGGTTAGGGTTAAGGTTAGGGTTTGGGTTAGGGTTAGGGTTATGGTTAGGTTTAGGGTTTAGGTTTAGGGTTAGGGTTAGGGTTTAGGGTTTAGGGTTTAGGGTTTAGGATTAGGGTTAGCGTTAGGGTTAGGGTTAGGGTTAGGGTTTAGGGTTTACGGTTTGGGTTAGGGTTAGGGTTAGGTTTAGGGTTAGGGTTAGGGTTTAGGGTTAGGGTTAGGGTTAGGGTTAGGGTTAGGGACAGGATTAGGGTTTGGGACATGGTTAGGTTTAGTGTTAGGGTTATAGTTAAGTTTAGGTTTTGTCTGATGCTTAAGTTTAGGTTTAGGGACAGGGTTAATGACAGGGTGAGGGTTAGAGTTAAGGGTGGAGAGACGGTAAGGGTCAGAGTTAGGTTTAGCGACAGTGTTAGGGGTAGGGTTAATATTAGAGGCAGAGTTAGGGTTAAGGTTAGCGTTATGGTTAGAAACAGATTAGGTTGAGTGATAGTGTTAGTATTAGTGACAGGCTTACTGTTAGGGTTAGGGTTAGGGTTAGGGTTTCGGGTTTCGGGTTAGGGTTACGGTTAGGGTTAGGGGCACGATTCGGGTTTGGGACATGGTTAGGTTTAGTGTTAGGGTTATAGTGAAGTTTAGGTTTTGGCTGATGGTTAAGATTAGGTTTAGTGACAGGGTTAATGACAGGGTGAGGGTTAGAATTAAGGTTAGAGAGATGGGAAGGGTTGAGTTAGGTTTAGTGACAGTGTTAGGGTTAGGGTTAGGGTTAGGTTAGGGTTAGGGTTTCGGGATAGGTTTAGGGTTAGGGTTAGGGTTTAAGGTAAGGTTAGGGTTAGGGTTAGGGTTTAGGATTTAGGGTTAGGGTTACGGTTAGGGTTAGGTTTAGGGTTAGGGACACGATTCGGGTTTGGGACATGGTTAAGTTCAGTGTTAGGGTTGTAGTTAAGTTTAGGTTTTGGCTGATGGTTAAGGTTAGGGTTAGGGACAGGATTAGTGACAGGGTGAGGGTTAGAGTTAAGGTTAGAGAGACAGTAAGGGTCAGAGTCAGGTTTAGCGACAGTGTTAGGATTAGGGTTAATATTAGAGGCAGAGTTAGGGTTAAGGTTAGCGTTATGGTTAGAAACAGATTAGGTTGTGTGATAGTGTTAGTATTAGTGACAGGCTTACTGTTAGGGTTAAGGTTAGGTTTAGAGACAGTGTTAAGGTTAGCTTTGGAGTTGAGTTTTGCCTTAGGTTTCAGTTTAGGGCTAGGGTTAGTGTTAGAGACAGGGTGGCCTTCGGATTAGGGTAGGGATAGGGTCAGGCACAAGGATAGGGATATGGTTATGGTTAGGGTTGGGATTAGAGACAGGTTTAAGGTTAGGGTCAGGTTTAGAGACCGGTATTGTAAGGGTTAGGGTCAAGGTATACGTAAGGTTTAGGTTAAGATTAGGGACAGGTTACAGTTAGGTTTAGGGTTAGGAACAAGATTAGGGCTAGGTTTGAGGTGTATATTAGTGTCAGGGTTAGGTCTGAAGTAGGATTAGAGTTAGGGTTCGAATTAGAGTTAGGGGAACGTTAAGGATTAAGGATAGGTTTAGGGTTAAGGTTAGGGACAGGAATAGGGTCAGTGTTAGGGTTAAGATTAGGGATAGGTACAGAGTAAGGTTTAAGAGTACGAACAGGCTTATTGATCTGATTAGGGTTAGGGTTTATGACACAATTAGGGTCACGGTTAGAGATACGCTTAGCTTTCCCGACATGGTTAGATTTAGGGTTACTCTTAGCGTTAAGTTTAGGGACAGGTTAACGGTTAGTGTTAGAGTTAGGGTCAGGGCTAAGGTTAGGTTTACGGTTCGATTTACATTCAGGGTTATGGTTAAAGACAGGCTAGTGTTCTGGTTAGGATTAGGGTTTCCATTAAAATTAGGGACACAGTTAAGCTTAGTGTAAGGTTTAGGGTTAGTGATAAAGACACGGTTTGGTTTAGGATATGGGTTCCGCTGAGATTCAGTGTTAGGGACAGGTTAGTGTAGGATTAGTGTTAGGGGTAGAGACAGGTTTTGGGTTAGAGTTACAAAATTGGTTATGAGTAAGTGTAAAAACAGGGTTAGGGTTAGTGAAGTTGTTAGGGTTAGGGTGAGGGTTAGCTACAGGGTTAAGTTTAGGGAGAAGGTTAGTTTTGGGGTTTGTGTGAAGTTTAGAAAAAGGGTTATTTTCAGATTTTGGTTTAGGAAAAGGGTTACGATAACAGGGTTTGGATTAAGAACCGTATGCATCGTAGGCACACGGATGGCTTAGGGTTCGCATGAGGGTGAGGAATACAATTGGGGTTTTCATTTGACATAGGGGAGGTCTTAGAGTTAGAGACAAGGCTAAGGTTAGGGACAGGATTAGGGTTAGAGACAAGATTAAGGTTAGGGACACTGTCAGGGTTAGTGTTAAGTTTAAGTTTAGGGTTACAGTTAGGGTTAGGGACAAAATTAGGGTTAGGTTTATGGACAGTGTTAGGTTTAGGGTTAAAGTTAGGGTCAGCGCTCAAGTTAAGGTTAACATTAAGGTTAGGGTTAGGTTTAGGGGTAGGGTTAGAAACAAGGTTAGAGTTACGGTTAGGATGAGAGGCACAGTTATATTTAAATTAGAGTTCAAAACAGAGTTAAGGGTAGTGTTAGGTTTAGAAATAATTTTTAGGGTTAGGGTTTGGTTTACGGTTTGTTTTAGGGTTCGGGACAGAGTTAGGGTTAGGAACATAGTTAGTGTTAGGTTTAGGGTTAAGCTTAGGGACAGAGTTATGGTTACATTTAGGGTTAAGGACAGGGTTATGATTAGGGTCAGGGTTAGTGTTCAGGACAGTGTCAGGGCAGGACAAGTTTTGCTGTAGGATTAGGGTAGGGTTTGGGTTCAGGTTAGGATATGTTAGGGTTAGGGTTAGGGGCATATCTAGGGTTGAGGACAGAGTCAGTGTTACGGTTAGGAACATGGCTAAGGTTAGGGTTCATGTAAGGGACAGTTTCAGGGTTACGTTTAGTGTTAAGGGTTGGGTTAGAATGGAGGACACGTTTAATGTTAGTGTTAGGGTATCATGCCTCATGTGACATCGGCTGGGGAACTTCAGTTACATGGCGAAGAGTTAAGAAACACCAGAGCCAAAAATAGAGTTTATGTGGGCCAGTGTTCTCATCTCTGAGGCCCAAGCCTTAATACTGGGGGTGCATAGCTTTTCTTTACAACTGCCACAAAGAAGCCAATTTGAATATCTATAACCAGGGAGTTGATTCTATTTGTCTGGCAGCTGCTTCGCCAAAACTCATTGTGATCAAACACAAGTTTTGCTTTCACATGTACATATGATCCCCCGGATGGACTCAGCATTCCGAGACCACCGGATAAGGAAGTTGTACTGAGATCATTCCCTCTGGTCTTAGCATTCGGAGACACTTCCTTATGACGTCAAAGGCTCAGTGCACAGGAGCATTCGAATCGGCAGCTCCACGGTGACATTAGGGTTAGGTTTATAAACAGGATGAAGTTAGGTTTAGGGTTAGGGTTACCGACAGAGTTTGCTTTAGGGTAAGGGACAGGATTAGAACTAGGATTAGGTTTAGAGACACGGTTAGAATTAGGGTTAGTTTTAGGTTTAGTGTTGAAGGACAGAGTTAGGGTTTGGGTTAGCATTAGGGTTAGGGTTCGTGTTAGGATTAGGGTTAGGGACAGAGTTGGGAAGAGTGTTAGGGCTCCATTTAGAGTTAGGGCTAGGGATACTTTTAGGTTTAGGTTTTGGGTTAGGAAAAGGTTTAGCTACAGGGGCAGGGATAGTTTAGGGACACAGTGAGTGTTAGAGTTAGGATTAGGGTTAGGGTTAAGGTTAGGGTTTGGGTTAGGGTTAGGGTTATGGTTAGGGTTAGGGTTTAGGATTAGGGTTAGGGTTAGGGTTAGGGTTTAGGGTTTACGGTTTGGGTTAGGGTTAGGGTTAGGGTTAGGTTTAGGTTTAGGGTTAGGGTTAGGGTTAGGGTTAGGGTTAGGTTTTAGGGATAGGGTTAGGGTTAGGTTTAGGGTTTAGGTTTAGGGTTAGGGTTAAGGTTAGAGTTTAGGGTTTAGGGTTTGGGTTAGGGTTAGGGTTAGCGTTAGGTTTAGGGTTAGGGACAGGATTAGGGTTTGGGACATGGTCAGGTTTAGTGTTAGGGTTATAGTTAAGTTTAGGTTTTGTCTGATGCTTAAGTTTAGGTTTAGGGACAGGGTTATTGACAGGGTGAGGGTTAGAGTTAAGGTTGGAGAGACGGTAAGGGTCAGAGTTAGGTTTAGCGACAGTGTTAGTGTTAGGGTTAATATTAGAGGCAGAGTTAGGGTTAAGGTTAGCGTTAGGGTTAGGGTTCGTGTTAGGATTAGGGTTAGGTACAGAGTTGGGAAGAGTGTTAGGGCTCCATTTAGAGTTAAGTCTAGGGATACGTTTAGATTTAGGTTTCGGGTTAGGAAAAGGGTTAGCTACAGGGGCAGGAATAGGGTAGGGACACAGTGAGTGTTAGGGCCGGCCGAGTGGCGCGATGGTTAAGAACTCGCTTGGGATGCCAGAGCTCCCCGGTTCGGATCCCACATATGAGGGCCAGTGACACAGCCCTCCACAGCTAAGATGCTGAACGACAGCTCAACCTGGAGCTGGGCTGCCATGAGTCGCCGGCGACGGCGTAGGCTGCACTCCCTGTGGCAGTGGGTTGCCATGGGCTACCGTATGTAGCCAGCAGCCAGCGTGAGCGGCCAGCAGCCGCAGTGAGCGGCCGTCCAGAAGCCGGCGACTGATCTGCCTCGCCAGAGAAGAGCGCAATGATGGTGCCAACTTGGGCCAGTAAAGCAACGTCCTCCACAACTAGATTGAAGAACAAAACGACAGCAACTTGTCTGTTCCCCTTCCCCCAATTCCCCAGCACTGTTCCCATCCCCCCAATTCCCCAATAAAAAAAAAAAAAAAAAATCTTTAAAAAAAAAAAAAAAAAAAAAAAATTAGGGACACAGTTAAGCTTAGTGTAAGGTTTAGGGTTAGTGATAAAGACACGGTTTGGTTTAGGGTATGGGTTCGGCTGAGATTCAGTGTTAGGGCCAGGTTAGGGTAGGTTTAGTGTTAGGGGTAGAGACAGGTTTCGGGGTAGAGTTACAAAATTGGTTATGAGTAAGTATAAAAACAGGGTTAGGGTTAGTGAAGTTGTTAGGGTTATGGTGAGGGTTAGCTACAGGGTTAAGTTTAGGGAGAAGGTTAGTTTTGGGGTTTGTGTGAAGTTTAGAAAAAGGGTTATTTTCAGATTTCGGTTTAGGAAAAGGTTTACGATAACAGGGTTTGGATTAAGAACCGTATGTATCGTAGGCACACGGATGGCTTAGGGTTCGCATGAGGGTGAGGAATACAATTGGCGTTTTCATTTGACATAGGGGAGGTCTTAGTGTTAGAGACAAGGTTAAGGTTAGGGACAGGATTAGGGTTAGAGACAAGATGAAGGTTAGGGACACTGTCAGGGTTAGTGTTAAGTTTAAGTTTAGGGTTACAGTTAGGGTTAGGGACAAAATTAGGGTTAGGTTTATGGACAGTGTTAGGTTTAGGGTTAAAGTTAGGGTCAGCGCTCAAGTTAAGGATAACATTAATGTTAGGGTTAGGTTTAGGGTTAGGGTTTGGGTTTAGGGTTTAGGTTTAGGGTTAGGGTTAGTGTTAAGGTTTCGGGTTTAGTGTTAGGGTTAAGGTTAGGGTTAGCGTTAGGTACACGTTTCGGGTTTGAGACATGGTTAGGTTTAGTGTTAGGGTTATAGTTAAGTTTAGGTTTTGGCTGATGGTTAAGGTTAGGTTTAGGGACAGGGTTAGTTACAGGGTGAGGGTTAGAGTTAAAGATAGAGAGACGGTAAGGGTCAGAGTTAGGTTTAGCAACAGTGTTAGGGTTAGGGTTAGGGTTAGGTTAGGGTTAGGGTTAGGGTTAGAGTTAGGGTTTAGGCTTTAGGGTTAGGGTTAGTGTTAGGGTTTAGGGTTTAGGGTTAGGTTTAGAGTTAGGGTTAGGGTTAGGGTTAGGGTTAGGGTTAGGTTTAAGGGATAGGGTTAGTGTTAGGGTTACGGTTTAGGTTTAGGGTTAGGGTTAAGGTTAGGGTTCAGGGTTTAGGGTTAGGGTAGGGTTTGAGTTAGGGTTTAGGCTTTAGCGTTAGGGTTAGTGTTAGGGTTTAGGGTTTAGGGTTAGGGTTAGGGTTAGGGTTAGGGTTTAGTGTTTATGGTTAGGGTTAGCGTTCGGGTTAAGGTTTGGGTTTAGGGTTTAGGTTTTGGTTAGGGTTAGTGTTAGGGTTTCGGGTTTAGTGTTAGGGTGAAGGTTAGGGTTAGGGTTGGGTACACGTTTCGGGTTTGAGACATGGTTAGGTTTAGTGTTAGTGTTATAGTTAAGTTTAGGTTTTGGCTGATGGTTAAGGTTAGGTTTAGGGACAGGGTTAGTTACAGGGTGAGTGTTAGAGTTAAAGATAGAGAGACGGTAAGGGTCAGAGTTAGGTTTAGCGACAGTGTTAGGGTTAGGGTTAGGGTTAGGTTAGGGTTAGGGTTAGAGTTAGGGTTTAGGGTTAGGGTTAGGGTTAGGGTTTAGGATTTAGGGTTAGGGTTAGGGTTAGGGTTAGGGTTAGGGTTAGGGGCAGGATTAGGGTTGGGAAATGGTTAGGTTTAGTGTAGGGTTATAGTTAAGTTTTGGTTTTGGCTGATGGTTAAGGTTAGTTTTAGGGACAGGTTTAGTGACAGGGTGAGGGTTAGACTTAAGTTTAGAGAGACGGTAAGGGTCAGAGTTAGGTTTAGCGACAGTGTTAGTGTTAGGGATCAGGTTAGGTTAGGGTTAGGAATAGGGGAGGTTTAGTGTTTACATTTTAGGGTTAGGGTTTAGGGATAGGGTTAGGGTTAGGGTTAGGGTTAGGGTTAGAGTTAGGATTTAGGCTTTAGGTTTAGGGTTAGGGTTAGGGTTAGGGTTAGGGTTTCTGGTTTAGGGTTAGGGTTAAGTTTAGGGTTAGGGTTAGGTACACGATTCGGGTTTGAGACATGTTTAGGTTTAGTGTTAGGGTTATGGTTAAGTTTAGGTTTTGGCTGATGGTTAAAGTTAGGTTTAGGGACAGGGTTAGTTACAGGGTGAGGGTTAGAGTTAAAGTTAGAGAGACGGTAAGGTACAGAGTTAGGTTTAGCGACAGTGTTAGGGTTAGGGTTAGGGATAGGTTACGGTTTGGGTTAGGGTTAGGGTTAGGTTTTAGGGATAGGCTTAGTGTTAGGGTTACGGTTTAGGTTTAGGGTTAGGTTTAAGGTTAGGGTTTAGGGTTTGGGTTAGGGTTAGGGCTAGGGTTAGCATTAGGTTTAGGGTTAGGGACAGGATTAGGGTTTGGGACATGGTTAGGTTTACTGTTAGGGTTATATTAAGTTTAGGTTTTGTCTGATGCTTAAGTTTAGGTTTAGGGACAGGGTTAGTGACAGGGTGAGGGTTAGAGTTAAGGTTGGAGAGACAGTAAGGATCAGAGTTAGTTTTAGCGACAGTGTTAGGGTTAATGTAAGGGTTAGGGTTTAGGGTTAGGGTTAGGGTTTAGGATTAGGGTTAGGGTTAGCGTTAGCGTTAGGGATAGGGTTAGGGTTAGTGTTTAGGGTTTAGGGTTAGGGTTAGGTACAGGATTAGGGTTTGAGACATGGTTAGGTTTTGTGTTAGGGTTAGGGTTATCGTTAGGGTTAGGGTTAGTGTTTAGGGGTAGGGTTAGGGTTAGGGTTAGGGTTACGGTTAGGGTTAGGGTTAGGTTTTAGGGATAAGGTTAGTGTTAGGGTTACGGTTTAGGGTTAGGGTTAGGGTTAAAGTTAGGGTTTAGGGTTTAGAGTTAGGGTTAGGGTTAGGGTTAGCATTAGGTTTAGGGTTAGGGACAGGATTAGGGTTGGGGACATGGTTAGGTTTAGAGTTAGGGTTATATTAAGTTTAGGTTTTGTCTGATGCTTTTGTTTAGGGTTAGGGACAGGGTTAGTGACAGGGTGAAGATTAGAGTTAAGGTTGGAGAGACGGTAAGGGTCAGAGTTAGGTTTAGCGACAGTGTTAGGGTTAGGGTTAATATTAGAGGCAGTGTTAGGGTTAAGGTTAGCGTTAGGGTTAGGGTTCGTGTTAGGATTAGTGTTAGGTACAGAGTTGGGAAGAGCGTTAGGGCTCCATTTAGAGTTAGGTCTAGGGATACGTTTAGATTTAGGTTTTGGGTAAGGAAAAGGGTTAGCTACATGCGCAGGGATAGGGTAGGGACACAGCGAGTGTTAGAGTTAGGATTAGGGTTAGGGTTAGGGTTTGGGTTAGGGTTAGGTTTATGGTTAGGGTTTAGGTATAAAGTTAGGGTTAGGGTTAGGGTTTAGGGTTTAGGGTTTAGGGTTTAGGGTTAGGGTTAGCGTTAGGTTTAGGGTTAGGTTTATGGTTAGGGTATAGGGTTAGGGTTAGGATTAGGGTTAGGGAAAGGATTAGGGTTTGGGACATGGTTAGGTTTAGTGTTAGGGTTATAGTTAAGTTTAGGTTTTGTCTGATGCTTAAGTTTAGATTTAGGGACAGGGTTACTGACAGGGTGAGGGTTAGAGTTAAGGGTGGAGAGATGGTAAGGGTCAGACTTAGGTTTAGCGACAGTGTTAGGGTTAGGGTTAATATTAGAGTCAGAGTTAAGGTAAGATTAGCGTTATGGTTACAAGCAGATTAGGTTGAGTGATAGTGTTAGTGTTAGTGACAGTCTTAGTGTTAGGGTTAGGTTTAGGGTTAGGGACATTGTTAGGGTTAGGTTTGGAGTTGAGTTTAGTTTTAGGTTTCAATTTAGGGCTGGGGTTAGTGTTAGAGTTAGGGTGGCCTCGGATTAGGGAAGGGATAGGGTCAGGCACAGGTATAGGGATATGTTTATGGTTAGGGTTAGGGTTAGAAACAGGTTTAAAGTTAGAGTCAGGGTTAGAGACAGGTATGGTTAGGGTTAGGGTCAAGGTACAGGTAAGATTTAGTTTAAGATTAGGACTTTGGGGAGTTTTTGTATGAGGAAGAATTTCACAGAGAAGACCCCAGTCTCTGATCTCACTTCCTGGTCATATAGCTTAAAAGAACTTGGAACCCTGGTAACCAGGCAACCACATCATAATAAAGCCCTTTCCCAGCTCACTGTGATGGAGATGCTGGAAATAGTACCATGTTTCCATGATGCGGAATAGCGGCCTCAGGAACTGGCCTCAGGAAAGCCGAAATGGTGAAACTTTACCCATGTTTTAGACTCTGATTTAGGTCTCACACAAGATTCTTCAGGCCGTTGTTTCAGAAGTCAATAATATAACACAGGAAGGCAAAGAGCATACCAGGCCAGGTTAGACAACCACGCTGATCTCACACTGACTGTCGTTTGCCCTCTCATTGCTTTGTGTCTGTGTGCATGCGTGTGTGTGTGTGTGTGTGTGTGTGTGTGTGTTTATGTGAGTGTTGGTGGGGAGGGGGAGGATGGTAGAGGGTTTGCTCAGTCTTCTTTTTCAAGGTCCCTCAGTTGTAAGAATAGACTGTTTCTTAGAGAATTTTCTTCTTTCTGGAGGTAGGCCTCTATTGCTCTGAAATTGCTTCTTAGGACTGCTTTCGCTGTGTGCATACATTTGGGAACATTGTGTTTTCACTTACTTTAGCCTCAAGGTATTTTTTCTTTTCTTCCAGATGACATTGCTGACCCATTGAGTAGCATGTTGCTTAGATCCCATGCCTCTGTGTGTTTTCCCATTATTTTCTTGCATTTGATTTCTAGTTAGATACCAGAGAAGATGCTTGGTACCATTTCAGTCTTCTTGTATCTATGGAGATATGTTTCACGGTCAAACATGTGACCTATTGTGGAAAATGTCCCGTGTGCCCTTGAAGGGAAAGTATATTCTTCGGATAAGGGGTGAGATGGTCTACAAATATCAATTTAAGTTCTTTAATTCCATTGTTTCTTGGTTGATTTTCTGTCTGGATGATGTACTTGCATGTCATCATCCCCTACTATGACTCTCAATGTCTTCATTTATGACTCACCATGTTTGCTTTCAGTGTTAGTAGGTCCTACTTGTGCCATGTATATGATTAGAAGAGTCTAATCCTCTTGTTGGATTGATGGTTTTATCAATATGACATGTACTTTTTGTCACTTGTTATAGCTTTTGTTTTAAAGTCTATGTTATCTGAGTATTGTTTCCCCAGCTTTTTATTTCCCCTTTTCCATTGGTAAAACGTATCTTTTTCCATCCCTTCACTTTAAGTCTCTGTGTGTCTTTCGATATGGAGTGACATTTGTGGGAAGCATATGTATTATTTTTTTGGTGTCTTTTATCCATTCTGCGACACCAGTTTTTTTTCTAGGTGACGCAATTTTCAATTATTATTTTGATGATGAAACGCTCAATGAGAGGATTTGTTTCATGGTCCTGATAACATGAGAGGCCACCAGGTGCTAAGGCTGCCTTGGAAGTAGGATGGGACACTGTCAGGGCATGAAGGTCCGCAGGCCATTCTGCTGGTTGGAAGGAACACGGCCCCCATTTCCATTTGAGCAGGTCGCATGCAATGTATAACCCTGCCTGACAGACAGTTGGACCTGAAGTTTGAAAGTCAGCATAGCCCGGTGTCCCCAGACTCTCTAGGCAATGGGAAACATATTTATGATGGTCTAGTAAGCAAGGCCACAGGACCCTAGCCTCAACTGTTAGGAAAAAAAGACCCCACCTGAATGCAAATTATCGGTCCCAGACACATTGTTGGAGAGGAGGTAATCGGCCCGCCACCTAGCTTGAGTGGAATAATGCGGCCCTAGCCCTTTCTGTGTGAGAAAGGAGAAACAGCTTGAGTGGGTTGTCAGGAACCCAGAACATCCTGACAGAGGGTGGAGACCTTGGCCACCCATCAGCAGTGTGCATATCACAAGTTTCCCTGCCAAAGGCGGGAGACCGATGCCCCAGAGCTCATGCAAGTGGGACAACATGGACACTAGGCACTACTGGCAAAAGGATGGTGATTTGCCACCCGCTCCCTAGGTGCCAGACAGTGAGTGGCACTTGAGACTCCTGGCCCTTCTTGCAGAGGGAGTGAACCCAGGACCCTGTTTGTTGTGCACAATGCCTCAAACCGGTGGCTTTCTTGGAAGAGGAAGTATCCCGCCCATGAAAGCTATGGTTACAAGGGCCTCCTGATAGAAAAGTTTACCCAGGCCTTCAGCTTGCCCAGCAGCTCGCCAGGGACCCAAGACCCTCTTGGTTGAGGAATGGTCCACCATGCCTACCAGACATAAAAGGGAAAGAAGACCCTAGTTCATTTAGGGTGACCATGTTGTCCCATTCCCCAACTAAAGCAGAAGGGAAGGGAGACCTAAACCAGCCCCTATGAATGGATCAATGAGGCTCTGTGCCCCCGCAATAGCACAACACCTACAACCTCTTCTGGTACAAATAAACCTGGCCTAGGTCTCGCCACAGGAGAGGGGGACTCCAACTTCCCCTGACACATCAAATCCTCTGAACAACTGAGGTAAGAGCCAATAAAAGAAGGCCACTGAAGGGGCAACAGAATGAGACATACAAGGAGCGAGAGAGACCCGCAGACAAAATGACAGAAGGAGAAACAGGGAGAAGGAATGGGAGGGGGAGCATAGCATCCAAGACCCAGAGCTTGACAGCCATGGGATGGCCACTCACCCTGGGAAACACTCTGAGACAGTCACACCGAGGCTGTGTTGAGGTGGAAGCTTACACATTGGAGTGTGGTCGTGCCGGGGACTGGTGTCCTGTGAGGAGTCGGTGCCCTGTCGGTGGCAATCACGGTGGTGACTAAGTGCATGCCGCCAGGGTCCCAGCAGTGCGATGGTGCTCGGAGCCCCACCAAGATTTCCTCCTTGGGGCGACAAGTTGTAGTAGCAGGTACTCTCTGTGCGTGGGTCACGTGCCTCTGAGCTTTTCCCATAGAGGTCTTCTTTCCTGCAGTCAGAGGCCTCACACGACTCACAGGGGTGTTGGTGTTTTTCTCCATAGTTGAGTCTGCTGTTTTGGTCCGGCTCTTTTCCCCTGTGTGATGGGAGTCCTAGGTAGGATGGAGGATTACCGTGCATTGGGGGAGATTGCGAACGAGGGGCACAGCAACGAAGACAGGGGCCTTCGTTAGGGTGTGTCATGTGATACATCCCTTGGTCTTTGGTCCAGCAACAGACAGAGTGGGTGACTCAATGCACACTTGCAGGGAGACAGACGGTTTTCCTTGAGTCCTTGGTCTGCGGTGCCAAGGACGTGCATTGCCCTGAGTGGAGAAAGCCGCCGTGAGGTGTATTGTGATCAGTAAGAATGGGGGATTGTGATCAGGAAACTAGGGGAATTGTGATCAGGAAGCCAGAGGAATTGTGATCAGGAAGCAAAGGGCATTGTGTTCAGTAGGCAAGGGGTATTGTGATCAGGTACCGTGATGTGTAAGACGGGGCATTCTGATAAGCAAACAGGGGGCAATGTGATCAGGAAGAAAGGGGCAGTGGGATCAGCAAGCAGGGAGAATTTTAATCACTAATCAGGGGGTATTGTGATCACAAACAAGGGTCATTATGATCAAGAGCAAGGGGCATTGTGATCACAAAGTATGGGGCATTGTGATCACTAAGAATGGGGATTGTGATGAGCAAGCAAGGGGAATTGTAATCATGAAGCAAAGGGCATTGTGATCATTAGGCAAGGGGTATTGTGATCAGGTAACAAGGAGTAGTTTGATGTGTAAACAGGGGGCAATGTGAAAAAGAAAAAAGGGGCATTTTGACCAGTTACCAGGGAGCATTGTATCACTAATTAGGTCTATTGTGATCACTAACAGCGGTCATTATGATTAAGAACAAAGGGCATTGTAATCACAGAGCAATGGGCATTGTGATCAGTAACAGGGAGCATTGTGATCACTAAGGATGGGGGATTGTGATCAGGAAGCAAGGGGAATGGTGATCAAAAGCTAAGGGCCTTGTGATCAGTAGGCAAGGGGTATTGTGATCAGGTACCGTGATGTGAAAAGACGGGGCATTCTGATAAGCAAGCAGGGGGCAATGTGATCAGGAAGAAAGTGTAATTGTGATCACTTGCAGGGAGCATATTATTCACTAATCAAGGGGTATTGTGATCAGAAACAGGGGTCATTATGATCGAGAAGAAGCTGCATTCTGACCAGTAAACAAGGGGCATTGTGATCACAAAGCAGGGGTCATTGTGATCGCTAGCTGGGGTATTGTGATCAGTAAAGATGAGGGATTGTGATCCGGAAGCAAGGGGAATTGTGATCAGGAAGCAAGAGGTATTGTGATCAGGAAGCAAAGGGCATTGTGATCAGTAGGAAAGGGGTATTATGATCGGTGAACAAGGGGCAATGTGATCACAAAGCAGTGGGCATTGTGATCAGTAATGGGGGCATTGTGATCACTAAGGATGGGGGAATGTGATCAGGAAGCAAAGGGCATTGTTATCAGTATGCAAGAGGTATTGTTTACAGTGAAAAAGGGGTACTGTGATGTGTAAATAGGGGGTATTCTGATAAGTAAGCAGGGGGCATTTTGATCAGGAAGAAAGGGGCATTGTGATCAGTAATGGGGGTATGGTGATCAGGAAGAATGGGGAATTGTGATCAGGAAGCAAGGGGCATTGTGAGCAGTAGGCAAGGGGTATTGTGATCAAAGAACAAGGGGTATTGTGATGTGTAAACAGGGGGCATCCTTATAAGTAAGCAGGGGCATTGTGATCAGGAGAAAAGGGGCATTTTGACCATTAAGCAGGGAGCATTGTAATTACTCTTCAGGGTTCATTGTGACCACAAACAAGGGTCATTATGATCAAGAGCAAGGGGCATTGTGATCACAAAGCAGGGGGCATTGTAATCAGTAAAGATGGGGAATTGTGATCAGGAAGTAAGGGGATTTGTGATCAGGAAGCAAGGGGCATTGTGATCAGTAGGCAAGGGGTATTGTGATCAGTGAACAACGGGTACTGTGATGTGTAAACAGGGTGCATTCTGAAAAGTAAGCAGGGGGCATTGTGATCAGGAAGAAAGGGTCATTGTGATCAGTAAGCAGGGAGCATTGTAATCACTAATCAGGGGTATTGTGATCAGAAACAGGGGTCTTCATGATCAAGAGCAAGGGGCACTGTGATCACAATGCAGTGGGCATTGTGATCAGTAAAGATGGGCGATTGTGATCAGGAAGCAAGGGTAATTGTGATCAGGAAGCAAGAGGGATTGTGATCAGGAAGCAAAGGCATTGTGATCAGTAGGCAAGGGGTATTGTGATCAGTGAACAAGGGGTACTGTGATGTGTAAACAGGGGGCATTCTGAAAAGCAAGCAGTGGGCATTGTGATCAGGAAAAAAGGGGCATTGTGATCAGTAACTGGGTTATTGTGATCAATAAGAATGTGGAGTTGTGATCAGGAAACAAAGGACATTGTGATCAGTAGGCAAGGGGTATAGTGATAGGTGAACAAGGGGTACTGTGATGTGTAAACTGGGGGCATTCTGATAAGTAAGCAGGGGTCATTTTGATCAGGAAGAAAGGGGCATTGTGATCAGTATGCAGGGAGCATTGTAATCACTAATGAGGGGGTATTGTGATCACAAACAAGGGTTATTATGATCAAGTGCAAGGGGCTTTGTGATCACAAAGCAGGGGGTATTGTGCTCAGTTAGGATGTGGAATTGTGATCAGGATGTAGAGGAATAGTGATCAGGAAGCAAGAGGTATTGTGATCAGGAAGCAAAGGGCATTGTGATCAGTAGGCAAAGGGTTTTGTGATGGGTGAACAAGGGGTACTCTGACGTGTAAACAGGGGATATTCTGAAAACAAAGCAGGCAGCATTGTGATCAGTAAAAGGGGGCACTGTGATCAGGAACAAACTGGCATTTTGACCAGTAAGCCGGGAGCATTGTAATCACTAATCAGGGGGTATTGTGATCAGAAACAGGGGTCATTATGATCAAGAACAAGCGGCATTGTGATCAGGAACCAAAGGGCATTGTGAGCAGTAAGCACGGAATATTGTAATCACTAAACATGAGGTATTGTGATCAGATACAGGGGTCATTATGAACAAGAACAAGCGGCATTGTGATCAGTAAAGAAGGGGCATTGTGATCACAAAGCAGGGGGCATTGTGATCAGTAAAAGGGGGCAGTGTGATCCGGAACAAAGGGGCATTTTGACCAGTAAGCAGGGAGCATTGTAATCACTAATCAGAGGGTATCGTGACCACAAACAAGGGTCATTATTATCAAGAGCAAGGGGCTTTGCGATCAGGAAGAATGGGGGATTGTGATCAGGAACCCATGGAATTGTGATCAGGAAGCAAGATATATAGTGATCAGGAAGCAAAGGGCATTGTGATCATTATGCAAGGGCTATCATGATCAGTGAACAAGAGGTATGTGATGTGTAAACAGTGCGTATTCTGAAAATTAAACAGGGGGCACTGAGATCAGTATCGGGGGTATTGTGATCAGTAAGGATGGGGGATTGTGATCAGGACGCAAGGGCAATTGTGATCAGGAAGCCACAGTTATTGTCATCAGGAAACAAAGGGCATTGTTATCAGTAGGAAAGGGGTATTTTGATCAGTGAACAACGCGTACTGTGATGTGTAAACAGGGGGCAATGAGCTCAGGAAGAAAGGGCCATTGTGATCAGTACGCAGGGAGCATTGTAATCACTAATCAGGGGTATTGTGATCAGAAAGAGGGGTCTTCATGATCAAGAGCAAGAGGCACTGTGATCACAATGCAGTGGGCATTGTGATCAGTAAAGATGGGAGATTGTGATCAGGAAGCAAGGGGAATTGTGATCAGGAAGCAAGAGGGACTGTGATCAGGAAGCAAAGGCATTGTGATCAGTAGGCAAGGGGTGTTGTGATCAGTTGACAAGGGGTACTGTGATGTGTAAACAGGGGGCATTCTGAAAAGTAAGCAGTGGGCATTGTGATCAGGAAAAAAGGGGCATTGTGATCAGTAACTGGGTTATTGTGATCAATAAGAATGTGGAATTGTGATCAGGAAACAAATGACATTGTGATCAGTATGCAAGGGGTATAGTGATAGGTGAACAAGGGTACTGTGATGTGTAAACTGGGGGCATTCTGATAAGTAAGCAGGGGTCATTGTGATCAGGAAGAAAGGGGCATTGTGATCAGTATGCAGGGAGAATTGTAATCACTAATCAGGGGGTATTGTGATCAGAAACAGGGGTCATTATGATCAAGAACAAGCGGCATTGTGATCATTAAAGAACGGGCATTGTGATCACAAAGCAGGCGCTTTGTGATCATTAATGGGGGTATTGTGATCAGGAAGGAAGGGGAATTGTGATCAGGAAGCCAGAGGTATTGTGATCAGGAAGCAAAGGGCATTGTGATCAGTTGGCAAGGGGTATTGTGATCAGTGAACAAGGGGTACTGTGATGTGTAAACAGGGGGCATTCTGAAAAGTAAACAGTGGGCATTGTGATCAGTAAAAGGGGGCATTGTGATCAGGAACAAAGGGGCATTTTGACCAGTAAGCAGGGAGCATTATAATCACTAATTTGGGGGGATTGTGATAAAAAACAGGGATCATTATGAGTAAGAACACGGGGCATTGTGATCACAAACCAGGGGCATTGTGATCAGTATGGATGGAGAATTGTGAACAGGAAATAGCGGAATTGTGATCACAAAGCAAGAGGTATTGTGATCAGGAAGCAAAGGGCATTGTGATCAGTACGCAAGGGGTATTGTGATCAATGAGGAACGCGTACTGCATGTGTAAACAGGGAGCAATGTGATCAGGAAGAAAGGGACATTGTGAGTAGTAAGCAGGGAGCATTGTAATCATTCATCAGTGGGTATTGTGATCAGAAACAGGGTTCATTATGATCAAGAACAAGCGGCATTGTGATCAGCAAAGAAGGGTCACTGTGATCACAAAGCAGGGGCATTGTGATCAGTAACAGGGGTATTGTGATCAGGAAGCAAGGGTAATTGTGATCAGGAAGCAATAGTTATTGTTTTCAGGAAGCAAAGGGCATTGTGATCAGTAGGCAAGGGGAATTTTGATCAGGAAGCTCAGGTAATGTGATCAGGAAGCTAAGTGCATTGTGATCACTTGGGAAGGGATATTGTGATCAGTCAACAAGGGGTACTGTGATGTGTAAACAGGGGGCATTCTGAAAAGTCACCAGGCGCATTGTGATCAGAAAGAAAGGGGCATTTTGACCAGTTACCAGGGAGCATTGTAATCACTAATTAGGTGGTATTTTGATCACAAACAGGGGTCATTATGATTAAGAACAAGGGGCATTGTAATCACAAAGCAAGGGGCATTGTGATCAGTAACAGGGAGAATTGTGAACAGTAAGGATGGGGGATTGTGATCAGGAAGTAACGGGAATGGAGATCAGGAAGCAAGAGGTATTGTGCTCAGGAGCAAAAGGCATTGTGTTCAGTAGGCAAGGGGTATTGTGATGTGTAAACAGGGGACATTCTGAAAAGTAAGCAGGGGTCATTGTGATCAGGAAGAAAGGGTCATTTTGACAATTAAGCAGGGAGCATTGTAATTACTATTCAGGGTGCATTGTGACTACAAACAAGGGTCATTATGATCAAGAGCAAGGGGCATTGTGATCACAAAGCAGGGGGCATTGTGATCAGTAAAGATGGGGAATTGTGATCAGGAAGTAAGGGGATTTGTGATCAGGAAGCAAGAGGGATTGTGATCAGGAAGCAAGGGGCATTGTGATCAGTAGGCAAGGGGTATTGTGATCAGTGAACAACGGGTACTGTGATGTGTAAACAGGGTGCATTCTGAAAAGTAAGCAGGGGGCGTTGTGATCAGGAAGAAAGGGTCATTGTGATCAGTAAGCAGGGAGCATTGTAATCACTAATCAGGGGTATTGTGATCAGAAACAGGGGTCTTCATGATCAAGAGCAAGGGGCACTGTGATCACAATGCAGTGGGCATTGTGATCAGTAAAGATGGGAGATTGTGATCAGGAAGCAAGTGCAATTGTGATCAGGAAGCAAGAGGGATTGCGATCAGGAAGCAAAGGCATTGTGATGAGTAGGCAAGGGGTATTGTGATCAGTGAACAAGGGGTACTGTGATGTGTAAACAGGGGGCATTCTGAAAAGTAAGCAGTGGGCATTGTGATCAGGAAAAAAGGGGCATTGTGATCAGTAACTGGGTTATTGTGATCAATAAGAATGTGGAGTTGTGATCAGGAAACAAAGGACATTGTGATCAGTAGGCAAGGGGTATAGTGATAGGTGAACAGGGGGTACTGTGATGTGTAAACTGGGGGCATTCTGATAAGTAAGCAGGGGTCATTGTGATCAGGAAGAAAGGGGCATTGTGATCAGTATGCAGGGAGCATTGTAATCACTAATCGGGGTATTGTGATCACAAACAAGGGTCATTATGATCAAGAGCAAGGGGCTTTGTGATCACAAAGCAGGGGGCATTGTGCTCAGTTAGGATGTGGAATTGTGATCAGGAAGTAGGGGAATTGTGATCAGGAAGCAAGAAGTATTGTGATCAGGAAGCAAAGGGCATTGTGATCAGTAGGCATGGGGTATTGTAATCAGTGAACAACGGGTACTGTGATGTGTAAACAGGGGGCCTTGTGACCAGGAAGAAATGCCATCGTGATCAATTAGCAGGGATCACTTTAGTCACTCATAAGGTGGTATTATGATCAGAAACAGTGGTCATTATGATTAAGAACAAGAGGCATTGTGATCACATAGCAGGGGGCATTTTCATCAGTAACAGGGGGCATTGTGATCACTAAGCATGAGGGATTGTGATCAGTACGCCAGGGTAATTGTGATCAGGAAGCAAAGGGCATTGTGATCAGTAGGCAACGGGTATTGTGATCAGTGAACAATGGGTACTGTGATGTGTAAACAGGGGGCATTCTGATAACTAAGCAGGGGGCATTGTGGTAAGGAAGAAAGGGGCATTGTGATCAGTATGCAGGGAGCATTGTAATCACTAAGGGTGAGGGAATGTGATTAGGAAGCAAGGAGAATTGTGATCATGAAGCAAAGGGCATTGGGATCAGTACGCAAAGGGTATTGTGATCGGTGAACAAGGGGTACTGTGACGTGTAAACAGGGGATATTCTGAAAACTAAGCAGGCAGCATTGTGATCAGTAAAAGGGGGCACTGTGATCAGGAACAAACTGGCATTTTGACCAGTAAGCCGGGAGCATTGTAATCACTAATCAGGGCGTATTGTGATCAGAAACAGGGGTCATTATGATCAAGAACAAGCGGCATTGTGATCAGTAAAGAACGGGCATTGTGATCACAAAGCAGGCGCTTTGTGATCATTAACGGGGGTATTGTGATCAGTAAGGAAGGGGAATTGTGATCAGAAAGCCAGAGGTATTGTGATCAGGAAGCAAAGGGCATTGTGATCAGTTGGCAAGGGGTATTGTGGTCAGTGAACAAGGGGTACTGTGATGTGTAAACAGGGGGCATTCTGAAAAGTAAGCAGTGGGCATTGTGATCAGTAAAAGGGGGCATTGTGATCAGGAAAAAAGGGGCATTTTGACCAGTAAGCAGGGAGCATTATAATCACTAATTTGGGGGGATTGTGATAAAAACAGGGGTCATTATGATTAAGAACAAGGGGCATTGTGATCACAAAGCAGGGGCATTGTGATCAGTAACAGGGGGCATAGGGATCCTTCAGGATGGGGGATTGTGATGAGGAAGCAAAGGGCATTGGCATCAGTAGGCAAGGGGTATTGTGATCAGTGAATAAGGGGTACTGTGGTCTGCAAACAGGGGATATTCTGAAAAGTATGCAGGATGCATTGTGATCAGAAAAGGGGGCATTGTGATCAGGAACAAATGGGCATTTTGATCCGTAAGCAGGGAGCATTGTAATCACTAATCAGGGGGAATTGTGATCGGAACAGGGGTCATTATGTTCAAGTACAAGCGACATTGTGATCAGTAAAGACGGGGCATTGTGATCACAATGCAGGGGCATTGTTATCATTAACGGGGGTATTGTGATCAGAAAGGATGGGGGATTGTGATCAGGAAATAAGGGGAATTGTGATCAGGAAGCAAGAGGCATTGTGATCAGGAACCAAAGGGCATTGTGAGCAGTAAGCACGGAATATTGTAATCACTAAACATGAGGTATTGTGATCAGAAACAGGGGTCATTATGATCAAAAACAAGCGGCATTGTGGTCATTAAAAAGGGGCATTGTGAACTCAAAGCAGGGGGCATTGTGATCAGTAAAAGGGGGCAGTGTGATCGGGAAGAAAGGGGCATTTTGACCACTAAGCAAGGCGCATTGTAATCACTAATCAGAGGTTATCGTGACCACAAACAAGGGTCATTATTATCAAGAGCAAGGGGCAATGCGATCAGGAAGAATGGGGGATTGTGATCAGGAACCCAGGGAATTGTGATCAGGAAGCAAAGGGCATTGTGATCATTAGGCAAGGGCTATCGTGATCAGAGAACAAGAGGTATGTGATGTGTAAACAGGGCGTATTCTGACAATTAAGCAGGGGGCACTGAGATCAGTATCGGGGGTATTGTGATCGGTAAGGATGGGGGATTGTGATCAGGACGCAAGGGCAATTGTGATCAGGAAGCCACAGTTATTGTGATCAGGAAACCAAGGGCAGTGTGATCAGTAGGCAAGGGGTATTTTGATCAGTGAACAATGCGTACTGTGATGTGTAAACAGGGGGCAATGTGATCAGGAAGAAAGGGCCATTGTGATCAGTAAGCAGGGAGCATTTTAATCACTCATCAGGGGGTATTGTTATCAGAAACAGTGGTCATTATGATTAAGAACAAGGGGCATTGTGATCACAAAGCAGGGGCTATTGTGATCGGTAACACGGGGCATTGTGATCACTAAAGATGGGTGTTTTATGATCAGGAAGCAAGGGGCACTGTGGTCACTAGGGAAGGGGTATTGTGATCATGGAGCAAGGGGTGTTGTGATGTGTAAACAGGGGGCATTGTGATCAGAAAGCAAAGGGCATTGTGATCAGTAGGCAAGTGGTATTGTGATCCGTGACCAAGGGGTACTGTGATGTCTAAACAGGGGGCATTGTGATCAGAAACAGGGGTCATTATGATCAAGAACAAGCGGCATTGTGATCAGTCAACAATGGGCATTGTGATCACAATGAAGGGGGCATTGTGATGAGTAACTGGGGTATTGGGATAAGTAAGGATGGGGGATTGTGATCAGGAAGTAGGGGAATTGTGATCAGGAAGCAAGAGGTTTTGTGATCAGGAAGCAAAAGGCAATGTAATCAGTAGGCAAGGGTTATAGATATCAGTGAACAAAGGGTACTTCAATGTGTACACAAAAGGCATTCTGTAAAGTAAGCAGGGGGCACTGTAGTCAGTAAGCAGGGTGCATTGTAATCACTACTCAGGGGGTATTGTAATCACAAACATGGGTCATTATGATCAAGAGCAAGGGGCATTGTGATCACAAAGCAGGGGGCATTTTGGTCAGTATAGACGGGGGATTGTGATCCGGAAGTAAGAGGTATTGTGATCAGTAAGCAAAGGGTATTGTGATCAGTAGAAAGGCGTATTGTTATCAGTGAGCAACGGGTACTGCGATGTGTAAACAGGGGGCATTCTGAAAAGTTAGCAGGGGTCATTGTGATGAGGAACAAAGGGCCATTGTGATCAGTAAGCAGAGAGCATTTTAATCACAGATCAGGGGTATTGTTTTAAGAAAGAGTGGTCATTATGATTAAGAACAAGGGGCATTGTGATCACAAAGCAGGGGGAATTGTGATCAGTAAGAATGGGGGATTGTGATCAGGAACCCAGGGGAATTGTGATCATGAAGCAAGAGATATTGTGATCAGGAAGCAAAGGGCATTGTGATCAGTAGGCAAGGAGTATCGTGATCAGTGAATAAGGGGCACTGTGATGTGTAAACAGGGGGCAAAGTGATCAGGAAGAAACGGCCATTGTGATCAGTAAGCAGGGAGCATTTTAATCACTCATCAGGGGGTATTGTTATCAGAAACAAAGGTCATTATGATTAATAACAAGGGGCATTACGATCACAAACCAGGGGACATTTTGAGTTAGGTTTAGCGACAGTGTTAGTGTTAGGGTTAGGGTTAGGTTAGGGTTAGAGAGACAGTAAGGGTCAGAGTTAGGTTTAGCGACAGTGTTAGGTTTAGGATTAATATTAGAGGCAGAGTTCGGGTTAAGGTTAGCCTTATGGTTTGAAACAGATTAGGTTGTGTGATAGTGTTAGTATTAGTGACAGGCTTAGTGTTAGGGTTAAGGTTAGGTTTAGAGACAGTGTTAGGGTTAGCTTGGGAGTTGAGTTTAGTGTTAGGATTCAGTTTAGGGCTAGGGTTAGTGTTAGAGACAGGGTGGCCTTCGGATTAGGGTAGGGTTAGGGTCAGGCACAGGGATAGGGATATAGTTATGGTTAGGGTTGGGATTAGAGACAGGTTTAAGGTTAGGGTCAGGGTTAGAGACAGGTATGGTAAGGGTTAGGATCAAGGTATAGGTTAAGATTAGGGACAGGTTACAGTTAGGTATAGGGTTAGGAACAAGATTAGGGCTAGGTTTGAGGTGTATGTTAGTGTCAGGGTTAGGTCTGAAGTAGGATTAGAGTTGGGGTTAGAATTAGAGTTAGGGGAACGTTAAGGATTAAGGATAGGTTTAGGGTTAACGTTAGGGACAGGAATAGGGTCAGTGTTAGGGTTAAATTAGGGATAGGTACAGAGTTAGGTTTAAGGGTAGGAACAGGCTTATAGGATCGGATTAGAGTTAGGGTTTATGACACAATTAGGGTCACGGTTAGAGATACGCTTAGCTTTCCCGACATGGTTAGATTTAGGGTTACTCTTAGCGTTAAGTTTAGGGACAGGTTAACGGTTAGTGTTAGAGTTAGGGTCAGGGCTAAGGTTAGGTTTACAGTTCGATTTACATTTAGGGTTATGTTTAAAGACAGGCTAGGGTTCTGGTTAGGATTAGCGTTTCCGTTAAAATTAGGGACACAGTTAAGCTTAGTGTAAGGTTTAGGGTTAGTGATAAAGACACGGTTTGGTTTAGGATATGGGTTCGGGTGAGATTCAGTGTTAGGGACAGGTTAGTGTAGGATTAGTGTTAGGGGTAGAGACAGGTTTCGGGTTAGAGTTACAAAATTGGTTATGAGTAAGTGTAAAAACAGGGTTAGGGTTAGTGAAGTTGTTAGGGTTAGGGTTAGGGTTAACTACAGGGTTAAGTTTAAGGAGAAGGTTAGTTTTGGGGTTTGTGTGAAGTTTAGAAAAAGGGTTATTTTCAGATTTCGGTTTAGGAAAAGGGTTACGATAACAGGGTTTGTGTTAAGAACAGTATGCATGGTATGCACACGGATGGCTTAGGGTTCGCTTGAGGGTGAGAAATACAATAGGGGTTTTCATTTGACATAGGGAAGGTCTTAGATTTAGAGACAAGTTTAAGGTTAGGGACAGCATTAGGGTTAGAGACAAGATTAAGGTTAGGTACACTGTCAGGGTTAGTGTTAAGTTTAAGTTTAGGGTTACTGTTAGGGTTAGGGACAAAATTAGGGTTAGGGTTATGGACAGTGTTAGGTTTAGGGTTAAAGTTAGGGTCAGCGCTCAAGTTAAGGTTAGGGTTTAGGGATAGGGTTAGGGTTAGGGTTAAGGTTAGGGTTAGGGTTAGGGAAACGATTCGGGTTTGGAACATGGTTAAGTTTAGTGTTCAGTTTATAGTTAAGTTTTGGTTTTGGCTGATGGTTAAGGTTAGGTTTAGAGACAGGTTTAGTGACAGGGTGAGTGTTAGAGTTAAGTTTAGAGAGACGGTAAGGGTCAGAGTTAGGTTTAGCGACAGTGTTATGTTTAGCGTTAGGGTTAGGGTTAGTGTTAGGGTTTAGCGTTAGGGTTAGGTACAGGATTAGGTTTTGAGACATGGTTAGGTTTTGTTATAGGGTTAGTTTTAGGGTTAGGGTTAGGGTTTAGGGTTAGGTTTAGGGTTACGGTTAGGGACTGGATTAGGGTTTGGGACATGGTTAGGTTTAGTGTTAGGGTTATAGTTAAGTTTTGGTTCTGGCTGATGGTTAAGGTTAGGTTAGGGTTAGGGTTAGGGTTAGGGTTAGGGTTAGGTTTTAGGGATAGGGTTAGGGTTAGGGTTAGGGTTTAGGTTTAGGGTTAGGGTTAAGGTTAAGGTTTAGGGTTTAGGGTTAGGGTTAGGGTTAGGGTTAGCGTTAGGTTTAGGGTTAGGGACAGGATTAGGGTTTGGGACATGGTTAGGTTTAGTGTTAGGGTTATAGTTAAGTTTAGGTTTTGTCTGATGCTTAAGTTTAGGTTTAAGGACAGGGTTAGTGACAGGGTGAGGGTTAGAGTTAAGGTTGGAGAGACGGTAAGGGTCAGAGTTAGGTTTAGCGACAGTGTTAGGGTTAGGGTTAATATTAGAGGCAGAGTTAGGATTAAGGTTAGCGTTAGGGTTAGGGTTCGTGTTAGGATTAGGGTTAGGTACAGAGTTGGGAAGAGTGTTAGGGCTCCATTTAGAGTTAGGTCTAGGGATACGTTTAGATTTAGGTTTTGGGTTAGGAAAAGGGTTAGCTACAGGGGCAGGAATAGGGTAGGTACACAGTGAGTGTTAGAGTTAGGATTAGGGTTAGGGTTAGGGTTAGGGTTTGGGTTAGGTTTAGGCTTAGGGTATAGGATTACAGTTAGGGTTAGGATTAGGGTTTAGGGTTTAGGGTTTAGTGTTTAGGGTTAGGGTTAGCCATAGGGTTGGGTTAGGTTTAGGGTTAGGGTTTAGGGTTAGGGTTCTGGTTAGGGTTAGGGACAGGATTAGGGTTTGGGACATGGTTAGGTTTAGTGTTAGGATTATAGTTAAGTTTAGGTTTTGTCTGATGCTTAAGTTTAGGTTTAGGGACAGGGTTACTGACAGGGTTTGGGTTAGATTTAAGGGTGGAGAGACGGTAGGGGTCAGAGTTAGGTTTAGCGACAGTGTTAGGGTTAGGTTTAATATTAGAGTCAGAGTTAAGGTTAAGGTTAGCGTTATGGTTAGAAGCAGATTAGGGTGAGTGATAGTGTTAGTATTAGTGACAGGCTTAGTGTTAGTGTTAGCGTTAGGGTTTGGGACAGTGTTAGGGTTAGGTTTGGAGTTGAGTTTAGTGTTAGGTTTCAGTTTAGGGCTATGGTAAGTGTTAGAGACAGGGTGGTCTCGGATTAGGGTAGGGATAGGGTCAGGCACAGGGATAGGGATATGGTTATGGATAGGGTTGGGATTAGAAACAGGTTTAAAGTTAGGGTCAGGGTTAGAGACAGGTATGGTTAGGGTTAGGGTCAAGGTATAGGTAAGATTTAGGTTAAGATTAGGGACAGGTTACAGTTAGGTTTAGGGTAGGGAACAAGATTAGGGCTAGGGTTGAGGTGTATGTTAGTGTCAGGGTTAGGTCTGAAGTAGGATTAGAGTTAGGGTTAGAATTAGAGTTAGGGGAACGGTTAGGATTAAGGATAGGTTTAGGGTTACCGTTAGGGACAGGAATAGGGTTAGTGTTAGGGTTATGATTAGGGATAGGTACAGAGTTAGGTTGAAGAGTACGAACAGGCTTATGGATTATTAGGGTTAGGGTTTATGACACAATTAGGGTCACGGTTAGAGTTACACTTAGCTTTACCGACATGGTTAGCTTTAGGGTTACTGTGAGCGTTAAGTTTAGGGACAGGTTAAGGGTTAGTGTTAGAGTTAGGGTCAGGGCTAGGGTTAGGTATCTGGTTCGATTTACATTTAGGGTTATGGTTAAAGACAAGCTAGTGCTCAGGTTAGGATTAGGGTTTCCGTTAAAATTAGGGACACAGTTAAGGTTACTGTAAGGTTTAGGGTTAGTGATAAAGACACGGTTTGGTTTAGGGTATGGGTTTGGGGGAGATTCAGTGTTAGGGACAGGTTACGGTAGGATTAGTGTTAGGGGTACAGGCAGTTTTCGGGTTAGAGTTACAAAATTCGTTATGAGTAAGTGTAAAAACAGGGTTAGGGTTAGTGAAGTCGTTAGGGTTAGGGTTAGGGTTAGCTACAGGGTTAGGTTTAGGGAGATGGTTAGGTTTGGGGTTTGTGTGAAGTTTAGAAAAAGGGTTATTTTCAGAGTTCGGTTTAGGAAAAGGGTTACAATAACAGGGTTTGGATTAAGAAGAGTATGCATGGTAGGCACACGGATGGCTTAGGGTTCGCATGAGGGTGAGGAATACATTTGGGGTTTTCATTTGACATAGGGGAGGTCTTAGGGTTAGAGACAAGGTTAAGGTTAGGGACAGCATTAGGGTTAGAGACAAGATTAAGGTTAGGGACACTGTCAGGGTTAGTGTTAAGTTTAAGTTTAGGGTTACACTTAAGGTTAGGGACAAAATTAGGGTTAGTGTTATGGACAGTGTTAGGTTTAGGGTTAAAGTTAGGGTCAGCGCTCAAGTTAAGGTTAACATTAAGGTTAGGGATAGGTTTAGGGGTAGGGTTAGAACCAAGGTTAGACTTACGGTTAGGATTAGAGGCACGGTTATTTTTAAATTAGGGTTCAAAACAGAGTTAAGGGTAGTGTTAGGGTTAGGAATATTTTTAGGGTTAGGGTTTGGTTTAGGGTTTGTTTTAGGGTTTGGGGCAGAGTTAGGGTTAGGAACATAGTGAGGGTTCGGTTTAGGGTTAAGCTTAGGGACAGAGTTAGGGTTACAGTTAGGGTTAAGGACAGGGTTATGATTAGGGTCAGGGTTAGTGTTCAGGACAGTGTCAGGGCAGGCCGTAGGATCAGGGTAGGGTTTGGGTTCAGGTTAGGATACGCTAGGGGTAGGGATAGGGGCATAGCTAGGGTTGAGGGCAGAGTCAGTGTTACGGTTAGGAACATGGCTAAAGTTAGGGTTCATGTTAGGGACCGTTTCAGGGTTACGTTTAGTGTTAAGGGTTGGGTTAGAATGGAGGACATGGTTAGGGTTAGTGTTAGGGTATCACGTCTCACGTGACATCGGCTGGGGAACTACAGTTAGATGGCGAAGAGTTAAGAAACTCCAGAGCCAAGAATAGAGTGTCTGTGGGCCAGTGTTCTCATCTCTGAGGCCCAAGCCTTAATACTGTGGGCGCATAGCTTTTCTTTACAACTGCCACCAAGAAGTCAATTTGAATATCTATACACAGGGAGTTGATTCTATTTGTCTGGCAGCTGCTTCGCCAAAACTCATTTTGATCAAACACAAGTTTTGCTTTCACTTGTATGTATGATCCCCAGGATGGACTCAGCATTCCGAGACCACCGGATAAGGAAGTTGTACTGAGATCATTCCCTCGGGTCTTAGCATTCGAGACACTTCCTTACGACGAGAAAGGCTCAGTGCACAGGAGCATTCGACTCGGCAGCTCCACGGTGACATTAGGGTTAGGTTTATAAACAGGATGAAGTTAGGTTTAGGGTTAGGGTTACCGACAGAGTTTGCTTTAGGGTAAGGGACAGGATTAGAACTAGGATTAGGTTTAGAGACACGGTTAGAATTAGGGTCAGTTTTAGGTTTAGTGTTGAAGGACAGAGTTAGGGTTTGGGTTAGCATTAGGGTTAGGGTTCGTGTTAGGATTAGGGTTAGGGACAGAGTTGGGAAGAGTGTTAGGGCTCCATTTAGAGTTAGATCTAGGGATACGTTTAGGTTTAGGTTTTGGCTTAGCAAAAGGTTTAGCTACAGGGGCAGGGATAGTTTAGGGACACAGTGAGTGTTAGAGTTAGGATTAGGGTTAGGGTTAAGGTTAGGGTTTGGGTTAGGGTTAGGGTTATGGTTAGGGTTAGGGTTTAGGATTAGGGTTAGGGTTAGGGTTAGGGTTTAGGGTTTAGGGTTTAGGGTTAGGGTTCGCGTTAGCGTTAGGGTTAGGGTTAGTGTTTAGGGTTTAGGGTTAGGGTTAGGTACAGTATTAGGGTTTGAGACATGGTTAGGTTTTGTGTTAGGGTTAGTTTTAGGGTTAGGGTTAGGGTTTAGGGTTAGGTTTAGGGTTACGGTTAGGGACTGGATTAGGTTTTGGGACATGATTAGGTTATGTGTTAGGGTTATAGTTAAGTTTTGGTTCTGGCTGATGGTTAAGGGTAGGTTACGGTTAGGGTTAGGGTTAGGTTTAGGGTTAGGTTTTAGGGATAGGGTTAGGGTTAGGGTTACGGTTTAGGTTTAGGGTTAGGGTTAAGGTTAGGGTTTAGGGTTTAGGGTTAGGGATAGGGTTAGGATTAGCGTTACGTTTAGGGTTAGGGACAGGTTTAGGGTTTGGGACATGGTTAGGTTTAGAGTTAGGGTTATATTTATGTTTAGGTTTTGTCTGATGCTTAAGTTTAGGTTTACGGACAGGTTTAGTGACAGGGTGAGGGTTAGAGTTAAGGTTGGAGAGACGGTAAGGGTCAGAGTTAGGTTTAGTGACAGTGCTAGTGGTAGGGTTAATATTAGAGGCAGAGTTAGGGTTAAGGTTAGCTTTAGGGTTAGGGTTCGTCTTAGGATTAGTGTTAGGTACAGAGTTGGGAAGAGTGTTAGGACTCCATTTAGAGTTAGGTCTAGGGATACGTTTAGATTTAGGTTTTGGGTTAGGAAAAGGGTTAGCTACATGGGCAGGGTTAGGGTAGGGACACAGTGAGTGTTAGAGTTAGGATTAGGGTTAGGGTTAGGGTTAGGGTTTGGATTAGGGTTATGGTTAGGGTTAGGGTTTAGGGTTACAGTAGGGTTAGGATTAGGGTTTAGGGTTTAGGGTTTAGGGTTTAGGGTTAGGGTTAGCCTTAGGGTTGGGTTAGGTTTAGGTTTAGGGTTTAGGTTTAGGATTATGGTTAGGGTTAGGGACAGGATTAGGGTTTGGGACATGGTTAGGTTTCGTGTTAGGGTTATAGTTAAGTTTAGGTTTTGTCTGATGCTTAAGTTTAGTTTTAGGGACAGGGTTACTGACAGGGTGAGGGTTAGAGTTAAGGGAGGAGAGACGGTAAGGGTCAGAGTTAGGTTTAGCGACAGTGTTAGGGTTAGGTTTTATATTAGAGTCAGTGTTAAGGTTAAGGTTAGCGTTATGGTTAGAAGCAGATTAGGTTGAGTGATACTGTTAGTATTAGTGACAGGCTTAGTGTTAGTGTTAGCGTTAGGGTTTGGGACAGTGTTAGGATTAGGTTTGGAGTTGAGTTTAGTGTTAGGTTTCAGTTTAGTCCTAGGGTTAGTGTTAGATGCAGGGTGGCCTTCGGATAAGGGTAGGGATAGGGGCAGGCACAGGGATAGGGATATGGTTATGGTTAGGGTTGGGATTAGAAACAGGTTTAAATTTAGGGTCAGGGTTAGAGACGGGTATGTTTAGGGTTAGGGTCAAGGTATAGGTAAGATTTAGGTTAAGATTAGGGACAGGTTACAGTTAGGTTTAGGGTTAGGAACAAGATTAGGGTTAGGGTTGAGGTGTATGTTAGTGTCAGGGTTAGGTCTGAAGTAGGATTAGAGTTAGGGTTAGAATTAGAGTTAGGGGAACGGTTAGGATTAAGGATAGGTTTAGGGTTAACGTTACGCACAGGAATAGGGTTAGTGTTAGGGTTATGATTAGGGATAGGTACAGAGTTAGGTTGAAGAGTACGAACAGGCTTATGGATTATTAGGGTTAGGGTTTATGACACAATTAGGGTCACGGTTAAAGTTACACTTAGCTTTACCGACATGGATAGCTTTAGGGTTACTGTGAGCGTTAAGTTTAGGGACAGGTTAAGGGTTAGTGTTAGAGTTAGGGTCAGGGCTAGGGTTAGGTTTCTGGTTCGATTTACATTTAGGTTTATGTTTAAAGACAAGCTAGTGTTCTGGTTAGGATTAGGGTTTCCGTTAAAATTAGGGACACAGTTAAGGTTACTGTAAGGTTTAGGGTTAGTGATAAAGACACGGTTTGGTTTAGGGTATGGGTTTGGGGGAGATTCAGTGTTAGTGAGAGGTTAGGGTAGGATTAGGGTTTGGGACATGGTTAGGTTTAGTGTTAGGGTTATAGTTAAGTTTAGGTTTTGTCTGATGCTTAAGTTTAGGTTTAGGGACAGGGTTACTGACAGGGTGAGGGCTAGAGTTAAGGGTGGAAAGACGGTAAGGGTCAGAGTTAGGTTTAGCGACAGTGTTAGGGTTAGGGTTAATATTAGAGTCAGAGTTAAGGTTAAGGTTAGCGTTATGGTTAGAAACAGATTAGGTTGAGTGATAGTGTTAGTATTAGTGACAGGCTTAGTGTTAGTGTTAGCGTTAGGGTTTGGGACAGTGTTAGGATTAGGTTTGGAGTTGAGTTTAGTGTTAGGTTTCAGTTTAGTCCTAGGGTTAGTGTTAGATGCAGGGTGGCCTTCGGATAAGGGTAGGGATAGGGTCAGGCACAGGGATAGGGATATGGTTATGGTTAGGGTTGGGATTAGAAACAGGTTTAAATTTAGGGTCAGGGTTAGAGACGGGTATGTTTAGGGTTAGGGTCAAGGTATAGGTAAGATTTAGGTTAAGATTAGGGACAGGTTACAGTTAGGTTTAGGGTTAGGAACAAGATTAGGGCTAGGGTTGAGGTGTATGTTAGTGTCAGGGTTAGGTCTGAAGTAGTATTAGAGTTAGGGTTAGAATTAGAGTTAGGGGAACGGTTAGGATTAAGGATAGGTTTAGGGTTACCGTTAGGGACAGGAATAGGGTTAGTGTTAGGGTTATGATTAGGGATAGGTACAGAGTTAGGTTGAAGAGTACGAACAGGCTTATGGATTATTAGGGTTAGGGTTTATGACACAATTAGGGTCACGGTTAGAGTTACACTTAGCTTTACCGACATGGTTAGCTTTAGGGTTACTGTGAGCGTTAAGTTTAGGGACAGGTTAAGGGTTAGTGTTAGAGTTAGGGTCAGGGCTAGGGTTAGGTTTCTGGTTCGATTTACATTTAGGGTTATGGTTAAAGACAAGCTAGTGCTCAGGTTAGGATTAGGGTTTCCGTTAAAATTAGGGACACAGTTAAGGTTACTGTAAGGTTTAGGGTTAGTGATAAAGACACGGTTTGGTTTAGGGTATGGGTTTGGGGGAGATTCAGTGTTAGGGACAGGTTACGGTAGGATTAGTGTTAGGGGTACAGGCAGTTTTCGGGTTAGAGTTACAAAATTCGTTATGAGTAAGTGTAAAAACAGGGTTAGGGTTAGTGAAGTCGTTAGGGTTAGGGTTAGGGTTAGCTACAGGGTTAGGTTTAGGGAGATGGTTAGGTTTGGGGTTTGTGTGAAGTTTAGAAAAAGGGTTATTTTCAGAGTTCGGTTTAGGAAAAGGGTTACAATAACAGGGTTTGGATTAAGAAGAGTATGCATGGTAGGCACACGGATGGCTTAGGGTTCGCATGAGGGTGAGGAATACATTTGGGGTTTTCATTTGACATAGGGGAGGTCTTAGGGTTAGAGACAAGGTTAAGGTTAGGGACAGCATTAGGGTTAGAGACAAGATTAAGGTTAGGGACACTGTCAGGGTTAGTGTTAAGTTTAAATTTAGGGTTACACTTAGGGTTAGGGACAAAATTAGGGTTAGGGTTATGGACAGTGTTAGGTTTAGGGTTAAAGTTAGGGTCAGCGCTCAAGTTAAGGTTAACATTAAGGTTAGGGATAGGTTTAGGGGTAGGGTTAGAAACAAGGTTAGACTTACGGTTAGGATTAGAGGCACGGTTATTTTTAAATTAGGGTTCAAAACAGAGTTAAGGGTAGTGTTAGGGTTAGGAATACTTTTTAGGGTTAGGGTTTGGTTTAGGGTTTGTTTTAGGGTTTGGGGCAGAGTTAGGGTTAGGAACATAGTGAGTGTTCGGTTTAGGGTTAAGCTTAGGGACAGAGTTAGGGTTACAGTTAGGGTTAAGGACAGGGTTATGATTAGGGTCAGGGTTAGTGTTCAGGACAGTGTCAGGGCAGGCCGTAGGATCAGGGTAGGGTTTGGTTTCAGGTTAGGATACGCTAGGGTTAGGGATAGGGGCATAGCTAGGGTTGAGGGCAGAGTCAGTGTTACGGTTAGGAACATGGCTAAAGTTAGGGTTCATGTTAGGGACCGTTTCAGGGTTACGTTTAGTGTTAAGGGTTGGGTTAGAATGGAGGACATGGTTAGGGTTAGTGTTAGGGTATCACGTCTCACGTGACATCGGCTGGGGAACTACAGTTAGATGGCGAAGAGTTAAGAAACTCCAGAGCCAAGAATAGAGTGTCTGTGGGCCAGTGTTCTCATCTCTGAGGCCCAAGCCTTAATACTGTGGGCGCATAGCTTTTCTTTACAACTGCCACCAAGAAGTCAATTTGAATATCTATACACAGGGAGTTGATTCTATTTGTCTGGCAGCTGCTTCGCCAAAACTCATTTTGATCAAACACAAGTTTTGCTTTCACATGTATGTATGATCCCCAGGATGGACTCAGCATTCCGAGACCACCGGATAAGGAAGTTGTACTGAGATCATTCCCTCGGGTCTTAGCATTCGAGACACTTCCTTACGACGAGAAAGGCTCAGTGCACAGGAGCATTCGACTCGGCAGCTCCACGGTGACATTAGGGTTAGGTTTATAAACAGGATGAAGTTAGGTTTAGGGTTAGGGTTACCGACAGAGTTTGCTTTAGGGTAAGGGACAGGATTAGAACTAGGATTAGGTTTAGAGACACGGTTAGAATTAGGGTTAGTTTTAGGTTTAGTGTTGAAGGACAGAGTTAGGGTTTGGGTTAGCATTAGGGTTAGGGTTCGTGTTAGGATTAGGGTTAGGGACAGAGTTGGGAAGAGTGTTAGGGCTCCATTTAGAGTTAGGGCTAGGGATACGTTTAGGTTTAGGTTTTGGCTTAGGAAAAGGTTTAGCTACAGGGGCAGGTATAGTTTAGGGACACAGTGAGTGTTAGAGTTAGGATTAGGGTTAGGGTTAAGGTTAGGGTTTGGGTTAGGGTTAGGGTTATGGTTAGGGTTAGGGTTTAGGATTAGGGTTAGGGTTAGGGTTAGGGTTTAGGGTTTAGGGTTTAGGGTTAGGTTTAGCGTTAGGGTTAGGGTTAGGGTTTAGGGTTTACGGTATGGGTTAGGTTTAGGTTTAGGGTTAGGTTTAGGTTTAGGGTTAGGGTTAGGGTTAGGGATTAGGGTTAGGGCTAGGGTTAGGGATAGGGTTAGGGACAGGATTAGGGTTTGGGACATGGTTAGGTTTAGTGTTAGGGTTATAGTTAAGTTTAGGTTTTGTCTGATGCTTAAGTTTAGGTTTAGGGACAGGTTTATTGACAGGGTGAGGGTTAGAGTTAAGGGTGGAGAGACGGTAAGGGTCAGAGATAGGTTTAGCGACAGTGTTAGGGGTAGGGTTAATATTAGAGGCAGAGTTAGGGTTAAGGTTAGCGTTATGGTTAGAAACAGATTAGGTTGAGTGATAGTGTTAGTATTAGTGACAGGCTTAGTGTTAGTGTTAGGGTTAGGGTTTGGATTTCGGGTTTAGGGTTAGGGTTATGGTTAGGGTTAGGGTTAGGGACACGATTCGGGTTTGGGACATGGTTAGGTATAGTGTTAGGGTTATAGTGAAGTTTAGGTTTAGGCTGATGGTTAAGATTAGGTATAGTGACAGGGTTAATGACAGGGTGAGGGTTAGAATTAAGGTTAGAGAGATGGTAAGGGTCAGAGTTAGGTTTAGTGACAGTGTTAGGGTTAGGCTTAGGGTTAGGTTAGGGTTAGGGTTTAGGGATAGGTTTAGGGTAAGGTTTAGGGTTTAAGGTAAGGTTAGGGTTAGGGTTAGGGTGTAGGATTTAGGGTTAGGGTTATGGTTAGGGTTAGGTTTAGGGTTAGGGACACGATTCGGGTTTGGGACATGCTTAAGTTCAGTGTTAGGGTTATAGTTAAGTTTAGGTTTTGGCAGATGGTTAAGGTTAGGGTTAGGGACAGGATTAGTGACAGGGTGAGGGTTAGAGTTAATCTTAGAGAGACAGTAAGGATCAGAGTTAGGTTTAGCGACAGTGTTTGGTTAGCGTTAGGGTTATGTTAGGCTTAGGGTTAGGGTTAGAGTTAGGGTTTAGGGTTAGGGTTAGGGTTTAGGATTAGGGTTAGGGTTCGCGTTAGCGTTAGGGTTAGGGTTAGTGTTTAGGGTTTAGGGTTAGGGTTAGGTACAGTATTAGGGTTTGAGACATGGTTAGGTTTTGTGTTAGGGTTAGTTTTAGGGTTAGAGTTAGGGTTTAGGGTTAGGTTTAGGGTTACGGTTAGGGACTGGATTAGGTTTTGGGACATGATTAGGTTATGTGTTAGGGTTATAGTTAAGTTTTGGTTCTGGCTGATGGTTAAGGGTAGGTTACGGTTAGGGTTAGGGTTAGGTTTAGGGTTAGGTTTTAGGGATAGGGTTAGGGTTAGGGTTAGGGTTTAGGTTTAGGGTTAGGGTTAAGGTTAGGATTTGGGACATGGTTAAGTTTAGAGTTAGGGTTATAGTTAAGTTTAGGTTTTGTCTGATGCTTAAGTTTAGGTTTACGGACAGGGTTAGTGACAGTGTGAAGGTTAGAGTTAAGGTTGGAGAGACGGTAAGGGTCAGAGGTAGGTTTAGTGACAGTGTTAGGGGTAGGGTTAATATTAGAGGCAGATTTAGGGTTAAGGTTAGCTTTAGGGTTAGGGTTCGTGTTAGGATTAGGGTTATGTACAGAGTTGGGAAGAGTGTTAGGGCTCCATTTAGAGTTAGGTCTAGGGATACGTTTAGATTTAGGTTTTGGGTTAGGAAAAGGGTTAGCTACAGGGGCAGGGATAGGGTAGGGACACAGTGAGTGTTAGAGTTAGGGTTAGGTTTAGGGTTAGGGTTAGGGTTTGGATTAGGGTTATGGTTAGGGTTAGGGTTTAGGGTTACAGTAGGGTTAGGATTAGGGTTTAGGGTTTAGGGTTTAGGGTTTAGGGTTAGGGTTAGCCTTATGGTTGGGTTAGGTTTAGGGTTAGGGTTTAGGTTTAGGATTATGGTTAGGGTTAGGGACAGGATTAGGGTTTGGGACATGGTTAGGTTTCGTGTTAGGGTTATAGTTAAGTTTAGGTTTTGTCTGATGCTTAAGTTTAGGTTTAGGGACAGGGTTACTGACAGGGTGAGGGTTAGAGTTAAGGGTGGAGAGACGGTAAGGGTCAGAGTTAGGTTTAGCGACAGTGTTAGGGTTAGGGTTAATATTAGAGTCAGAGTTAAGGTTAAGGTTAGCGTTATGGTTAGAAGCAGATTAAGTTGAGTGATAGTGTTAGTATTAGTGACAGGCTTAGTGTTAGTGTTAGCGTTAGGGTTTGGGACAGTGTTAGGATTAGGTTTGGAGTTGAGTTTAGTGTTAGGTTTCAGTTTAGTCCTAGGGTTAGTGTTAGATGCAGGGTGGCCTTCGGATAAGGGTAGGGATAGGGTCAGGCACAGGTATAGGGATATGGTTATGGTTAGGGTTGGGATTAGAAACAGGTTTAAATTTAGGGTCAGGGTTAGAGACGGGTATGTTTAGGGTTAGGGTCAAGGTATAGGTAAGATTTAGGTTAAGATTAGGGACAGGTTACAGTTAGGTTTAGGGTTAGGAACAAGATTAGGGCTAGGGTTGAGGTGTATGTTAGTGTCAGGGTTAGGTCTGAAGTAGGATTAGAGTTAGGGTTAGAATTAGAGTTAGGGGAACGGTTAGGATTAAGGATAGGTTTAGGGTTACCGTTAGGGACAGGAATAGGGTTAGTGTTAGGGTTATGATTAGGGATAGGTACAGAGTTAGTTTGAAGAGTACGAACAGGCTTATGGATTATTAGGGTTAGGGTTTATGACACAATTAGGGTCACGGTTAGAGTTACACTTAGCTTTACCGACATGGTTAGCTTTAGGGTTACTGTGAGCGTTAAGTTTAGGGACAGGTTAAGGGTTAGTGTTAGAGTTAGGGTCAGGGCTAGGGTTAGGTTTCTGGTTCGATTTACATTTAGGGTTATGGTTAAAGACAAGCTAGTGCTCAGGTTAGGATTAGGGTTTCCGTTAAAATTAGGGACACAGTTAAGGTTACTGTAAGGTTTAGGGTTAGTGATAAAGACACGGTTTGGTTTAGGGTATGGGTTTGGTGGAGATTCAGTGTTAGGGACAGGTTACGGTAGGATTAGTGTTAGGGGTACAGGCAGTTTTCGGGTTAGAGTTACAAAATTCGTTATGAGTAAGTGTAAAAGCAGGGTTAGGGTTAGTGAAGTCGTTAGGGTTAGGGTTAGGGTTAGCTACAGGGTTAGGTTTAGGGAGATGGTTAGGTTTGGGGTTTGTGTGAAGTTTAGAAAAAGGGTTATTTTCAGAGTTCGGTTTAGGAAAAGGGTTACAATAACAGGGTTTGGATTAAGAAGAGTATGCATGGTAGGCACACGGATGGCTTAGGGTTCGCATGAGGGTGAGGAATACATTTGGGGTTTTCATTTGACATAGGGGAGGTCTTAGGGTTAGAGACAAGGTTAAGGTTAGGGACAGCATTAGGGTTAGAGACAAGATTAAGGTTAGGGACACTGTCAGGGTTAGTGTTAAGTTTAAGTTTAGGGTTACAGTTAGGGTTAGGGACAAAATTAGGGTAGGGTTATGGACAGTGTTAGGTTTAGGGTTAAAGTTAGGGTCAGCGCTCAAGTTAAGGTTAACATTAAGGTTAGGGATAGGTTTAGGGGTAGGGTTAGAAACAAGGTTAGACTTACGGTTAGGATTAGAGGCACGGTTATTTTTAAATTAGGGTTCAAAACAGAGTTAAGGGTAGTGTTAGGGTTAGGAATACTTTTTAGGGTTAGGGTTTGGTTTAGGGTTTGTTTTAGGGTTTGGGGCAGAGTTAGGGTTAGGAACATAGTTAGTGTTCGGTTTAGGGTTAAGCTTAGGGACAGAGTTAGGGTTACAGTTAGGGTTAAGGACAGGGTTATGATTAGGGTCAGGGTTAGTGTTCAGGACAGTGTCAGGGCAGGCCGTAGGATCAGGGTAGGGTTTGGGTTCAGGTTAGGATACGCTAGGGTTAGGGATAGGGGCATAGCTAGGGTTGAGGGCAGAGTCAGTGTTACGGTTAGGAACATGGCTAAAGTTAGGGTTCATGTTAGGGACCGTTTCAGGGTTACGTTTAGTGTTAAGGGTTGGGTTAGAATGGAGGTTTTGGTTAGGGTTAGTGTTAGGGTATCACGTCTCACGTGACATCGGCTGGGGAACTACAGTTAGATGGCGAAGAGTTAAGAAACTCCAGAGCCAAAAATAGAGTTTCTGTGGGCCAGTGTTCTCATCTCTGAGGCCCAAGCCTTAATACTGTGGGCGCATAGCTTTTCTTTACAACTGCCACCAAGAAGTCACTTTGAATATCTATACACAGGGAGTTGATTCTATTTGTCTGGCAGCTGCTTCGCCAAAACTCATTGTGATCAAACACAAGTTTTGCTTTCACATGTACGTATGATCCCCAGGATGGACTCAGCATTCCGAGACCACCGGATAAGGAAGTTGTACTGAGATCATTCCCTCGGGTCTTAGCATTCGAGACACTTCCTTATGACGTGAAAGGCTCAGTGCACAGGAGCATTCGACTCGGCAGCTCCACGGTGACATTAGGGTTAGGTTTATAAACAGGATGAAGTTAGGTTTAGGGTTAGGGTTACCGACAGAGTTTGCTTTAGGGTAAGGGACAGGATTAGAACTAGGATTAGGTTTAGAGACACGGTTAGAATTAGGGTTAGTTTTAGGTTTAGTGTTGAAGGACAGAGTTAGGGTTTGGGTTAGCATTAGGGTTAGGGTTCGTGTTAGGATTAGGGTTAGGGACAGAGTTGGGAAGAGTGTTAGGGCTCCATTTAGAGTTAGTGCTAGGGATACGTTTAGGTTTAGGTTTTGGCTTAGGAAAAGGTTTAGCTACAGGGGCAGGGATAGTTTAGGGACACAGTGAGTGTTAGAGTTAGGATTAGGATTAGGGTTAGGGTTAGGGTTAGGGTTTAGGGTTTAGGGTTTAGGGTTTAGGGTTAGGGTTAGCGTTAGGGTTAGGGTTAGGGTTTAGGGTTTACGGTATGGGTTAGGTTTAGGTTTAGGGTTAGGTTTAGGTTTAGGGTTAGGGTTAGGGTTAGGGTTTAGAGTTAGGGCTAGGGTTAGGGTTAGGGTTAGGGACAGGATTAGTGTTTGGACATGGTTAGGTTTAGTGTTAGGGTTATAGTTAAGTTTAGGTTTTGTCTGATGCTTAAGTTTAGGTTTAGGGACAGGGTTATTGACCGGGTGAGGGTTAGAGTTAAGGGTGGAGAGACGGTAAGGGTCAGAGTTAGGTTTAGCGACAGTGTTAGGGGTAGGGTTAATATTAGAGGCAGAGTTAGGGTTAAGGTTAGCGTTATGGTTAGAAACAGATTAGGTTGAGTGATAGTGTTAGTATTAGTGACAGGCTTAGTGTTAGTGTTAGGGTTAGGGTTTGGGTTTCGGGTTTAGGGTTAGGGTTAGGGTTAGGGTTAGGGTTAGGGACACGATTCGGGTTTGGGACATGGTTAGGTATAGTTTTAGGGTTATAGTGAAGTTTAGGTTTAGGCTGATGGTTAAGATTAGGTATAGTGACAGGGTTAATGACAGGGTGAGGGGTAGAATTAAGGTTAGAGGGATGGTAAGGGTCAGAGTTAGGTTTAGTGACAGTTTTAGGGTTAGGGTTAGGGTTAGGTTAGGGGTAGGGTTTAGGGATATGTTTAGGGTAAGGTTTAGGGTTTAAGGTAAGGTTAGGGTTAGGGTTAGGGTGTAGGATTTAGGGTTAGGGTTATGGTTAGGGTTAGGTTTAGGGTTAGGGACACGATTCGGGTTTGGGACATGCTTAAGTTCAGTGTTAGGGTTATAGTTAAGTTTAGGTTTTGGCAGATGGTTAAGGTTAGGGTTAGGGACAGGATTAGTGACAGGGTGAGGGTTAGAGTTAATCTTAGAGAGACAGTAAGGATCAGAGTTAGGTTTAGCGACAGTGTTAGGGTTAGCGTTAGGGTTATGTTAGGGTTAGGGTTAGGGTTAGAGTTAGGGTTTAGGGTTAGGGTTAGGGTTTAGGATTAGGGTTAGGGTTCGCGTTAGCGTTAGGGTTAGGGTTAGTGTTTAGGGTTTAGGGTTAGGGTTAGGTACAGTATTAGGGTTTGAGACATGGTTAGGTTTTGTGTTAGGGTTAGTTTTAGGGTTAGGGTTAGGGTTTAGGGTTAGGTTTAGGGTTACGGTTATGGACTGGATTAGGTTTTGGGACATGATTAGGTTATGTGTTAGGGTTATAGTTAAGTTTTGGTTCTGGCTGATTATTAAGGTTAGGTTACGGTTAGGGTTAGGGTTAGGTTTAGGGTTAGGTTTTAGGGATAGGGTTAGGGTTAGGGTTAGGATTTAGGTTTAGGGTTAGGATTAAGGTTAGCGTTTAGGGTTTAGCGTTAGGGTTAGGGTTAGGATTAGCGTTACGTTTAGGGTTAGGGACAGGATTAGGGTTTGGGACATGGTTAGGTTTACTGTTATGGTTGTATTAAGTTTAGGTTTTGTCTGATGCTTAAGTTTAGGTTTAGGGACAGGGTTAGTGACAGGGTGAGGGTTAGAGTTAAGGTTGGAGAGACGTTAAGTGTCAGAGTTAGGTTTAGCGACAGTGTTAGGGTTAGGGATCAGGTTAGGTTAGGGTTTAGGGTTAGGGTTAGGGTTAGGGTTAGGAATAGGGGAGGGTTAGTGTTTACATTTTAGGGTTAGGGTTAGGGTTAGAGTTAGGGTTAGGGTTAGGGTTAGGTTTTACGGATAGGGTTAGGGTTAGGGTTACGGTTTAGGTTTAGGGTTAGGGTTAAGGTTAGGGTTTAGGGTTTAGGGTTAGGGTTAGGGTTAGGGTTTAGGGTTTAGGGTTAGGGTTAGGGTTAGGGTTAGGGTTTAGTGTTTATGGTTAGGGTTAGGGTTTGGGTTTAGTGTTTAGGTTTAGGGTTAGGGTTAGTGTTAGGGTTTCGAGTTTAGTGTTAGGGTTAAGGTTAGGTACACGTTTCGGGTTTGAGACATGGTTAGGTTTAGTGTTAGGGTTATAGTTAAGTTTAGGTTTTGGCTGATTGTTAAGGTTAGGTTTAGGGACAGGGTTAGTTACAGGGTAGGGTTAGAGTTAAAGATAGAGAGACGGTAAGGGTCAGAGTTAGGTTTAGCGACAGTGTTAGGGTTAGGGTTAGGGTTAGAGTTAGGATTTAAGGTTAGGGTTAGGGTTAGGGTTTAGGATTTAGGGTTAGGGTTATGGTTAGGGTTAGGGTTAGGGTTAGGGGCAGGATTAGGGTTTGGGAAATGGTTAAGTTTAGTGTAGGGTTATAGTTAAATTTTGGTTTTGGCTGATGGTTAAGGTTAGTTTTAGGGACAGGTTTAGTGACAGGGTGAGGGTTAGAGTTAAGTTTAGAGAGACGGTAAGGGTCAGAGTTAGGTTTAGCGACAGTGTTAGTGTTAGGGATCAGGTTAGGTTAGGGTTTAGGGTTAGGGTTTGGGTTAGGGTTAGGAATAGGGGAGGGTAGGGGTTTACATTTTAGGGTTAGGGTTTAGGTTTAGGGTTAGGGTTAGGGTTAGGGTTAGGGTTAGAGTTAGGATTTAGGCTTTAGGGTTAGGGTTAGGGTTCGAGTTAGGGCTTACGGTTTAGGGTTAGGTTTAGGGTTAGGGTTAGGGTTTCGGGTTTCGTGTTAGGGTTAAGTTTAGGGTTAGGGTTAGGTACATGATTCGGGTTTGAGACATGTTTAGGTTTAGTGTTAGGGTTATGGTTAAGTTTAGGTTTTGGCTGATGGTTAAGGTTAGGTTTAGGGACAGGGTTAGTTACAGGGTGAGGGTTAGAGTTAAAGTTAGAGAGACGGTAAGGTACAGAGTTAGGTTTAGCGACAGTGTTAGGGTTAGGGTTAGGGTTAGGTTAGGGTTAGGGTTAGGGTTAGGGTTAGGGTTAGGTTTTAGGGATAGGGTTAGGGTTAGGGTTACGGTTTAGGTTTAGGGTTAGGGTTAGTGTTAGGGTTTAGTGTTTAGGGTTAGGGTTAGGGTTAGGGTTAGGGTTAGGGTTTAGTGTTTATGGTTAGGGTTAGCGTTAGGGTTAGGGTTTGGGTTTAGTGTTTAGGTTTAGGGTTAGGGTTAGTGTTAGGGTTTCGGGTTTAGTGTTAGTGTTAGGGCTATGGTTAGGGTTAGGGTTAGGGTTAGGTACACGATTCGGGTTTGAGACATGTTTAGGTTTAGTGTTAGGGTTATAGTTAAGTTTAGGTTTTGGCTGATGGTTAAGGTTAGGTTTAGGGACAGGGTTAGTTACAGGGTGAGGGTTAGAGTTAAAGATAGAGAGACGGTAAGGGTCAGAGTTAGGTTTAGCGACAGTGTTAGGGTTAGGGTTAGGTTTAGGTTAGGGTTAGGGTTAGGGTTAGGTTTAGTGTTAGGGTTTAGGGTTAGGGTTAGGGTTTTGGGATAGAGTTAGGGTTAGGGTTTAGGGTTAGGGTTAGGGTTCGTGTTAGGGTTTAGGGTTTCGGGTTAGGGTTTCAGGTTTAGGGTTAGTGTTAGGTTAAGTTTAAGGTTAGGGTTATGGACAAGATTCGGTTTTGGGACTTGTTAAGTTTAGTTTTAGGTTATAGTTAAATTTAGGTTTTGGCTGATATTTAAGGATAATTTTGGGACTGGGTTAGTGACAGGGTGAGGGTTAGAGTTAAGGTTAGAGAGACAGTAAGGATCAGAGTTAGGTTTAGCGACAGTGTTAGGGTTAGGGTTAGGGTTAGGGTTTAGGGTTAGGGTTAGGGTTTAGGATTAGGGTTAGGGTTAGCGTTAGCGTTAGGCATAGGGTTAGGGTTAGTGTTTAGGGTTTAGGGTTAGGGTTAGGTACAGGATTAGCGTTTGAGACATGGTTAGGTTTTGTGTTAGGGTTAGGGTTATGGTTAGGGTTAGGGTTAGTGTTTAGGGCTAGGGTTAGGGTTAGGGTTAGGGTTACGGTTAGGGTTAGGGTTAGGTTTTAGGGATAAGGTTAGTGATAGGGTTACGGTTTAGGGTTAGGGTTAGGGTTAAGGTTAGGGTTTAGGGTTTAGAGTTAGGGTTAGGGTTAGGGTTAGCATTAGGTTTAGGGTTAGGGACAGGATTAGGGTTTGGGACATGGTTAGGTTTAGAGTTAGGGTTATATTAAGTTTAGGTTTTGTCTGATGCTTAAGTTTAGGTTTAGGGACAGGGTTAGTGACAGGGTGAAGGTTAGAGTTAAGGTTGGAGAGACGGTAAGGGTCAGAGTTAGGTTTAGCGACAGAGTTAGGGTTAGGGTTAATATTAGAGGCAGTGTTAGGGTTAAGGTTAGCGTTAGGGGTAGGGTTCGTGTTAGGATTAGGGTTAGGTACAGAGTTGGGAATAGTGTTAGGGCCCCATTTAGAGTTAGGTCTAGGGATACATTTAGATTTAGCTTTTGGGTTAGGAAAAGGGTTAGCTACAGGGGCAGGGATAGGTTAGGGACACAGTGAGTGTTAGACTCAGGATTAGGTTTAGGGTTAGGGTTAGGGTTTGGGTTAGGGTTAGGGTTATGGTTAGGGTTTAGGTATAAAGTTAGGGTTAGGTTTAGGGTTTAGGGTTTAGGGTTTAGGGTTAGGGTTAGCGTTAGGTTTAGGGTTAGGTTTATGGTTAGGGTATAGGGTTAGGATTAGGATTAGGGTTAGGGACAGGATTAAGGTTTGGGACATGGTTAGGTTTAGAGTTAGGGTTATAGTTAAGTTTAGGTTTTGTCTGATGCTTAAGTTTAGATTTAGGGACAGGGTTACTGACAGGGTGAGGGTTAGAGTTAAGGGTGGAGAGATGGTAAGGGTCAGACTTAAGTTTAGCGACAGTGTTAGGGTTAGGGTTAATATTAGAGTCAGAGTTAAGGTAAGATTAGCGTTATGGTTACAAGCAGATTAGGTTGAGCGATACTGTTAGTGTTAGTGACAGGCTTAGTGTTAGGGTTAGGGTTAGGGTTAGGGACAGTGTTAGGGTTAGGTTTGGAGTTGAGTTTAGTTTTAGGTTTCAATTTAGGGCTGGGGTTAGTGTTAGAGTTAGGGTGGCCTCGGATTAGGGAAGGGATAGGGTCAGGCACAGGGATTGGGATATGTTTATGGTTAGGGTTAGGGTTATAAACATGTTTAAAGTTAGAGTCAGGGTTAGAGACAGTTATGGTTAGGGTTAGGGTCAAGGTACAGGTAAGATTTAGTTTAAGATTAGGACTTTGGGAAGTTTTTGTATGAGGAAGAATTTCACAGAGGAGACACCAGTCTCTGATCTCACTTCCTGGTCATAAATCTTAAAAGAACTTGGAACCCTGGTAACCAGGCAACCACATCATAATGCAGCCCTTTCCCAGCTCACTGTGATGGAGATGCTGGAAATAGTACCATGTTTCCATGATGCGGCCTAGTGGCCTCAGGAACTGGCCACAGGAAAGCCGAAATGGTGAAACTTCACCCATGTTTTAGACTCTGATTTAGGTCTCACACAACATTCTTCTGGCCGTTGTTTCAGAGGTCAATAATATAACACAGGAAGGCCAAGGGCAGACCAGGCCAGGTTAGACAACCACGCTGATCTCACACTGACTGTCGTCCGACCTCTCATTCCTTGTGTGTGTGTGTGTGTGTGTGTGTGTGTGTGTGTGTGTGTGTGTTTATGTGAGTGTTGGTGGGGAGGGGGAGGATGGTAGAGGGTTTGCTCAGTCTTCTTTTTCAAGGTCCCTCAGTTGCAAGAATAGACTGTTTCTTAGAGAATTTTCTTCTTTCTGGAGGTAGGCCTCTATTGCTCTGAAATTGCTTCTTAGGACTGCTTTCGCTGTGTGCATACATTTGGGAACATTGTGTTTTCACTTACTTTAGCCTCAAGGTATTTTTTCATTTCTTCCTTGATGACATTGCTGACCCATTGAGTATCATGTTGCTTAGATCCCATGCTTTTGTGTGTTTTCCCATTATTTTCTTGCATTTGATTTCTAGGTAGATACCAGAGAAGATGCTTGGTACCATTTCAGTCTTCTTGTATCTATGGAGATATGTTTGAGGGTCTAACATGTGACCTATTGTGGAAAATGTCCCGTGTGCCCTTGAAGGGAAAGTATATTGTTCGGATAAGGGGTGAGATGGTCTACAAATATCAAATTAAGTCCTTTAATTCCATTGTTTCTTGGTTGATTTTCTGTCTGGATGACGTATTTGCATGTCATCATCCCCTACTATGACTCACAATGTCTTCATTTATGACTCACCATGTTTGCTTTCAGTGTTAGTTGGTCCTACGTGTGCCATGTATATGATTAGAAGAGTCCCATCCTCTGGTTGGATTGATGGTTTTTTCAATATGACATGTACTTTTTGTCACTTGTTATAGCTTTTGTTTTAAAGTCTATGTTATCTGAGTATTGTTTCCCCAGCTTTTTATTTCCCCATTTCCATTGGTAAAACGTATATTTTTCCATCCCTTCACTTTCAGTCTCTGTGTGTCTTTCGATATGGAGTGAGTGTTGTGGGAAGCATATGTATTATTATTTTAGTTTCTTTTATCCATTCTGCGATGCCAGGTTTTATTCTAGGTAACACAACTTTCAATCATTATTTTGATGATGAAATGCTCAATGAGAGGACTTGTTGCATGGTCCTGATAACATGAGAGGCCACCAGGTGCTAAGGCTGCCTTGGAAGTAAGATGGGACACTGTCAGGGCATGAAGTTCCACAGGCCATTCTGCTGGTTGGAAGGAAAATGGCCCCCATTTCCATTTGAGCAGGTCACATGCAATGTGTGACCCTGCCTGACAGACAGTAGGACCTGAAGTTTGAATGTCAGCATACCCCAGTGTCTCCAGACTCCCTAGGCAATGGGAAAGGTATTTACGATGGTCTAGTAAACAAGGCCACAGGACCCTAGCCTCAACTGTTAGGAAAAAAAGACCCCACCTGAATGCAAATTATGGTTCCCAGACACATTGTTGGAGAGGAGGTAATCGGGCCGCCACCTGGCTTTAGTGGAACAATGCGGCCCTAGCCCTTTCTGTCTGAGAAAGGAGAAACTGCTTGAGTGGGTTGTCAGGAAGCCAGAACATCCTGACAGAGGTTGGAGACCTTGGCCACCCACCAGCAGCGTGCAAATCACAAGTTTCCCTGCCAAAGGCGGGAGACGGATGCCCCACAGCTCGTGCAAGTGGGGCAACATGGACACCAGGCCCTAATGGCAAACGGATGGTGACTTGCCACCTTCCCCCTCACTGCCAGACTGTGAGTGGCACTTGAGACTCCTGGCACTTCTTGCAGAGGGAGTGAACCCAGGACCCTCTTTGTTGTGCACAATGCCTCAAACCGGTGGCTTTCTTGGAAGAGGAAGTATCCCGCCCATGAAAGCTATGGTCACAAGGGCCTCCTGATAGAAAAGTCTACCCAGGCCTTCAGCTCTCCCAGCAGCTCGCCAGGGACCCAAGACCCTCGTGGATGAGGAATGGTCCACCATGCCTACCAGACATACAAGGGCAAGAAGACTCCAGTTGATTTAGGTGACCAAGTTGACCCATTCCCCACCTAATGCAGAAGTGAAGGGAGACCAAAACCAGCCCCTATGAGTGAATCAATGAAGCTCTGTGCCCCCGCAATAGCACAACACCTACAACCTCTTCTGGTACAAATAAACCTGGCCTAGGTCTCGCCACAGGAGAGGGGGCTCCAACTACCCCTGACACATCAAATCCTCTGAACAACTGAGCCAGGAGCCAATAAAAGAAGGCCACTGAAGGGGCAACAGAGAGATACACACAGTGAGCGAGAGAGACCAAAGACAAAATGACAGAAGGAGACACAGGGAGAAGAAATGGGAGGGGGAGCATAGCATCCAAGACCCAGACCTTGAAAGCCATGGGATGGCCGCTCACCCTGGGAAACACACTGAGACTGTCACACCGAGGCTGTGTTGAGGTGGAATCTTACACATTGGAGTGTGGTCGTGCCGGGGACTGAGGTTCTGTGAGGAGGCGGTGCCCTGTCGGTGGCAATGACGGTGGTGACTAAGTGCATGCCGCCAGGGTCCCAGCAGTGCTATGGTGCTCGGAGCCTCACCCAGATTTCCTCCTTGGGGCGACAAGTTGTAGTAGCAGGTACTCTCTCTGCGTGGGTCACGTGCCACTCAGCTTTTCCCATAGAGGTCTTCTGTCCTGCAGTCAGAGGCCTCACACGACTCACAGGGGTGTTGGTGTTTTTCTCCATAGTTGAGTCTGCTGTTTTGGTCCGGCTCTTTTCCCCTGTGTGATGGGAGTCCTAGGTAGGATGGAGGATTACCGTGCATTGGGGAAGATTGCGAACGAGGGGCACAGCAGCGAAGACAGGGGCCTTCGTTATGGTGGGTCATGTGATACATCCCTTGGTCCTGGGTCGAGCGACACGACAGAGTGGGTGACTCAATGCACACTTGCAGGGAGACAGACGGTTTTCCTTGAGTCCTTGGACTGTGGTGCCAAGGACGTGCATTGCCCTGACTGGAGAAAGCCGCTGTGAAGTGATGCAGCGAAGGTGGAGACATGCGTAGTGGAAAGCCCTGGTCCAGGGCATTGCGGATGTCGGTGATTGCCCCAAATGGCTGGGAGCTGCTAGCTTGTGGGCAGGAGCAGGGAGAGAGCTGAAGGAGCACCAGCCAGCGGGCGTCGACATGTGGTTGGGGTTGTGAGGCTGTAGGGCAGGGCGGCGAGTTCGCCGATAGCCTGGGGACCAGCAGCGGGTTGAGCGGCGGAAGAGCGGCAACAGGCAGGAGGTATTGCAATGGAGCCCATCGTGGGGTGGCGGCAACAGTAGGGGAAGGCAAAAGCCTGTAGGACGTGGTATTCCAACAGGTCCTCATGCAAGAACTAACCAGACCCGATCATGCTTACGTTCCGGGATCAGACGACATCATCTAATTCAGGGTGGGATTCCCATAGGCACAGGGACTTGACATTGTTTGCCCAAGGGGACCCCTTCCGGCCGGCCTGTTATGTGTGCGTCACCATGCTGGGTGCTCTCACTTAGCGTGTGTGCCAGAGAGCACTCTCCACCAACCTCATCATCCCATGCTGCACGTTTCGCCGTTTCCCCAACCGCTGATCCGGAAGCTGCTGCCGTGAGTAGTGGCCATTCCAGGCTTGCAGTGAGCCTTCTTCATTGGCCATGTCAGGGGCACCGCCGGCCACTGATGCTCCCCTGGTGGTCACACAGTACTGCTAGTGCTGGCCTGCAGGAACTCTCCAGGCCCTGGATGGCTTGCCTCCACACACACAACTGGCTAATCTGCAGTCCCTTGTTCGGGGCAACTGAGGCTTGGGGACTGTCAGAACCCTGGGATTCCAGGCATGGGCATATCGGCCCTGGCCCCGGGACTTGCACCAACAAGTGCCTTGTCACTGGCTCTGACCCGAACTGCTTGCCAGTGTGACCGGCCATAGTCACGGGATGCCAAAAGCACCATCAGGGTTCATCGGGCCCACATCAATGCCACCCTTCTATACACTGCCGTCCACTTTTCCCACGCTATGAACAGGACCCCCACACTCACATGATATTTTCCTATACATCACCTCTCCAAACCCTTTGTGCTGAGCGTTATAATGACAGATGGCTAGAGAGAAAGCAAGACCGAGGCAGAGGGAGACAGACTGAATGAGAGAAGGACAAAGGGAAGAAATTGAAGAGATAGACATAGAAGGAGTGCGATATGAAGAGAGATGCACGACAGGTAGACAGTGCGAGAGACAAACAGATAAAGAAACACACACACCCACAGACACACACACTCAGACATGCACACACACCACACTGAAAGAGAGAACCAGAAGCATGAAGAGACCGAGTGTGAGACAGACACAGCATCGCATACAGAGACAGTGATCTAGGAATAGAAAACAAGTCACTGAGAGACACAGAGAGACAGAGAAAGAGAGAAAGAGGGAGCCGGCAGCGTCATAAACTTTCTATTACTCAGTCTGGAAATGACGCCCCAACATTTTCTTTTCTCTATTCCTTAGAAAAGGGTCCCAAACAATGCCAATTCTCAAAAGGCGGGGCTCACGCAGAGATGTGTGACATGGAAGCAGGCACACTGGGAGCCATGGAGGGGCCGCCCCACACGCAGGCCGAGATAGGTGCTTGGCCCCAAGTCTCAACATAATGGAGTCCCTCGAAAGTTCAGTGCCAGAGGGGACTGTGTTGGAAATGGATTTCATTACAGCCCTCTTGAGATAGAGGCAGGAAACCAATGTGCGTCCCTAGGTGCCAGATCAGACGCAGCCCGTAGGCTGTGTTCTGACCTCTGTTCAGCACAAACGTCATCGGTCAGGTCTGCACCCGACAACATGTGACCACAGCCCAGGGTTTCTAGGCACTACACGTGTTCATAATGTGATGACATTTTGAGGTGGAGATGCTAGAACAACCTGTACTACGCACATGGGAAAACTGCGGAGGCCCTGACAGCACATGCTGCTCAGAGTCACATCACTATGAGGAGCGCAAGCCAGCTCTGAACCAAGCTCTGGGTCCTCAAAGCCATGGCCGCGGCTGCACACAGGTTGTCCTGAAACTGTGGCATGGTCAGTGTTAGTGTAACTGGGCGTGGCCTTGTTTTGTGAGGTAGGGTGAGCAATCCCTAACCCAGAGGGACTTTGGGGAGTTTTTGTATGCGGAAGAAGTTCACAGAGGAGACCCCAGTCTGTGATCTCACTTCCTGGTCATAAAGCTTAAAAGAACTTGGAACCCTGGTAACCAGGCAACCACATCATAATGAAGCCCTTTCCCAGCTCACTGTGATGGAGATGCTGGAAATAGTACCATGTTTCCATGCTGCGGCCTAGCGGCCTCAGGCACTGGCCTCAGGAAAGCCGAAATGTTGAAACTTTACCCGTGTTTTAGACTCTGATTTAGGTCTCACACAACATTCTTCAGGCCATTGTTTCAGAGGTCAATAATATAACACAGGAAGGCCAAGGGCAGACAAGGCCAGGTTAGAGAATCACGCTGATCTCACACTGACTGTCGTCCACCCTCTCATTGTTTGTGTGTGTGTGTGTGCGTGCGTGTGTGTGTGTGTGCGCGTGTGTGTGTGTGTGTGTGTGTGTGTGTGTTTATGTGAGTGTTGGTGGAGAGGGGGAGGATGGTAGAGGGTTTGCTCAGTCTTCTTTTTCAAGGTCCCTCAGTTGTAAGAATAGACTGTTTCTTAGAGAATTTTCTTCTTTCTGGAGGTAGGCCTCTATTGCTCTGAAATTGCTTCTTAGGACTTCTTTCGCTGTGTGCATACATTTGGGAACATTGTGTTTTCACTTACTTTAGCCTCAAGGTATTTTTTCATTTCTTCCTTGATGACATTGCTGATCCATTGAGTAGCATGTTGCTTAGATCACATGCCTCTGTGTGTTTTCCCATTATTTTCTTGCATTTGATTTCTAGTTAGATACCAGAGAAGATGCTTGGTACCATTTCAGTCTTCTTGTATCTATGGAGATATGTTTCACGGTCAAACATGTGACCTATTGTGGAAAATGTCCCGTGTGCCATTGAAGGGAAAGTATATTCTTCGGATAAGGGGTGAGATGGTCTACACATATCAATTTAAGTTCTTTAATTCCATTGTTTCTTGGTTGATTTTCTGTCTGGATGATGTACTTGCATGTCATCATCCCCTACTATGACTCTCAATGTCTTCATTTATGACTCACCATGTTTGCTTTCAGTGTTAGTAGGTCCTACTTGTGCCATGTATATGATTAGAAGAGTCTAATCCTCTTGTTGGATTGATGGTTTTATCAATATGACATGTACTTTTTGTCACTTGTTATAGCTTTTTTTTAAAAGTCTATGTTATCTGAGTATTGTTCCCCAGCTTTTTATTTCCCCATTTCCATTGGTAAAACGTATCTTTTTCCATCCCTTCACTTTAAGTCTCTGTGTGTCTTTCGATATGGAGTGACATTTGTGGGAAGCATATGTATTATTTTTTTGGTGTCTTTTATCCATTCTGCGACACCAGTTTTTTTTCTAGGTGACGCAACTTTCAATTATTATTTTGATGATGAAACGCTCAATGAGAGGATTTGTTTCATGGTCCTGATAAAATGAGAGGCCAACAGGTGCTAAGGCTGCCTTGGAAGTAGGATGGGACACTGTCAGGGCATGAAGGTCTGCAGGCCATTCTGCTGGTTGGAAGGAACACGGCCCCCATTTCCATTTGAGCAGGTCGCATGCAATGTATGACCCTGCCTGACAGACAGTTGGACCTGAAGTTTGAAAGTCAGCATAGCCCGGTGTCCCCAGACTCTCTAGGCAATGGGAAACGTATTTATGATGGTCTAGTAAGCAAGGCCACAGGACCCTAGCCTCAACTGTTAGGAAAAAAAGACCCCACCTGAATGCAAATTATCGGTCCCAGACACATTGTTGGAGAGGAGGTAATCGGCCCGCCACCTAGATTGAGTGGAATAATGCGGCCCTAGCCCTTTCTGTGTGAGAAAGGAGAAACAGCTTGAGTGGGTTGTCAGGAACCCAGAACATCCTGACAGAGGGTGGAGACCTTGGCCACCCATCAGCAGTGTGCATATCACAAGTTTCCCTGCCAAAGGCGGGAGACCGATGCCCCAGAGCTCATGCAAGTGGGACAACATGGACACTAGGCACTACTGGCAAAAGGATGGTGATTTGCCACCCGCTCCCTAGGTGCCAGACAGTGAGTGGCACTTGAGACTCCTGGCCCTTGTTGCAGAGGGAGTGAACCCAGGACCCTGTTTGTTGGGCACAACGCCTCAAACCGGTGGCTTTCTTGGAAGACGAATTATCCCGCCCATGAAAGCTATGGTTACAAGGGCCTCCTGGTAGAAAAGTTTACCCAGGCCTTCAGCTTGCCCAGCAGCTCGCCAGGGACCCAAGACCCTCTTGGTTGAGGAATGGTCCACCATGCCTACCAGACATAAAAGGGAAAGAAGACCCTAGTTCATTTAGGGTGACCAATTTGTCCCATTCCCCACCTAATGCAGAAGGGAAGGGAGACCTAAACCAGCCCCTATGAATGGATCAATGAGGCTCTGTGCCCCCGCAATAGCACAACACCTACAACCTCTTCTGGTACAAATAAACCTGGCCTAGGTCTCGCCACAGGAGAGGGGGTATCCAACTTCCCCTGACACATCAAATCCTCTGAACAATTGAGGTAAGAGCCAATAAAAGAAGGCCACTGAAGGGGCAACAGAGTGAGACACACAGGGAGCGAGAGAGACCCGCAGACAAAATGACAGAAGGAGAAACAGGGAGAAGGAATGGGAGGGGGAGCATAGCATCCAAGACCCAGAGCTTGACAGCCATGGGATGGCCACTCACCCTGGGAAACACTCTGAGACAGTCACACCGAGGCTGTGTTGAGGTGGAATCTTACACATTGGAGTGTGGTCGTGCCGGGGACTGGTGTCCTGTGAGGAGACGGTGCCCTGTCGGTGGCAATCACGGTGGTGACTAAGTGCATGCCGCCAGGGTCCCAGCAGTGAGATGGTGCTCGGAGCCTCACCCAGATTTCCTCCTTGGGGCGACAAGTTGTAGTAGCAGGTACTCTCTGTGCGTGGGTCACTTGCCTCTGAGCTTTTCCCATAGAGGTCTTCTTTCCTGCAGTCAGAGGCCTCACACGACTCACAAGGGTGTTGGTGTTTTTCTCCATAGTTGAGTCTGCTGTTTTGGTCCGGCTCTTTTCCCCTGTGTGATGGGAGTCCTAGGTAGGATGGAGGATTACCGTGCATTGGGGGAGATTGCGAACGAGGGGCACAGCAGCGAAGACAGGGGCCTTCGTTAGGGTGGGTCATGTGATACATCCCTTGGTCCTTGGTCCAGCAACAGACAGCGTGGGTGACTCAATGCACACTTGCAGGGAGACAGACGGTTTTCCTTGAGTCCTTGGTCTGCGGTGCCAAGGACGTGCATTGCCCTGAGTGGAGAAAGCCGCCGTGAGGTGTATTGTGATCAGTAAGAATGGGGGATTGTGATCAGGAAACTAGGGGAATTGTGATCAGGAAGCCAGAGGAATTGTGATCAGGAAGCAAAGGGCATTGTGATCAGTAGGCAAGGGGTATTGTGATCAGGTACCGTGATGTGTAAGACGGGGCATTCTGATAAGCAAACAGGGGGCAATGTGATCAGGAAGAAAGGGGCAGTGGGATCAGCAAGCAGGGAGAATTTTAATCACTAATCAGGGGGTATTGTGATCACAAACAAGGGTCATTATGATCAAGAGCAAGGGGCATTGTGATCACAAAGTATGGGGCATTGTGATCACTAAGAATGGGGATTGTGATGAGCAAGCAAGGGGAATTGTAATCATGAAGCAAAGGGCATTGTAATCATTAGGCAAGGGGTATTGTGATCAGGTAACAAGGAGTAGTTTGATGTTTAAACAGGGGGCAATGTGAAAAAGAAAAAAGGGGCATTTTGACCAGTTACCAGGGAGCATTGTATCACTAATTAGGTGGTATTGTGATCAATAACAGCGGTCATTATGATTAAGAACAAAGGGCATTGTAATCACAGAGCAATGGGCATTGTGATCAGTAACAGGGAGCATTGTGATCACTAAGGATGGGGGATAGTGATCAGGAAGCAAGGGGAATGGTGATCAAGAAGCAAAGGGCCTTGTGATCAGTAGGAAAGGGGTATTGTGATCAGGTACCGTGATGTGAAAAGACGGGGAATTCTGATAAGCAAGCAGGGGGCAATGTGATCAGGAAGAAAGTGTAATTGTGATCACTCGCAGGGAGCATTTTATTCACTAATCAGGGGGTATTGTGATCAGAAACAGGGGTCATTATGATCGATAAGAAGCGGCATTCTGACCAGTATACAAGGGGCATTGTGATCACAAAGCAGGGGTCATTGTGATCGCTAACTGGGGTATTGTGATCAGAAAAGATGGGGGATTGTGATCAGGAAGCAAGGGGAATTGTGATCAGGAAGCAAGAGGTATTGTGATCAGGAAGCAAAGGGCATTGTGATCAGTAGGAAAGGGGTATTATGATCGGTGAACAAGGGGCAATGTGATCACAAAGCAGTGGGCATTGCGATCAGTAATGGGGGCATTGTGATCACTAAGGATGGGGGAATGTGATCAGGAAGCAAAGGGCATTGTTATCAGTATGCAAGTGGTATTGTTTACAGTGAAAAAAGGGTACTGTGATGTGTAAATAGGGGGTATTCTGATAAGTAAGCAGGGGCATTTTGATCAAGAAGAAAGGGGCATTGTGATCAGTAATGGGGGTATGGTGATCAGGAAGAATGGGGAATTGTGATCAGGAAGCAAGGGGAATTGTGATCAGGACGCAAGAGTTATTGTGATCAGGAAGCAAAGGGCATTGTGAGCAGTAGGCAAGGGGTATTGTGATCAGAGAACAAGGGGTACTGTGATGTGTAAACAGGGGGCATTCTGATAAGTAAGCAGGGGCATTGTGATCAGGAGAAAATGGGCATTTTGACAATTAAGCAGGGAGCATTGTAATTACTCTTCAGGGTTCATTGTGACCACAAACAAGGGTCATTATGATCAAGAGCAAGGGGCATTGTGATAACAAAGCAGGGGGCATTGTAATCAGTAAAGATGTGGAATTGTGATCAGGAAATAAGGGGATTTGTGATCAGGAAGCAAGGGGCATTGTGATCAGTAGGCAAGGGGTATTGTGATCAGAGAACAACGGGTACTGTGATGTGTAAACAGGGTGCATTCTGAAAAGTAAGCAGGGGGCGTTGTGATCAGGAAGAAAGGGTCATTGTGATCAGTAAGCAGGGAGCATTGTAATCACTAATCAGGGGTATTGTGATCAGAAACAGGGGTGTTCATGATCAAGAGCAAGGGGCACTGTGATCACAATGCAGTGGGCATTGTGATCAGTAAAGATGGGAGATTGTGATCAGGAAGCAAGGGGAATTGTGATCAGGAAGCAAGAGGGATTGTGATCAGGAAGCAAAGGCATTGTGATCAGTAGCCAAGGGGTATTGTGATCAGTGAACAAGGGGTACTGTGATGTGTAAACAGGGGGCATTCTGAAAAGTAAGCAGTGGGCATTGTGATCAGGAAAAAAGGGGCATTGTGATCAGTAACTGGGTTATAGTGATCAATAAGAATGTGGAGTTGTGATCAGGAAACAAAGGAGATTGTAATCAGTAGGCAAGGGGTATAGTGATAGGTGAACAAGGGGTACTGTGATGTGTAAACTGGGGGCATTCTGATAAGTAAGCAGGGGTCATTGTGATCTGGAAGAAAGGGGCATTGTGATCAGTATGCAGGGAGCATTGTAATCACTAATGAGGGGGTATTGTGATCACAAACAAGGGTCATTATGATCAAGAGCAAGGGGCTTTGTGATCACAAAGCAGGGGGTATTGTGCTCAGTTAGGATGTGGAATTGTGATCAGGAAGTAGAGGAATTGTGATCAGGAAGCAAGAGGTATTGTGATCAGGAAGCAAAGGGCATTGTGATCAGTAGGCAAAGGGTTTTGTGATCGGTGAACAAGGGGTACTGTGATGTGTAAACAGGGGATATTCTGAAAACTAAGCAGGCAGCATTGTGATCAGTAAAAGGGGGCACTGTGATCAGGAACAAACTGGCATTTTGACCAGTAAGCCGGGAGCATTGTAATCGCTAATCAGGGGGTATTGTGATCAGAAACAGGGGTCATTATGATCAAGTACAAGCGACATTGTGATCAGTAAAGACGGGGCATTGTGATCACAATGCAGGGGCATTGTTATCATTCACGGGGGTACTGTGATCAGTAAGGATGGGGGATTGTGATCAGGAAATAAGGGGAATAGTGATCAGGAAGCAAGAGGCATTGTGATCAGGAACCAAAGGGCATTGTGAGCAGTAAGCACGGAATATTGTAATCATTAAACATGAGGTATTGTGATCAGAAACAGGGGTCATTATGATCAAGAACAAGCGGCATTTTGATCAGTAAACAAGGGGCATTGTGATCACAAAGCAGGGGGCATTGTGATCAGTAAAAGGGGGCAGTGTGATCCGGAACAAAGGGGCATTTTGACCAGTAAGCAGGGAGCATTGTAATCACTAATCAGAGAGTATCGTGACCACAAACAAGGGTCATTATTATCAAGAGCAAGGGGCATTGCGATCAGGAAGAAAGCGGCATTGTGATCAGTAAGCACGGAATATTGTAATCACCATACAGGAGGTATTGTGATCAGAAACAGGGGTCATTATGATAAAGAACAAGCAGCAATGTGATCAGTAAAGAAGGGGTATTGTGATGACAAAGCAGGGGGCATTGTGATCAGGAAAAAAGGGGCATTTTGAGCAGAAAGAAGGGAGCATTGTAATCACTAATGAAGGCGTTCGTGATCACAACAAGTGTCATTATGATCAAGAGCAAGTAGCATTGTGATCACAAAGCAGGGGGCATTGTGATCAGTAAGGATGGGGAATTGTGAACAGGAAATAGCGGAATTGTGATCACGAAGCAAGAGGTATTGTGATCAGGAAGCAAAGGGCATTGTGATCAGTACGCAAGGGGTATTGTGATCAATGAAGAACGCGTACTGCATGTGTAAACAGGGGACAATGTGATCAGGAAGAAAGGGACATTGTGAGTAGTAAGCAGGGAGCATTGTAATCATTCATCAGGGGGTATTGTGATCAGAAACAGGGTTCATTATGATCAAGAACAAGCGGCATTGTGATCAGTAAAGAAGGGTCTTTGTGATCACAAAGCAGGGACATTGTGATCACTAACAGGGGTATTGTGATCAGGAAGCAAGGGTAATTGTGATCAGGAAGCAATAGTTATTGTTTTCAGGAAGCAAAGGGCATTGTGATCAGTAGGCAAGGGGAATTTTGATCAGGAAGCTGAGGTAATGTGATCAGGAAGCTAAGGGCATTGTGATCACTTGGGAAGGGATATTGTGATCAGTCAACAAGGGGTACTGTGATGTGTAAACAGGGGGCATTCTGAAAAGTCACCAGGCGCATTGTGATCAGAAAGAAAGGGGCATTTTGACCAGTTACCAGGGAGCATTGTAATCACTAATTAGGTGGTATTTTGATCACAAACAGGGGTCATTATGATTAAGAACAAGGGGCATTGTAATCACAAAGCAAGGGGCATTGTGATCAGTAACAGGGGGTATTGTGAACAGTAAGGATGGGGGATTGTGATGAGGAAGTAAGGGGAATTGAGATCAGGAAGCAGGAGGTATTGTGCTCAGGAGCAAAAGGCATTGTGTTCAGTAGGCAAGGGGTATTGTGATGTGTAACCAGGGGACATTCTGAAAAGTAAGCAGGGGTCATTGTGATCATTAAAAGGGGGAATTTTGATCAGGAATAAAGGGGCATTTTGACCAGTAAGCAGGGAGCATTGTAAACACTAATTGGGTGGTATTGTGATCACAAACATGGGCCATTATGATTCAGAACAAGGGGCATTGTGATCACAAAGAAGGGGGCATTGTCATCAGTAACAGGGGGCATTGTGATCACTAAGGATGGGGGATTGTGATCAGGAAGCAAGGGGAATTTTGATCAGGAAGCAAAGGGCATTGTGACCAGTAGGCAAGGCGTATTGCGATCAGGGAACAAGGGGTATCATGATGTGTAAAGACGGGGCATTCTGATAAGCATGCAGGGGGCAATGTGATCATGAAGAAAGGTGAATTGTGATCAGGAAGCAAGGGGAATAGTGATCAGGAAGCAAGAGTTACTGTGAGCAGTAGGCAAGGGGTATTGTGATCAGAGAACAAGGGGTACTGTGATGTGTAAACAGGGGGCATTCTGATAAGTAAGCAGGGGCATTGTGATCAGGAGAAAAAGGGCATTTTGACCATTAAGCAGGGAGCATTGTAATTACTATTCAGGGTGCATTGTGACCACAAACAAGGGTCATTATGATCAAGAGCAAGGGGCATTGTGATAACAAAGCAGGGGGCATTGTAATCAGTAAAGATGGGGAATTGTGATCAGGAAGTAAGGGGATTTGTGATCAGGAAGCAAGGGGCATTGTGATCAGTAGGCAAGGGGTATTGTGATCAGTGAACAACGGGTACTGTGATGTGTAAACAGGGTGCATTCTGAAAAGTAAGCAGGGGGCGTTGTGATCAGGAAGAAAGGGTCATTGTGATCAGTAAGCAGGGAGCATTGTAATCACTAATCAGGGGTATTGTGATCAGAAACAGGGGTCTTCATGATCAAGAGCAAGGGGCACTGTGATCACAATGCAGTGGGCAATGTGATCAGTAAAGATGGGAGATTGTGATCAGGAAGCAAGGGGAATTGTGATCAGGAAGCAAGAGGTATTGTGATCAGGAAGCAAAGGGCATTGTGGTCAGTAGGCAAAGTGTTTTGTGATCGGTGAACAAGGGGTACTGTGACGTGTAAACAGGGGATATTCTGAAAACTAAGCAGGCAGCATTGTGATCAGTAAAGGGGGCACTGTGATCAGTAACAAACTGGCATTTTGACCAGTAACCCGGGAGCATTGTAATCACTAATCAGGGGGTATTGTGATCAGAAACAGGGGTCATTATGATCAAGTACAAGCGACATTGTGATCAGTAAAGACGGGGCATTGTGATCACAATGCAGGGGCATTGTTATCATTAACGGGGGTACTGTGATCAGTAAGGATGGGGGATTGTGATCAGGAAATAAGGGGAATTGTGATCAGGAAGCAAGAGGCATTGTGATCAGGAACCAAAGGGCATTGTGAGCAGTAAGCACGGAATATTGTAATCACTAAACATGAGGTATTGTGATCAGAAACAGGGGTCATTATGATCAAGAACAAGCGGCATTGTGATCAGTAAAGAAGGGGAATTGTGAACACAAAGCAGGGGGCATTGTGATCAGTAAAAGGGGGCAGTGTGATCCGGAACAAAGGGGCATTTTGACCAGTAAGCAGGGAGCATTGTAATCACTAATCAGAGGGTATCGTGACCACAAACAAGGGTCATTATTATCAAGAGCAAGGGGCATTGCGATCAGGAAGAATGGGGGATTGTGATCAGGAACCCATGGAATTGTGATCAGGAAGCAAGATATATTGTGATCAGGAAGCAAAGGGCATTGTGATCATTAGGCAAGGGCTATCGTGATCAGTGAACAAGAGGTATGTGATGTGTAAACAGGGCGTATTCTGAAAATTAAACAGGGGGCACTGAGATCAGTATCGGGGGTATTGTGATCAGTAAGGATGGGGGATTGTGATCAGGACGCAAGGGCAATTGTGATCAGGAAGCCACAGTTATTGTGATCAGGAAACAAAGGGCATTGTGATCAGTAGGCAAGGGGTATTTTGATCAGTGAACAACGCGTACTGTGATGTGTAAACAAGGGGCAATGAGATCAGGAAGAAAGGACCATTGTGATCAGTAAGCAGGGAGCATTTTAATCACTCATCAGGGGGTATTGTTATCAGAAACAGTGGTCATTATGATTAAGAACAAGGGGCATTGTGATCACAAAGCAGGGGGTATTGTGATCAGTAACACGGGGCATTGTGATCACTAAAGATGGGGGATTGTGATCAGGAAGCAAGGGGAATTGTGATCAGGAAGCAAGAGGTATTGTGATCAGGAAGCAAAGGGCATTGTGATCAGTAGGCAAAGTGTTTTGTGATCGGTGAACAAGGTGTACTGTGACGTGTAAACAGGGGATATTCTGAAAACTAAGCAGGCAGCATTGTGATCAGTAAAGGGGGCACTGTGATCAGGAACAAACTGGCATTTTGACCAGTAAGCCGGGAGCATTGTAATCACTAATCAGGGGGTATTGTGATCAGAAACAGGGGTCATTATGATCAAGTATAAGCGACATTGTGATCAGTAAAGACGGGGCATTGTGATCACAATGCAGGGGCATTGTTATCATTAACGGGGGTACTGTGATCAGTAAGGATGGGGGATTGTGATCAGGAAATAAGGGGAATTGTGATCAGGAAGCAAGAGGCATTGTGATCAGGAACCAAAGGGCATTGTGAGCAGTAAGCACGGAATATTGTAATCACTAAACATGAGGTATTGTGATCAGAAACAGGGGTCATTATGATCAAGAACAAGCGGCATTGTGATCAGTAAAGAAGGGGAATTGTGAACACAAAGCAGGGGGCATTGTGATCAGTAAAAGGGGGCAGTGTGATCCGGAACAAAGGGGCATTTTGACCAGTAGGCAGGGAGCATTGTAATCACTAATCAGAGGGTATCGTGACCACAAACAAGGGTCATTATTATCAAGAGCAAGGGGCATTGCGATCAGGAAGAATGGGGGATTGTGATCAGGAACCCATGGAATTGTGATCAGGAAGCAAGATATATTGTGATCAGGAAGCAAAGGGCATTGTGATCATTAGGCAAGGGCTATCGTGATCAGTGAACAAGAGGTATGTGATGTGTAAACAGGGCGTATTCTGAAAATTAAACAGGGGGCACTGAGATCAGTATCGGGGGTATTGTGATCAGTAAGAATGGGGGATTGTGATCAGGACGCAAGTGCAATTGTGATCAGGAAGCCACAGTTATTGTGATCAGGAAACAAAGGGCATTGTGATCAGTAGGCAAAGGGTATTTTGATCAGTGAACAACGCGTACTGTGATGTGTAAACAGGGGGCAATGAGATCAGGAAGAAAGGGCCATTGTGATCAGTAAGCAGGGAGCATTTTAATCACTCATCAGGGGGTATTGTTATCAGAAACAGTGGTCATTATGATTAAGAACAAGGGGCATTGTGATCACAAAGCAGGGGATATTGTGATCAGTAACACGGGGCATTGTGATCACTAAAGATGGGGGATTGTGATCAGGAAGCAAGGGGAATTGTGATCAGGAAGCAAGAGGCATCGTGATCAGGAAGCAAAGGGCATTGTGAGAAGTAGGCAAGGGGTATTGTGATCAGTGAACAAGGGGTACTGTGATGTGTAACAGGGGGCATTCTGAAAAGTAAGCAGGGGGCATTGTGGTCAGTAAAAGGGGGCATTTTGATCAGGAAGAATGGGGCATTGTGATCAGTAAGCAGGGAGCATTCTAATCACTAATCAGGGGGTATTGTGATCAGAAACAAGGGGCATTATGTCAAGAACAAGGGGCATTGTGATAAAAAAACAAGGGGCATTGTGATCACAAAGCAGGAGTCACTGTGATCAGTAACGGGGTATTGTGATCAGTAAGAATGGGGGATTTTGATCAGGAAGTAAGGGGAATTGTGATCAGGAAGCAAGAGTCATTGTGATTAGGAAGCAAAGAGCATTGTGAGCAGTAGGCAATGGGTATTGTGATAATTGATCAAGAGTACTGTGATGTGTAAACAGGGGGCATTCTGATAAGTAAGCTAAGGCATTGTGATCAGGAAGAAAGCGGCATTGTGATCAGTAAGCACGGAATATTGTAATCACTATACATGAGGTATTGTGATCAGAAACAGGGGTCATTATGATCAAGAACAAGCGGCAATGTGATCAGCAAAGAAGGGGTATTGTGATCACAAAACAGGGGGCATTGTGATCAGGAAAAAAGGGGCATTTTGAGCAGAAAGAAGGGAGCATTGTAATCACTAATGAAGGGGTTTGTGATCACAACAAGTGTCATTATGATCAAGAGCAAGTGGCATTGTGATCACAAAGCAGGGGGCATTGTGATCAGTAAGGATGGGGAATTGTGAACAGGAAATAGCGGAATTGTGATCACGAAGCAAGAGGTATTGTGATCAGGAAGCAAAGGGCATTGTGATCAGTACGCAAGGGGTATTGTGATCAATGAAGAACGCGTACTGCATGTGTAAACAGGGGACAATGTGATCAGGAAGAAAGGGACATTGTGAGTAGTAAGCAGGGAGCATTGTAATCATTCATCAGGGGGTATTGTGATCAGAAACAGGGTTCATTATGATCAAGAACAAGCGGCATTGTGATCAGTAAAGAAGGGTCATTGTGATCACAAAGCAGGGGCATTGTGATCAGTAACAGGGGTATTGTGATCAGGAAGCAAGGGTAATTGTGATCAGGAAGCAATACTTATTGTTTCCAGGAAGCAAAGGGCATTGTGATCAGTAGGCAAGGGGAATTTTGATCAGGAAGCTGAGGTAATGTGATCAGGAAGCTAAGGGCATTGTGATCACTTGGGAAGGGATATTGTGATCAGTCAACAAGGGGTACTGTGATGTGTAAACAGGGGGCATTCTGAAAAGTCACCAGGCGCATTGTGATCAGAAAGAAAGGGGCATTTTGACCAGTTACCAGGGAGCATTGTAATCACTAATTAGGTGGTATTTTGATCACAAACAGAGGTCATTATGATTAAGAACAAGGGGCATTGTAATCACAAAGCAAGGGGCATTGTGATCAGTAACAGTGGGTGTTGTGAACAGTAAGGATGAGGGATTGTGATCAGGAAGTAAGGGGAATTGAGATCTGGAAGCAGCAGGTATTGTGCTCAGGAGCAAAAGGCATTGTGTTCAGTAGGCAAGGGGTATTGTGATGTGTAAACAGGGGACATTCTGAAAAGTAAGCAGGTTTCATTGTGATCATTAACAGGGGGAATTTTGATCAGGAATAAAGGGGCATTTTGACCAGTAAGCAGGGAGCATTGTAATCACTAATTGGGTGGTATTGTGATCACAAACATGGGCCATTATGATTCAGAACAAGGGGCATTGTGATCACAAAGCAGGGGGCATTGTCATCAGTAACAGGGGGCATTGTGATCACTAAGGATGGGGGATTCTGATCAGGAAGCAAGGGGAATTTTGATCAGGAAGCAAAGGGCATTGTGACCAGTAGGCAAGGCGTATTGCGATCAGGGAACAAGGGGTAACGTGATGTGTAAAGACGGGGCATTCTGATAAGCATGCAGGGGGCAATGTGATCAGGAAGAAAGGTGAATTGTGATCAGGAAGCAAGGGGAATTTTGATCAGGAAGCAAGAGTTATCGTGATCAGGAAGCAAAGGGCATTGTGAGCAGTAGGCAAGGGGTATTGTGATCAGAGAACAAGGGGTACTGTGATGTGTAAACAGGGGGCATTCTGATAAGTAAGCAGGGGCATTGTGATCAGGAGAAAAGGGGAATTTTGACCATTAAGCAGGGAGCATTGTAATTACTATGCAGGGTGCATTGTGACTTCAAACAAGGGTCATTATGATCAAGAGCAAGGGGCATTGTGATCACAAAGCAGGGGGCATTGTGATCAGTAATGATGGGGAATTGTGATCAGGAAGTAAGGGTATTTGTGATCAGGAAGCAAGAGGGATTGTGATCAGGAAGCAAGGGGCATTGTGATCAGTAGGCAAGGGGTATTGTGATCAGTGAACAACGGGTACTGTGATGTGTAAACAGGGTGCATTCTGAAAAGTAAGCAGGGGGTGTTGTGATCAGGAAGATAGGGTCATTGTGATCAGTAAGCAGGGAGCATTGCAATCACCAATCAGGGGTATTGTGATCAGAAACAGGGGTCTTCATGATCAAGAGCAAGGGGCACTGTGATCACAATGCAGAGGGAATTGTGATCAGTAAAGATGGGAGATTGTGATCAGGAAGCAAGGGGAATTGTGATCAGGAAGCAAGAGGGATTGTGATCAGGAAGATAAGGCATTGTGACCAGTAGGCAAGGGGTATTGTGATCAGTTAACAAGGGGTAATGTGATGTGTAAACAGGGGGCATTCTGAAAAGTAAGCAGTGGGCATTGTGATCAGGAAAAAAGGGGCATTGTGATCAGTAACTGGGTTATTGTGATCAATAAGAATGTGGAGTTGTGATCAGGAAACAAAGGACATTGTGATCAGTAGGCAAGGGGTATAGTGATAAGTGAACAAGGGGTACTGTGATGTGTAAACTGGGGGCATTCTGATAAGTAAGCAGGGGTCATTGTGATCAGGAAGAAAGGGGCATTGTGATCACAACGCAGGGGGCATTGTGTTCAGTAAAAGGGGGCATTGTGATCCAGAACAAAGGGGCATTTTGACCAGTAAGCAGCGAGCATTGTAACCACTAATCAGGGGGTATTGTGATCAGAAACAGGGGTCATTATTATCAAGAACAAGTGGCATTGTGATCAGTAAAGAACGGGCATTGTGATCACAAAGCAGGCGCTTTGTGATCATTAACGGGGGTATTGTGATCAGGAAGGAAGGGGAATTGTGATCAGGAATCAATGGGCATTGTGATCAGTTGGCAAGGGGTATTGTGATCAGTGAACAAGGGGTACTATGATGTGTAAACAGGGGGCATTCTGAAAAGTAAGCAGTGGGCATTGTGATCAGTAAAAGGGGGCATTGTGATCGGGAACAAAGGGGCATTTTGACCAGTAAGCAGGGAGCATTATAATCACTAATTTGGGGGGATTGTGATCAAAAACAGGGGTCATTATGATTAAGAACAAGGGGCATTGTGATCACAAAGCAGGGGCATTGTGATCAGTAACAGGGGGCATAGTGATCCTTAAGGATGTGGGATTGTGATGAGGAAGCAAAAGGCATTGGCATCTGTAGGCAAGGGGTATTGTGATCGGTGAATAAGGGGTACTGTGGTCTGTAAACAGGGGATATTCTATAAAGTATGCAGGATGCATTGTGATCAGAAAAGGGGGCAATGTGATCAGGAACGAATGGGCATTTTGACCAGTAAGCAGGGAGCATTGTAATCACTAATCAGGGGGAATTGTGATCAGAAACAGGGGTTATTATGATCAAGTACAACGGACATTGTGATCAGTAAAGACGGGGCATTGTGATCACAATGCAGGGGCATTGTTATCATTAACGGGGGTATTGTGATCAGTAAGGATGGGGGATTGTGATCAGGAAATAAGGGGAATTGTGATCAGGAAGTAAGAGGCATTGTGATCAGGAACCAAAGGGCATTGTGAGCAGTAAGCACGGAATATTGTAATCACTAAACATGAGGTATTGTGATCAGAAACAGGGGTCATTATGATCAAGAACAAGTGACATTGTGATCAGTAAAGAAGGGGCATTGTGATCACAAAGCAGGGGGCATTGAGATCAGTAAAAGGGGGCAGTGTGATCCGGAACAAAGGGGCATTTTGACCAGTAAGCAGGGAGCATTGTAATCACAAATCAGAGGGTATCGTGACCACAAACAATGGTCATTATTATCAAGAGCAAGGGGCATTGCGATCAGGAAGAATGGGGGATTGTGATCAGGAACCCAGGGAATTGTGATCAGGAAGCAAGATATATTGTGATCAGGAAGCAAAGGGCATTGTGATCATTACCAAGGGCTATCGTGATCAGTTTACAAGAGGTATGTGATGTGTAAACAGGGTGTATTCTGAAAATTAAGCAGGGGGCACTGAGATCAGTATCGGGGGTATTGTGATCAGTAAGGATGGGGGATTGTGATCAGGACGCAAGGGCAATTGTGATCAGGAAGCCACAGTTATTGTGATCTGGAAACAAAGGGCATTGTGATCAGTAGGCAAGGGGTATTTTGATCAGTGAACGATGCGTACTGTGATGTGTAAACAGGGGGCAATGTGATCAGGAAGAAAGGGCCATTGTGATCAGTAAGCAGGGAGCATTTTAATCACTCATCAGGGGGTATTGTTATCAGAAACAGTGGTTCTTTATGATTAAGAACAAGGGGCATTGTGATCACAAAGCAGGGGGTATTGTGATCAGTAACACGGGGCATTGTGATCACTAAAGATGGGGGATTGTGATCAGGAAGCAAGGGGAATTTTGATCAGGAAGCAAGAGGCATTGTGATCAGGAAGCAAAGGGCATTGTGAGAAGTAGGCAAGGGGTATTGTGATCAGCGAACAAGGGGTACTGTGATGTGTAACAGGGGGCATTCTGAAAAGTAAGCAGGGGGCATTGTGGACAGTAAAAGGGGGCATTTTGATCAGGAAGAATGGGGCATTGTGATCAGTAAGCAGGGAGCATTCTAATCACAAATCAGGGGGTATAGTGATCAGAAACAAGGGGCATTATGGTCAAGAACAAGGGGCATTGTGATAAAAAAACAAGGGGCATTGTGATCACAATGCAGGGGGCATTGGGATCAGTAACGGGGTATTGTGATCAGTAAAAATGGGGGATTTTGATCAGGAAGTAAGGGGAATTGTGATCAGGAAGCAAAGAGCATTGTGAGCAGTAGGCAAGGGGTATTGTGATAATTGATCAAGGGTACTGTGATGTGTAAACAGGGGGCATTCTGATAAGTAAGCAAGGGCATTGTGATCAGGAAGAAAGCGGCATTGTGATCAGTAAGCACGGAATATTGTAATCACTATACAGGAGGTATTGTGATCAGAAACAGGGGTCATTATGATCAAGAACAAGCGGCAATGTGATCAGTAAAGAAGGGGTATTGTGATCACAAAGCAGGGGGCATTGTGATCAGGAAAAAAGGGGCATTTTGAGCAGAAAGCAGGGAGCATTGTAATCACTAATGAAGGGGTTTGTGATCACAACAAGTGTCATTATGATCAAGAGCATGTGGCATTGTGATCACAAAGCAGGGGGCATTGTGATCAGTAAGGATGGGGAATTGTGAACAGGAAATAGCGGAATTGTGATCATGAAGCAAGAGGTATTGTGATCAGGAAGCAAAGGGCTTTGTGAGCAGTAAGCACGGAATATTGTAATCACTAAACATGAGGTATTGTGATCAGAAACAGGGGTCATTATGATCAAGAACAAGCGGTATTCTGATCAGTAAAGAAGGGGCATTGTGATCACAAAGCAGGGGGCATTGTCATCAGTAAAAGGGGGCAGTGTGATCCGGAACAAAGGGGCATTTTGACCAGTAAGCAGGGAGCATTGTAATCACTAATCAGAGAGTATCGTGACCACAAACAAGGGTCATTATTATCAAGAGCAAGGGGCATTGCGATCAGGAAGAATGGGGGATTGTGATCAGGAACCCATGGAATTGTGATCAGGAAGCAAGATATATTGTGATCAGGAAGCAAAGGGCATTGTGATCATTAGGCAAGGGCTATCGTGATCAGTGAACAAGAGGTATGTGATGTGTAAACAGGGCGTATTCTGAAAATTAAGCAGGGGGCACTGAGATCAGTATCGGGGGTATTGTGATCAGTAAGGATGGGGGATTGTGATCAGGACTCAAGGGCAATTGTGATGAGGAAGCCACAGTTATTGTGATCAGGAAACAAAGGGCATTGTGATCAGTAGGCAAGGGGTATTTTGATCAGTGAACAACGCGTACTGTGATGTGTAAACAGGGGGCAATGAGATCAGGAAGAAAGGGCCATTGTGATCAGTAAGCAGAGAGCATTTTAATCACTCATCAGGGGGTATTGTTATCAGAAACAGTGGTCTTTATGATTAAGAACAATGGGCATTGTGATCACAAAGCAGGGGGTATTGTGATCAGTAACACGGGGCATTGAGATCACTAAAGATGGGGGATTGTGATCAGGAAGCAAGGGGAATTTTGATCAGGAAGCAAGAGGCATTGTGATCAGGAAGCAAAGGGCATTGTGATCAGTAGACAAGGGGTATTGTGATCAGCCAACAAGGGGTACTGTGATGTGTAACAGGGGGCATTCTGAAAAGTAAGCAGGGGGCATTGTGGTCAGTAAAAGGAAGCATTTTGATCAGGAAGAATGGGGCATTGTGATCCGTAAGCAGGGAGCATTCTAATCACTAATCAGAGGGTATTGTGATCAGAAACAAGGGGCATTATGGTCAAGAACCAGGGGCATTGTGGTAAAAAAACAAGTGGCATTGTGATCACAAAGTAGGGGGCATTGTGATCAGTAACGGACTATTGTGATCAGTAAGAATGGGCGATTTTGATCAGGAAGCAAGGGGAATGTGATCAGGAAGCAAGAGGCATTGTGATCAGGAAGCAAAGGGCATTGTGATCAGTAGGCAAGGGGTATTGTGATCAGCGAACAAGGGGTACTGTGATGTGTAACAGGGGGCATTCTGAAAAGTAAGCAGGGGGCATTGTGGTCAGTAAAAGGGGGCATTTTGATCAGGAAGAATGGGGCATTGTGATCCGTAAGCAGGGAGCATTCTAATCACTAATCAGGGGGTATTGTGATCAGAAACAAGGGGCATTATGGTCAAGAACCAGGGGCATTGTGATAAAAAAACAAGGGGCATTGTGATCACAAAGTAGGGGGCATTGTGATCAGTAACGGGGTATTGTGATCAGTAAGAATGGGCGATTTTGATCAGGAAGTAAGGGGAATTGTGATCAGGAAGCAAAGAGCATTGTGAGCAGTAGGCAAGGGGTGTTGTGATAATTGATCAAAGGTACTGTGATGTGTAAACAGGAGGCATTCTGATAATTAAGCAGGGGCATTGTGATCAGGAAGAAAGCGGCATTGTGATCAGTATGCAGGAGCATTGTAATCACTAATCGGGGTATTGTGATCACAAACAAGGTTCATTATGATCAAGAGCAAGGGGCTTTGTGATCACAAAGCAGGGGGCATTGTGCTCAGTTAGGATGTGGAATTGTGATCAGTAAGAATGGGGGATTGTGATCAGGAACCCAGGGGAATTGTGATCATGAAGCAAGATATATTGTGATCAGGAAGCAAAGGGCATTGTGATCATTACCAAGGGCTATCGTGATCAGTTTACAAGAGGTATGTGATGTGTAAACAGGGTGTATTCTGAAAATTAAGCAGGGGGCACTGAGATCAGTATCGGGGGTATTGTGATCAGTAAGGATGGGGGATTGTGATCAGGACGCAAGGGCAATTGTGATCAGGAAGCCACAGTTATTGTGATCAGGAAACAATGGGCATTGTGATCAGTAGGCAAGGGGTATTTTGATCAGTGAACAATGCGTACTGTGATGAGTAAACAGGGGGCAATGTGATCAGGAAGAAAGGGCCATTGTGATCAGTAAGCAGGGAGCATTTTAATCACTCATCAGGGGGTATTGTTATCAGAAACAGTGGTCATTATGATTAAGAACAAGGGGCATTGTGATCACAAGCAGGGGGTATTGTGATCAGTAACACGGGGCATTGTGATCACTAAAGATGGGGGATTGTGATCAGGAAGCAAGGGGAATTGTTATCAGGAAGCAAGAGGCATTGTGATCAGGAAGCAAAGGGCATTGTGAGAAGTAGGCAATGGGTATTGTGATCAGCGAACAAGGGGTACTGTGATGTGTAAACAGGGTGCATTCTGAAAAGTCACCAGGCGCATTGTGATCAGAAAGAAAGGGGCATTTTGACCAGTTACCAGGGAGCATTGTAATCACTAATTAGGTGGTATTTTGATCACAAACAGGGGTCATTATGATTAAGAACAAGGGGCATTGTAATCACAAAGCAAGGGGCATTGTGATCAGTAACAGGGGGTATTGTGAACAGTAAGGATGGGGGATTGTGATCAGGAAGTAAGGGGAATTGAGATCAGGAAGCAAGAGGTATTGTGCTCAGGAGCAAAAGGCATTGTGTTCAGTAGGCAAGGGGTATTGTGATGTGTAAACAGGGGACATTCTGAAAAGTAATCAGGGGTCATTGTGATCAATAAAAGGGGAATTTTGATCAGGAATAAAGGGGCATTTTCACCAGTAAGCAGGGAGCATTGTAATCACTAATTGGGTGGTATTGTGATCACAAACATGGGCCATTATGATTCAGAACAAGGGGCATTGTGACCAGTAGGCAAGGGGTATTGTGATCAGTGAACAAGGTGTACTGTGATGTGTAAACAGGGTGCATTCTGAAAAGTAAGCAGGGGGCGTTGTGATCAGGAAGAAAGGGTCATTGTGATCAGTAACCAGGGAGCATTGTAATCACTAATCAGGGGTATTGTGATCAGAAACAGGGGTCTTCATGATCAAGAGCAAGGGGCACTGTGATGACAATGCAGTGGGCATTGTGATCAGTAAAGATGGGCGATTGTGATCAGGAAGCAAGGGGAATTGTGATCAGGAAGCAAGAGGGATTGTGATCAGGAAGCAAAGGCATTGTGATCAGTAGGCAAGGGTTATTGTGATCAGTGAACAAGGGGTACTGTTATGTGTAAACAGGGGGCATTCTGAAAAGTAAGCAGTGGGCATTGTGATCAGGAAAAAAGGGGCATTGTTATCAGTAACTGGGTTATTGTGATCAATAAGAATGTGGAGTTGTGATCAGGAAACAAAGGACATTGTGGTCAGTAGGCAAGGGGTATAGTGATAGATGAACAAGGGGTACTTTGATGTGTAAACTGGGGGCATTCTGATAAGTAAGCAGGGGTCATTGTGATCAGGAAGAAAGGGGCACTGTGATCAGTATGCAGGAGCATTGTAATCACTAATCGGGGTATTGTGATCACAAACAAGGGTCATTATGATCAAGAGCAAGGGGCTTTGTGATCACAAAGCAGGGGGCATTGTGCTCAGTTAGGATGTGGAATTGTGATCAGTAAGAATGGGGGATTGTGATCAGGAACCCAGGGGAATTGTGATCATGAAGCAAGAGATATTGTGATCAGGAAGCAAAGGGCATTGTGATCAGTAGGCAAGGAGTATCGTGATCAGTGAATAAGGGGTACTGTGATGTGTAAACAGGGGGCAAAGTGATCAGGAAGAAACGGCCATTGTGATCAGTAAGCAGGGAGCATTTTAATCACTCATCAGGGGGTATTGTTATCAGAAACAAAGGTCATTATGATTAATAACAAGGGGCATTGCGATCACAAACCAGGGGACATTTTGAGTTAGGTTTAGCGACAGTGTTAGTGTTAGGGTTAGGGTTAGGTTAGGGTTAGAGAGACAGTAAGGGTCAGAGTTAGGATTAGGGACAGTGTTAGGTTTAGGATTAATATTAGAGGCAGAGTTCGGGTTAAGTTTAGCCTTATGGTTTGAAACAGATTAGGTTGTGTGATAGTGTTAGTATTAGTGACAGGCTTACTGTTAGGGTTAAGGTTAGGTTTAGAGACAGTGTTAAGGTTAGCTTTGGAGTTGAGTTTTGCCTTAGGTTTCAGTTTAGGGCTAGGGTTAGTGTTAGAGACAGGGTGGCCTTCGGATTAGGGTAGGGATAGGGTCAGGCACAAGGATAGGGATATGGTTATGGTTAGGGTTGGGATTAGAGACAGGTTTAAGGTTAGGGTCAGGTTTAGAGACCGGTATTGTAAGGGTTAGGGTCAAGGTATACGTAAGGTTTAGGTTAAGATTAGGGACAGGTTACAGTTAGGTTTAGGGTTAGGAACAAGATTAGGGCTAGGTTTGAGGTGTATATTAGTGTCAGGGTTAGGTCTGAAGTAGGATTAGAGTTAGGGTTCGAATTAGAGTTAGGGGAACGTTAAGGATTAAGGATAGGTTTAGGGTTAACGTTAGGGACAGGAATAGGGTCAGTGTTAGGGTTAAGATTAGGGATAGGTACAGAGTTAGGTTTAAGAGTACGAACAGGCTTATTGATCTGATTAGGGTTAGGGTTTATGACACAATTAGGGTCACGGTTAGAGATACGCTTAGCTTTCCCGACATGGTTAGATTTAGGGTTACTCTTAGCGTTAAGTTTAGGGACAGGTTAACGGTTAGTGTTAGAGTTAGGGTCAGGGCTAAGGTTAGGTTTACGGTTCGATTTACATTCAGGGTTATGGTTAAAGACAGGCTAGTGTTCTGGTTAGGATTAGGGTTTCCATTAAAATTAGGGACACAGTTAAGCTTAGTGTAAGGTTTAGGGTTAGTGATAAAGACACGGTTTGGTTTAGGATATGGGTTCGGCTGAGATTCAGTGTTAGGGACAGGTTAGTGTAGGATTAGTGTTAGGGGTAGAGACAGGTTTCGGGTTAGAGTTACAAAATTGGTTATGAGTAAGTGTAAAAACAGGGTTAGGGTTAGTGAAGTTGTTAGGGTTAGGGTGAGGGTTAGCTACAGGGTTAAGTTTAGGGAGAAGGTTAGTTTTGGGGTTTGTGTGAAGTTTAGAAAAAGGGTTATTTTCAGATTTTGGTTTAGGAAAAGGGTTACGATAACAGGGTTTGGATTAAGAACCGTATGCATCGTAGGCACACGGATGGCTTAGGGTTCGCATGAGGGTGAGGAATACAATTGGGGTTTTCATTTGACATAGGGGAGGTCTTAGAGTTAGAGACAAGGCTAAGGTTAGGGACAGGATTAGGGTTAGAGACAAGATTAAGGTTAGGGACACTGTCAGGGTTAGTGTTAAGTTTAAGTTTAGGGTTACAGTTAGGGTTAGGGACAAAATTAGGGTTAGGTTTATGGACAGTGTTAGGTTTAGGGTTAAAGTTAGGGTCAGCGCTCAAGTTAAGGTTAACATTAAGGTTAGGGTTAGGTTTAGGGGTAGGGTTAGAAACAAGGTTAGAGTTACGGTTAGGATGAGAGGCACAGTTATATTTAAATTAGAGTTCAAAACAGAGTTAAGGGTAGTGTTAGGTTTAGAAATACTTTTTAGGGTTAGGGTTTGGTTTACGGTTTGTTTTAGGGTTCGGGACAGAGTTAGGGTTAGGAACATAGTTAGTGTTAGGTTTAGGGTTAAGCTTAGGGACAGAGTTATGGTTACATTTAGGGTTAAGGACAGGGTTATGATTAGGGTCAGGGTTAGTGTTCAGGACAGTGTCAGGGCAGGACAAGTTTTGCTGTAGGATTAGGGTAGGGTTTGGGTTCAGGTTAGGATATGTTAGGGTTAGGGTTAGGGGCATATCTAGGGTTGAGGACAGAGTCAGTGTTACGGTTAGGAACATGGCTAAGGTTAGGGTTCATGTAAGGGACAGTTTCAGGGTTACGTTTAGTGTTAAGGGTTGGGTTAGAATGGAGGACACGTTTAATGTTAGTGTTAGGGTATCATGCCTCATGTGACATCGGCTGGGGAACTTCAGTTACATGGCGAAGAGTTAAGAAACACCAGAGCCAAAAATAGAGTTTATGTGGGCCAGTGTTCTCATCTCTGAGGCCCAAGCCTTAATACTGTGGGTGCATAGCTTTTCTTTACAACTGCCACAAAGAAGCCAATTTGAATATCTATAACCAGGGAGTTGATTCTATTTGTCTGGCAGCTGCTTCGCCAAAACTCATTGTGATCAAACACAAGTTTTGCTTTCACATGTACATATGATCCCCCGGATGGACTCAGCATTCCGAGACCACCGGATAAGGAAGTTGTACTGAGATCATTCCCTCGGGTCTTAGCATTCGGAGACACTTCCTTATGACGTGAAAGGCTCAGTGCACAGGATCATTCGAATCGGCAGCTCCACGGTGACATTAGGGTTAGGTTTATAAACAGGATGAAGTTAGGGGTAAGGTTAGGGTTACCGACAGAGTTTGCTTTAGGGTAAGGGACAGGATTAGAACTAGGATTAGGTTTAGAGACACGGTTAGAAATAGGGTTAGTTTTAGGTTTAGTGTTGAAGGACAGAGTTAGGGTTTGGGTTAGCATTAGGGTTAGGGTTCGTGTTAGGATTAGGGTTAGGGACAGAGTTGGGAAGACTGTTAGGGCTCCATTTAGAGTTAGGGCTAGGGATACTTTTAGGTTTAGGTTTTGGGTTAGGAAAAGGTTTAGCTACAGGGGCAGGGATAGTTTAGGGACACAGTGAGTGTTAGAGTTAGGATTAGGGTTAGGGTTAAGGTTAGGGTTTGGGTTAGGGTTAGGGTTATGGTTAGGGTTAGGGTTTAGGATTAGGGTTAGGGTTAGGGTTAGGGTTTAGGGTTTACGGTTTGGGTTAGGGTTAGGGTTAGGGTTAGGTTTAGGTTTAGGGTTAGGGTAAGGGTTAGGGTTAGGGTTAGGTTTTAGGGATAGGGTTAGGGTTAGGTTTAGGGTTTAGGTTTAGGGTTAGGGTTAAGGTTAGAGTTTAGGGTTTAGGGTTTGGGTTAGGGTTAGGGTTAGCGTTAGGTTTAGGGTTAGGGACAGGATTAGGGTTTGGGACATGGTCAGGTTTAGTGTTAGGGTTATAGTTAAGTTTAGGTTTTGTCTGATGCTTAAGTTTAGGTTTAGGGACAGGGTTATTGACAGGGTGAGGGTTAGAGTTAAGGTTGGAGAGACGGTAAGGGTCAGAGTTAGGTTTAGCGACAGTGTTAGTGTTAGGGTTAATATTAGAGGCAGAGTTAGGGTTAAGGTTAGCGTTAGGGTTAGGGTTCGTGTTAGGATTAGGGTTAGGTACAGAGTTGGGAAGAGTGTTAGGGCTCCATTTAGAGTTAGGTCTAGGGATACGTTTAGATTTAGGTTTCGGGTTAGGAAAAGGGTTAGCTACAGGGGCAGGAATAGGGTAGGGACACAGTGAGTGTTAGAGTTAGGATTAGGGTTAGGGTTAGGGTTAGGGTTTGGTTTAGGATTAGGGTTAGGGTTTAGGGTCACAGTTAGGGTTAGGATTAAGGTTTAGGGTTTAGGGTTTAGTGTTTAGGGTTAGGGTTAGCCTTAGGGTTGGGTTAGGTTTAGGGTTAGGGTTTAGGGTTAGGGTTATGGTTAGGGTTAGGGACAGGATTAGGGTTTGGGACATGGTTAGGTTTAGTTTTAGGGTTATAGTTAAGTTTAGGTTTTGTCTGATGCTTAATTTTAGGTTTAGGGACAGGGTTACTGACAGGGTTTGGGTTAGAGTTAAGGGTGGAGAGACGGTAAGGGTCAGAGTTAGGTTTAGCGACAGTGTTAGGGTTAGGGTTAATATTAGAGTCAGAGTTAAGGTTAAGGTTAGCGTTATGGTTAGAAGCAGATTAGGTTGAGTGATTGTGTTAGTATTAGTGACAGGCTTAGTGTTAGTGTTAGCGTTAGGGTTTGGGACAGTGTTAGGGTTAGGTTTGGAGTTGAGTTTAGTGTTAGGTTTCAGTTTAGGGCTATGGTAAGTGTTAGAGACAGGGTGGCCTTCGGATTAGGGTAGGGATAGGGACAGGCACAGGGATAGGGATATGGTTATGCTTAGGGTTGGGATTAGAAACAGGTTTAAAGTTAAGGTCAGGGTTAGGGACAGGTATGGTTAGGGTTAGGGTCAAGGTATAGGTAAGATTTAGGTTAAGATTAGGGACAGGTTACAGTTAGGTTTAGGGTTAGGAACAAGATTAGGGCTAGGGTTGAGGTGTATGTTAGTGTCAGGGTTAGGTCTGAAGTAGGATTAGAGTTAGGGTTAGAATTAGAGTTAGGGGAACGGTTAGGATTAAGGATAGGTTTAGGGTTAACGTTACGCACAGGAATAGGGTTAGTGTTAGGGTTATGATTAGGGATAGGTACAGAGTTAGGTTGAAGAGTACGAACAGGCTTATGGATTATTAGGGTTAGGGTTTATGACACAATTAGGGTCACGGTTAGAGTTACACTTAGCTTTACCGACATGGTTAGATTTAGGGTTACTGTGAGCGTTAAGTTTAGTACAGGTTAAGGGTTAGTGTTAGAGTTAGGGTCAGGGCTAGGGTTATGGTTAGGGTTAGGGTTAGGGTTAGGGTTAGGGTTAGGGTTAGGGTTAGGGTTAGGGACAGGATTAGGGTTTGGGACATGGTTAGGTTTAGTGTTAGGGTTATAGTTAAGTTTAGGTTTTGTCTGATATTAAGTTTAGGTTTAGGGACAGGGTTATTGACAGGGTGAGGGTTAGAGTTAAGGTTGGAGAGACGGTAAGGGTCAGAGTTAGGTTTAGCGACAGTGTTAGTGTTAGGGTTAATATTAGAGGCAGAGTTAGGGTTAAGTTTAGCGTTAGGGTTAGGGTTCGTGTTAGGATTAGGGTTAGGTACAGAGTTGGGAAGAGTGTTATGGCTCCATTTAGAGTTAGGTCTAGGGATACGTTTAGATTTAGGTTTCGGGTTAGGAAAAGGGTTAGCTACAGGGGCAGGAATAGGGTAGGGACACAGTGAGTGTTAGAGTTAGGATTAGGGTTAGGGTTAGGGTTAGGGTTTGTGTTAGGATTAGGGTTAGGGTTTAGGGTCACAGTTAGGGTTAGGATTAAGGTTTAGGGTTTAGGGTTTAGTGTTTAGGGTTAGGGTTAGCCTTAGGGTTGGGTTAGGTTTAGGGTTAGGGTTTAGGGTTAGGGTTATGGTTAGGGTTAGGGACAGGATTAGGGTTTGGGACATGGTTAGGTTTAGTTTTAGGGTTATAGTTAAGTTTAGGTTTTGTCTGATGCTTAAGTTTAGGTTTAGGGACAGGGTTACTGACAGGGTTTGGGTTAGAGTTAAGGGTGGAGAGACGGTAAGGGTCAGAGTTAGGTTTAGCGACAGTGTTAGGGTTAGGGTTAATATTAGAGTCAGAGTTAAGGTTAAGGTTAGCGTTATGGTTAGAAGCAGATTAGGTTGAGTGATAGTGTTAGTATTAGTGACAGGCTTAGTGTTAGTGTTAGCGTTAGGGTTTGGGACAGTGTTAGGGTTAGGTTTGGAGTTGAGTTTAGTGTTAGGTTTCAGTTTAGGGCTATGGTAAGTGTTAGAGACAGGGTGGCCTTCGGATTAGGGTAGGGATAGGGACAGGCACAGGGATAGGGATATGGTTATGCTTAGGGTTGGGATTAGAAACAGGTTTAAAGTTAAGGTCAGGGTTAGGGACAGGTATGGTTAGGGTTAGGGTCAAGGTATAGGTAAGATTTAGGTTAAGATTAGGGACAGGTTACAGTTAGGTTTAGGGTTAGGAACAAGATTAGGGCTAGGGTTGAGGTGTATGTTAGTGTCAGGGTTAGGTCTGAAGTAGGATTAGAGTTAGGGTTAGAATTAGAGTTAGGGGAACGGTTAGGATTAAGGATAGGTTTAGGGTTAACGTTACGCACAGGAATAGGGTTAGTGTTAGGGTTATGATTAGGGATAGGTACAGAGTTAGGTTGAAGAGTACGAACAGGCTTATGGATTATTAGGGTTAGGGTTTATGACACAATTAGGGTCACGGTTAGAGTTACACTTAGCTTTACCGACATGGTTAGATGTAGGGTTACTGTGAGCGTTAAGTTTAGGACAGGTTAAGAGTTAGTGTTAGAGTTAGGGTCAGGGCTAGGGTTAGGTTTCTGGTTCGATTTACATTTAGGGTTATGGTTAAAGACAAGCTAGTGTTCTGGTTAGGATTAGGGTTTCCGTTAAAATTAGGGACACAGTTAAGGTTACTGTAAGGTTTAGGGTTAGGGATAAAGACACGGTTTGGTTTAGGGTATGGGTTTGGGGGAGATTCAGTGTTAGGGACAGGTTAGGGTAGGATTAGTGTTAGGGGTACAGGCAGTTTTCGGGTTAGAGTTACAAAATTGGTTATGAGTAAGTGTAAAAACAGGGTTAGGGTTAGTGAGGTCGTTAAGGTTAGGGTTAGGATTAGCTGCAGGGTTAGGTTTAGGGAGATGGTTAGGTTTGGGGTTTGTGTGAAGTTTAGAAAAATGATTATTTTCTGAGTTCGGTTTAGGAAAAGGCTTACAATAACAGGGTTTGGATTAAGAAGAGTATGCATGGTAGGCACACGGATGGCTTAGGTTTCGCATGAGGGTGAGGAATACAATTGGGGTTTTCATTTGACATAGGGGAGGTCTTAGGGTTAGAGACAAGGTTAAGGTTAGGGACAGCATTAGGGTTAGAGACAAGATTAAGGTTAGGGACACTGTCAGGGTTAGTGTTAAGTTTGAGTTTAGGGTTACACTTAGGGTTAGGGACAAAATTAGGGTTAGGGTTATGGACAGTGTTAGGTTTAGGGTTAAAGTTAGGGTCAGCGCTCAAGTTAAGGTTAACATTAAGGTTAGGGATAGGTTTAGGGGTAGGGTTAGAAACAAGGGTAGACTTACGGTGAGGATTAGAGGCACGGTTATTTTTAAATTAGGGTTCAAAACAGAGTTAAGGGTAGTGTTAGGGTTAGGAATACTTTTTAGGGTTAGGGTTTGGTTTAGGGTTTGTTTTAGGGTTCGGGGCAGAATTAGGGTTAGGAACATAGTTAGTGTTCGGTTTAGGGTTAAGCATAGGGACAGAGTTAGTGTTAGAGTTAAGGTTAAGGACAGGGTTATGATTAGGGTCAGGGTTAGTGTTCAGGACAGTGTCAGGGCAGGCCGTAGGATCAGGGTAGGGTTTAGGTTCAGGTTAGGATATGCTAGGGTTAGGGTTAGGGGCATAGCTAGGGTTGAGGGCAGAGTCAGTGTTATGGTTAGGAACATGGCTAAGGTGAGGGTTCTTGTTAGGGACCGTTTCAGGGTTACGTTTAGTGTTAAGGGTTGGGTTAGAATGGAGGACACGGTTAGGGTTTGTGTTAGGGTATCACGTCTCACGTGACATCGGCTGGGGAACTACAGTTACATGGCGAAGAGTTAAGAAACTCCAGAGCCAAAAATAGAGTTTCTGTGGGCCAGTGTTCTCATCTCTGAGGCCCAAGCCTTAATACTGTGGGCGCATAGCTTTTCTTTACAACTGCCACCAAGAAGCCAATTTGAATATCTATACACAGGGAGTTGATTCTATTTGTCTGGCAGCTGCTTCGCCAAAACTCATTGTGATCAAACACAAGTTTTGCTTTCACATGTACGTATGATCCCCCGGATGGACTCAGCATTCTGAGACCACCGGATAAGGAAGTTGTACTGAGATCATTCCCTCTGGTCTTAGCATTCGGAGACACTTCCTTATGACGTGAAAGGCTCAGTGCACAGGATCATTCGAATCGGCAGCTCCACGGTGACATTAGGGTTAGGTTTATAAACAGGATGAAGTTAGGGGTAAGGTTAGGGTTACCGACAGAGTTTGCTTTAGGGTAAGGGACAGGATTAGAACTAGGATTAGGTTTAGAGACACGGTTAGAATTAGGGTTAGTTTTAGGTTTAGTGTTGAAGGACAGAGTTAGGGTTTGGGTTAGCATTAGGGTTAGGGTTCGTGTTAGGATTAGGGTTAGGGACAGAGTTGGGAAGACTGTTAGGGCTCCATTTAGAGTTAGGGCTAGGGATACGTTTAGGTTTAGGTTTTGGGTTAGGAAAAGGTTTAGCTACAGGGGCAGGTATAGTTTAGGGACACAGTGAGTGTTAGAGTTAGGATTAGGGTTAGGGTTAAGGTTAGGGTTTGGGTTAGGGTTAGGGTTATGGTTAGGGTTTAGGGTTTAGGGTTTAGGGTTTAGGATTAGGGTTAGCGTTAGGGTTAGGGTTAGGGTTAGGGTTTAGGGTTTACGGTTTGGGTTAGGGTTAGGGTTAGGTTTAGGGTTAGGGTTAGGGTTAGGGTTTAGGGTTAGGGTTAGGGTTAGGGTTAGGGACAGGATTAGGGTTTGGGACATGGTTAGGTTTAGTGTTAGGGTTATAGTTAAGTTTAGGTTTTGTCTGATGCTTAAGTTTAGGTTTAGGGACAGGGTTATTGACAGGGTGAGGGTTAGAGTTAAGGTTGGAGAGACGGTAAGGGTCAGAGTTAGGTTTAGCGACAGTGTTAGTGTTAGGGTTAATATTAGAGGCAGAGTTAGGGTTAAGGTTGGCGTTAGGGTTAGGGTTCGTGTTAGGATTAGGGTTAGGTACAGAGTTGGGAAGAGTGTTAGGGCTCCATTTAGAGTTAGGTCTAGGGATACGTTTAGATTTAGGTTTCGGGTTAGGAAAAGGGTTAGCTACAGGGGCAGGAATAGGGTAGGGACACAGTGAGTGTTAGAGTTAGGATTAGGGTTAGGGTTAGGGTTAGGGTTTGGGTTAGGATTAGGGTTAGGGTTTAGGGTCACAGTTAGGGTTAGGATTAAGGTTTAGGGTTTAGGGTTTAGTGTTTAGGGTTAGGGTTAGCCTTAGGGTTGGGTTAGGTTTAGGGTTAGGGTTTAGGGTTAGGGTTATGGTTAGGGTTAGGGACAGGATTAGGGTTTGGGACATGGTTAGGTTTAGTTTTAGGGTTATAGTTAAGTTTAGGTTTTGTCTGATGCTTAAGTTTAGGTTTAGGGACAGGGTTACTGACAGGGTTTGGGTTAGAGTTAAGGGTGGAGAGACGGTAAGGGTCAGAGTTAGGTTTAGCGACAGTGTTAGGGTTAGGGTTAATATTAGAGTCAGAGTTAAGGTTAAGGTTAGCGTTATGGTTAGAAGCAGATTAGGTTGAGTGATAGTGTTAGTATTAGTGACAGGCTTAGTGTTAGTGTTAGCGTTAGGGTTTGGGACAGTGTTAGGGTTAGGTTTGGAGTTGAGTTTAGTGTTAGGTTTCAGTTTAGGGCTATGGTAAGTGTTAGAGACAGGGTGGCCTTCGGATTAGGGTAGGGATAGGGACAGGCACAGGGATAGGGATATGGTTATGCTTAGGGTTGGGATTAGAAACAGGTTTAAAGTTAAGGTCAGGGTTAGGGACAGGTATGGTTAGGGTTAGGGTCAAGGTATAGGTAAGATTTAGGTTAAGATTAGGGACAGGTTACAGTTAGGTTTAGGGTTAGGAACAAGATTAGGGCTAGGGTTGAGGTGTATGTTAGTGTCAGGGTTAGGTCTGAAGTAGGATTAGAGTTAGGGTTAGAATTAGAGTTAGGGGAACGGTTAGGATTAAGGATAGGTTTAGGGTTAACGTTACGCACAGGAATAGGGTTAGTGTTAGGGTTATGATTAGGGATAGGTACAGAGTTAGGTTGAAGAGTACGAACAGGCTTATGGATTATTAGGGTTAGGGTTTATGACACAATTAGGGTCACGGTTAGAGTTACACTTAGCTTTACCGACATGGTTAGATGTAGGGTTACTGTGAGCGTTAAGTTTAGGACAGGTTAAGGGTTAGTGTTAGAGTTAGGGTCAGGGCTAGGGTTAGGTTTCTGGTTCGATTTACATTTAGGGTTATGGTTAAAGACAAGCTAGTGTTCTGGTTAGGATTAGGGTTTCCGTTAAAATTAGGGACACAGTTAAGGTTACTGTAAGGTTTAGGGTTAGGGATAAAGACACGGTTTGGTTTAGGGTATGGGTTTGGGGGAGATTCAGTGTTAGGGACAGGTTAGGGTAGGATTAGTGTTAGGGGTACAGGCAGTTTTCGGGTTAGAGTTACAAAATTGGTTATGAGTAAGTGTAAAAACAGGGTTAGGGTTAGTGAAGTCGTTAAGGTTAGGGTTAGGATTAGCTGCAGGGTTAGGTTTAGGGAGATGGTTAGGTTTGGGGTTTGTGTGAAGTTTAGAAAAATGATTATTTTCTGAGTTCGGTTTAGGAAAAGGCTTACAATAACAGGGTTTGGATTAAGAAGAGTATGCATGGTAGGCACACGGATGGCTTAGGTTTCGCATGAGGGTGAGGAATACAATTGGGGTTTTCATTTGACATAGGGGAGGTCTTAGGGTTAGAGACAAGGTTAAGGTTAGGGACAGCATTAGGGTTAGAGACAAGATTAAGGTTAGGGACACTGTCAGGGTTAGTGTTAAGTTTGAGTTTAGGGTTACACTTAGGGTTAGGGACAAAATTAGGGTTAGGGTTATGGACAGTGTTAGGTTTAGGGTTAAAGTTAGGGTCAGCGCTCAAGTTAAGGTTAACATTAAGGTTAGGGATAGGTTTAGGGGTAGGGTTAGAAACAAGGTTAGACTTACGGTGAGGATTAGAGGCACGGTTATTTTTAAATTAGGGTTCAAAACAGAGTTAAGGGTAGTGTTAGGGTTAGGAATACTTTTTAGGGTTAGGGTTTGGTTTAGGGTTTGTTTTAGGGTTCGGGGCAGAGTTAGGGTTAGGAACATAGTTAGTGTTCGGTTTAGGGTTAAGCATAGGGACAGAGTTAGTGTTAGAGTTAAGGTTAAGGACAGGGTTATGATTAGGGTCAGGGTTAGTGTTCAGGACAGTGTCAGGGCAGGCCGTAGGATCAGGGTAGGGTTTAGGTTCAGGTTAGGATATGCTAGGGTTAGGGTTAGGGGCATAGCTAGGGTTGAGGGCAGAGTCAGTGTTATGGTTAGGAACATGGCTAAGGTGAGGGTTCTTGTTAGGGACCGTTTCAGGGTTACGTTTAGTGTTAAGGGTTGGGTTAGAATGGAGGACACGGTTAGGGTTTGTGTTAGGGTATCACGTCTCACGTGACATCGGCTGGGGAACTACAGTTACATGGCGAAGAGTTAAGAAACTCCAGAGCCAAAAATAGAGTTTCTGTGGGCCAGTGTTCTCATCTCTGAGGCCCAAGCCTTAATACTGTGGGCGCATAGCTTTTCTTTACAACTGCCACCAAGAAGCCAATTTGAATATCTATACACAGGGAGTTGATTCTATTTGTCTGGCAGCTGCTTCGCCAAAACTCATTGTGATCAAACACAAGTTTTGCTTTCACATGTACGTATGATCCCCCGGATGGACTCAGCATTCTGAGACCACCGGATAAGGAAGTTGTACTGAGATCATTCCCTCTGGTCTTAGCATTCGGAGACACTTCCTTATGACGTGAAAGGCTCAGTGCACAGGATCATTCGAATCGGCAGCTCCACGGTGACATTAGGGTTAGGTTTATAAACAGGATGAAGTTAGGGGTAAGGTTAGGTTTACCGACAGAGTTTGCTTTAGGGTAAGGGACAGGATTAGAACTAGGATTAGGTTTAGAGACACGGTTAGAATTAGGGTTAGTTTTAGGTTTAGTGTTGAAGGACAGAGTTAGGGTTTGGGTTAGCATTAGGGTTAGGGTTCGTGTTAGGATTAGGGTTAGGGACAGAGTTGGGAAGACTGTTAGGGCTCCATTTAGAGTTAGTGCTAGGGATACGTTTAGGTTTAGGTTTTGGGTTAGGAAAAGGTTTAGCTACAGGGGCAGGTATAGTTTAGGGACACAGTGAGTGTTAGAGTTAGGATTAGGGTTAGGGTTAAGGTTAGGGTTTGGGTTAGGGTTAGGGTTATGGTTAGGTTTAGGGTTTAGGTTTAGGGTTAGGGTTAGGGTTTAGGGTTTAGGGTTTAGGGTTTAGGATTAGGGTTAGCGTTAGGGTTAGGGTTAGGGTTAGGGTTTAGGGTTTACGGTTTGGGTTAGGGTTAGGGTTAGGTTTAGGGTTAGGGTTAGGGTTTAGGGTTAGGGTTAGGGTTAGGGTTAGGGTTAGGGACAGGATTAGGGTTTGGGACATGGTTAGGTTTAGTGTTAGGGTTATAGTTAAGTTTAGGTTTTGTCTGATGCTTTAGTTTAGGTTTAGGGACAGGGTTATTGACAGGGTGAGGGTTAGAGTTAAGGGTGGAGAGACGGTAAGGGTCAGAGTTAGGTTTAGCGACAGTGTTAGGGGTAGGGTTAATATTAGAGGCAGAGTTAGGGTTAAGGTTAGCGTTATGGTTAGAAACAGATTAGGTTGAGTGATAGTGTTAGTATTAGTGACAGGCTTACTGTTAGGGTTAGGGTTAGGGTTAGGGTTTCGGGTTTCGGGTTAGGGTTACGGTTAGGGTTAGGGGCACGATTCGGGTTTGGGACATGGTTAGGTTTAGTGTTAGGGTTATAGTGAAGTTTAGGTTTTGGCTGATGGTTAAGATTAGGTTTAGTGACAGGGTTAATGACAGGGTGAGGGTTAGAATTAAGGTTAGAGAGATGGGAAGGGTTGAGTTAGGTTTAGTGACAGTGTTAGGGTTAGGGTTAGGGTTAGGTTAGGGTTAGGGTTTCGGGATAGGTTTAGGGTTAGGGTTAGGGTTTAAGGTAAGGTTAGGGTTAGGGTTAGGGTTTAGGATTTAGGGTTAGGGTTACGGTTAGGGTTAGGTTTAGGGTTAGGGACACGATTCGGGTTTGGGACATGGTTAAGTTCAGTGTTAGGGTTGTAGTTAAGTTTAGGTTTTGGCTGATGGTTAAGGTTAGGGTTAGGGACAGGATTAGTGACAGGGTGAGGGTTAGAGTTAAGGTTAGAGAGACAGTAAGGGTCAGAGTCAGGTTTAGCGACAGTGTTAGGATTAGGGTTAATATTAGAGGCAGAGTTAGGGTTAAGGTTAGCGTTATGGTTAGAAACAGATTAGGTTGTGTGATAGTGTTAGTATTAGTGACAGGCTTACTGTTAGGGTTAAGGTTAGGTTTAGAGACAGTGTTAAGTTTAGCTTTGGAGTTGAGTTTTGCCTTAGGTTTCAGTTTAGGGCTAGGGTTAGTGTTAGAGACAGGGTGGCCTTCGGATTAGGGTAGGGATAGGGTCAGGCACAAGGATAGGGATATGGTTATGGTTAGGGTTGGGATTAGAGACAGGTTTAAGGTTAGGGTCAGGTTTAGAGACCGGTATTGTAAGGGTTAGGGTCAAGGTATACGTAAGGTTTAGGTTAAGATTAGGGACAGGTTACAGTTAGGTTTAGGGTTAGGAACAAGATTAGGGCTAGGTTTGAGGTGTATATTAGTGTCAGGGTTAGGTCTGAAGTAGGATTAGAGTTAGGGTTCGAATTAGAGTTAGGGGAACGTTAAGGATTAAGGATAGGTTTAGGGTTAACGTTAGGGACAGGAATAGGGTCAGTGTTAGGGTTAAGATTAGGGATAGGTACAGAGTTAGGTTTAAGAGTACGAACAGGCTTATTGATCTGATTAGGGTTAGGGTTTATGACACAATTAGGGTCACGGTTAGAGATACGCTTAGCTTTCCCGACATGGTTAGATTTAGGGTTACTCTTAGCGTTAAGTTTAGGGACAGGTTAACGGTTAGTGTTAGAGTTAGGGTCAGGGCTAAGGTTAGGTTTACGGTTCGATTTACATTCAGGGTTATGGTTAAAGACAGGCTAGTGTTCTGGTTAGGATTAGGGTTTCCATTAAAATTAGGGACACAGTTAAGCTTAGTGTAAGGTTTAGGGTTAGTGATAAAGACACGGTTTGGTTTAGGATATGGGTTCGGCTGAGATTCAGTGTTAGGGACAGGTTAGTGTAGGATTAGTGTTAGGGTTAGAGACAGGTTTCGGGTTAGAGTTACAAAATTGGTTATGAGTAAGTGTAAAAACAGGGTTAGGGTTAGTGAAGTTGTTAGGGTTAGGGTGAGGGTTAGCTACAGGGTTAAGTTTAGGGAGAAGGTTAGTTTTGGGGTTTGTGTGAAGTTTAGAAAAAGGGTTATTTTCAGATTTTGGTTTAGGAAAAGGGTTACGATAACAGGGTTTGGATTAAGAACCGTATGCATCGTAGGCACACGGATGGCTTAGGGTTCGCATGAGGGTGAGGAATACAATTGGGGTTTTTCATTTGACATAGGGGAGGTCTTAGAGTTAGAGACAAGGCTAAGGTTAGGGACAGGATTAGGGTTAGAGACAAGATTAAGGTTAGGGACACTGTCAGGGTTAGTGTTAAGTTTAAGTTTAGGGTTACAGTTAGGGTTAGGGACAAAATTAGGGTTAGGTTTATGGACAGTGTTAGGTTTAGGGTTAAAGTTAGGGTCAGCGCTCAAGTTAAGGTTAACATTAAGGTTAGGGTTAGGTTTAGGGGTAGGGTTAGAAACAAGGTTAGAGTTATGGTTAGGATGAGAGGCACAGTTATATTTAAATTAGAGTTCAAAACAGAGTTAAGGGTAGTGTTAGGTTTAGAAATACTTTTTAGGGTTAGGGTTTGGTTTACGGTTTGTTTTAGGGTTCGGGACAGAGTTAGGGTTAGGAACATAGTTAGTGTTAGGTTTAGGGTTAAGCTTAGGGACAGAGTTATGGTTACATTTAGGGTTAAGGACAGGGTTATGATTAGGGTCAGGGTTAGTGTTCAGGACAGTGTCAGGGCAGGACAAGTTTTGCTGTAGGATTAGGGTAGGGTTTGGGTTCAGGTTAGGATATGTTAGGGTTAGGGTTAGGGGCATATCTAGGGTTGAGGACAGAGTCAGTGTTACGGTTAGGAACATGGCTAAGGTTAGGGTTCATGTAAGGGACAGTTTCAGGGTTACGTTTAGTGTTAAGGGTTGGGTTAGAATGGAGGGCACGTTTAATGTTAGTGTTAGGGTATCATGCCTCATGTGACATCGGCTGGGGAACTTCAGTTACATGGCGAAGAGTTAAGAAACACCAGAGCCAAAAATAGAGTTTATGTGGGCCAGTGTTCTCATCTCTGAGGCCCAAGCCTTAATACTGTGGGTGCATAGCTTTTCTTTACAACTGCCACAAAGAAGCCAATTTGAATATCTATAACCAGGGAGTTGATTCTATTTGTCTGGCAGCTGCTTCGCCAAAACTCATTGTGATCAAACACAAGTTTTGCTTTCACATGTACATATGATCCCCCGGATGGACTCAGCATTCCGAGACCACCGGATAAGGAAGTTGTACTGAGATCATTCCCTCAGGTCTTAGCATTCGGAGACACTTCCTTATGACGTCAAAGGCTCAGTGCACAGGAGTATTCGAATCGGCAGCTCCACGGTGACATTAGGGTTAGGTTTATAAACAGGATGAAGTTAGGTTTAGGGTTAGGGTTACCGACAGAGTTTGCTTTAGGGTAAGGGACAGGATTAGAACTAGGATTAGGTTTAGAGACACGGTTAGAATTAGGGTTAGTTTTAGGTTTAGTGTTGAAGGACAGAGTTAGGGTTTGGGTTAGCATTAGGGTTAGGGTTCGTGTTAGGATTAGGGTTAGGGACAGAGTTGGGAAGAGTGTTAGGGCTCCATTTAGAGTTAGGGCTAGGGATACTTTTAGGTTTAGGTTTTGGGTTAGGAAAAGGTTTAGCTACAGGGGCAGGGATAGTTTAGGGACACAGTGAGTGTTAGAGTTAGGATTAGGGTTAGGGTTAAGGTTAGGGTTTGGGTTAGGGTTAGGGTTATGGTTAGGGTTAGGGTTTAGGATTAGGGTTAGGGTTAGGGTTAGGGTTTAGGGTTTACGGTTTGGGTTAGGGTTAGGGTTAGGGTTAGGTTTAGGTTTAGGGTTAGGGTTAGGGTTAGGGTTAGGGTTAGGTTTTAGGGATAGGGTTAGGGTTAGGTTTAGGGTTTAGGATTAGGGTTAGGGTTAAGGTTAGAGTTTAGGGTTTAGGGTTTGGGTTAGGGTTAGGGTTAGCGTTAGGTTTAGGGTTAGGGACAGGATTAGGGTTTGGGACATGGTCAGGTTTAGTGTTAGGGTTATAGTTAAGTTTAGGTTTTGTCTGATGCTTAAGTTTAGGTTTAGGGACAGGGTTAGTGACAGGGTGAGGGTTAGAGTTAAGGTTGGAGAGACGGTAAGGGTCAGAGTTAGGTTTAGCGACAGTGTTAGTGTTAGGGTTAATATTAGAGGCAGAGTTAGGGTTAAGGTTAGCGTTAGGGTTAGGGTTCGTGTTAGGATTAGGGTTAGGTACAGAGTTGGGAAGAGTGTTAGGGCTCCATTTAGAGTTAGGTCTAGGGATACGTTTAGATTTAGGTTTCGGGTTAGGAAAAGGGTTAGCTACAGGGGCAGGAATAGGGTAGGGACACAGTGAGTGTTAGAGTTAGGATTAGGGTTAGGGTTAGGGTTAGGGTTAGGTTTTAGGGATAGGGTTCGGGTTAGGGTTACGGTTTAGGTTTAGGGTTAGGGTTAAGGTTAGGGATTAGGGTTTAGGGTTAGGGTTAGGGTTAGAGTTATGGTTTAGGCTTTAGGGTTACGGTTAGTGTTAGGGTTTAGGGTTTAGGGTTAGGTTTAGGGTTAGGGTTAGGGTTTAGTGTTTATGGTTAGGGTTAGCGTTAGGGTTAGGGTTTGGGTTTAGGGTTTAGGTTTAGGGTTAGGGTTATTGTTAGGGTTTCGGGTTTAGTGTTAGGGTTAAGGTTAGGGTTAGGGTTAGGTACACGTTTTGGGTTTGAGACGTGGTTAGGTTTAGTGTTAGGGTTATAGTTAAGTTTAGGTTTTGGCTGATGGTTAAGGTTAGGTTTAGGGACAGGGTTAGTTACAGGGTGAGGGTTAGAGTTAAAGATAGAGAGACGGTAAGGGTCAGAGATAGGTTTAGCGACAGTGTGAGGGTTAGGGTTAGGGTTCGGTTAGGGTTAGGGTTAGGGTTAGGGTAAGGGTTAGGTTTTAGGGATAGGGTTAGGGTTAGGATTACGGTTTAGGTTTAGGGTTAGGGTTAAGGTTAGGGTTTAGGGTTTAGGGTTAGTGTTAGGGTTAGGGTTAGCATTAGGTTTAGGGTTAGGGACAGGATTAGGGTTTGGGACATGGTTAGGTTTACTGTTAGGGTTATATTAAGTTTAGGTTTTGTCTGATGCTTAAGTTTAGGTTTAGGGACAGGGTTAGTGACAGGGTGAGGGTTAGAGTTAAGGTTGGAGAGACGGTAAGGGTCAGAGTTAGGTTTAGCGACAGTGTTAGGGTTAGGGATCAGCTTAGGTTAAGGTTTTGGGTTAGGGTTAGGGTTAGGGTTAGGAATAGGGGAGGGTTAGTGTTTACATTTTAGGGTTAGGGTTTAGGGATAGGGTTAGGGTTAGGGTTAGGGTTAGGGTTAGAGTTAGGATTTAGGCTTTAGGGATAGGGTTAGGGTTAGAGTTAGGGCTTACGGTTTAGGGTTAGGGTTAGAGTTAGGGTTAGGGTTTCGGGTTTAGGGTTAGGGTTAAGTTTAGGGTTAGGGTTAGGTACACGATTCGGGTTTGAGACATGTTTAGGTTCAGTGTTAGGGTTATGGTTAAGTTTAGGTTTTGGCTGATGGTTAAGGTTAGGTTTAGGGACAGGGTTAGTTACAGGGTGAGGGTTAGAGTTAAAGTTAGAGAGATGGTAAGGTACAGAGTTAGGTTTAGCGACAGTGTTAGGGTTAGGGTTAGGGTTAGGTTTTAGGGATAGGGTTAGGGTTAGGGTTACGGCTTAGTTTTAGGGTTAGGGTTAAGGTTAGGGTTTAGGGTTTAGGGTTAGGGTTAGGGTTAGGGTTAGCATTAGGTTTAGGGTTAGGGACAGGATTTGGGTTTGGGACATGGTTAGGTTTACTGTTAGGGTCATATTAAGTTTAGGTTTTGTCTGATGCTTAAGTTTAGGTTTAGGGACAGGGTTAGTGACAGGGTGAGGGTTAGAGTTAAGGTTGGAGAGACGGTAAGGGTCAGAGTTAGGTTTAGCGACAGTGTTAGGGTTAGGGATCAGGTTAGGTTAGGGTTTAGGGTTAGGGTTAGGGTTAGGAATAGGGGAGTGTTAGTGTTTACATTTTAGGGTTAGGGTTTAGGGATAGGGTTAGGGTTAGGGTTAGAGTTAGGGTTAGGGTTAGGGTTAGGGTTAGGTTTTAGGGTTAGGGTTAGGGTTAGGGTTACGGTTTAGGTTTACGGTTAGGGTTAAGGTTAGGGTTTAGGGTTTAGGGTTAAGGTTAGGGTTAGAGTTAGGGTTTAGGCTTTAGGGTTAGGGTTAGTGTTAGGGTTTAGGGTTTAGGTTTAGGGTTAGGGTTAGGGTTAGGGTTAGGGTTTAGTGTTTATGGTTAGGGTTAGCGTTAGGGTTAGGGTTTGGGTTTAGGGTTTAGGTTTAGGGTTAGGGTTAGTGTTAGGGTTTCGGGTTTAGTGTTAGGGTTACGGTTAGGGTTAGTGTTAGGTACACGTTTCGGGTTTGAGACATGGTTAGGTTTAGTGTTAGGGTTATAGTTAAGTTTAGGTTTTGGCTGATGGTTAAGGTTAGGTTTAGGGACAGGGTTAGTTACAGGGTGAGGGTTAGAGTTAAAGATAAAGAGACGGTAAGGGTCAGAGTTAGGTTTAGCGACAGTGTTAGGGTTAGGGTTACGGTTAGGTTAGGGTTAGGGTTAGAGTTAGGGTTTAGGGTTAGGGTTAGGGTTAGGGTTTAGGATTTAGGGTTAGGGTTATGGCTAGTGTTAGGGTTAGGGTTAGGGGCAGGATTAGGGTTTGGGACATGGTTAGGTTTACTGTTAGGGTTATATTAAGCTTAGGTTTTGTCTGATGCTTAAGTTTAGGTTTAGGGACAGGGTTAGTGACAGGGTGAGGGTTAGAGTTAAGGTTGGAGAGATGGTAAGGTTCAGAGTTAGGTTTAGCGACAGTGTTAGTGTTAGGGATCAGGTTAGGTTAGGGTTTAGGGTTAGGGTTAGGGTTAGGGTTAGGAATAGGGGAGGGTTAGTGTTTACATTTTAGGGTTAGGGTTTAGGGATAGGGTTAGGGTTAGGGTTAGAGTTAGGATTTAGGCTTTAGGGTTAGGGTTAGAGTTAGAGTTAGGGCTTCTGGTTTAGGGTTTGGGTTAGGGTTAGGGTTAGGGTTTCGGGTTTAGTGTTAGGGTTAAGTTTAGGGTTAGCGTTAGGTACACGATTCGGGTTTGAGACATGTTTAGGTTTAGTGTTAGGGTTATGGTTAAGTTTAGGTATTGGCTGATGGTTAAGGTTAAGGTTAGGGACAGGGTTAGTTACAGGGTGAGGGTTAGAGTTAAAGTTAGAGAGACGGTAAGGTACAGAGTTAGGTTTAGCGACAGTGTTAGGGTTAGGGTTAGGTTAGGGTTAGGGTTAGGGTTAGGGTTAGGGTTAGGTTTTAGGGATAGGGTTAGGGTTAGGGTTACGGTTTAGGTTTAGGGTTAGGGTTAAGGTTAGTGTTTAGGGTTTAGGGTTAGGGTTAGGGTTAGGGTTAGCATTAGGTTTAGGGTTAGGGACAGGATTAGGGTTTGGGACATGGTTAGGTTTACTGTTAGGGTTATATTAAGTTTAGGTTTTGTCTGATGCTTAAGTTTAGGTTTAGGGACAGGGTTAGTGACAGGCTGAGGGTTAGAGTTAAGGTTGGAATGACGGTAAGGGTCAGAGTTAGGTTTAGCGACAGTGATAGGATTAGGGATCAGGTTAAGTTAGGGTTCAGGGTTAAGGTTAGGGTTAGGGTTAGGAATAGGGGAGGGTTAGTGTTTACATTTCAGGGTTAGGGTTTAGGGATAGGGTTAGGGTTAGGGTTAGGATTAGAGTTAGGGTTAGGTTTAGGGTTAGGGTTAGGGTTAGGTTTTAGGGATAGGCTTAGGGTTAGGGTTACGGTTTAGGTTTAGGGTTAGGTTAAGGTTAGGGTTTAGGGTTTACGGTTAGGGTTAGGGTTAGAGTTAGGGTTTAGGCTTTAGGGTTAGGGTTAGTGTTAGGGTTTAGGGTTTAGGGTTAGGGTTAGGGTTAGGGTTAGGATTTAGTGTTTATGGTTAGGGTTAGCGTTAGGGTTAGGGTTTGGGTTTAGGGTTTAGGTTTAGGGTTAGGGTTAGGTACACGTTCGGGTTTTAGACATGGTTAGGTTTAGTGTTAGGGTTATATTAAGTTTAGGTTTTGTCTGATGCTTAAGTTTAGGTTTAGGGACAGGGTTAGTGACAGGGTGAGGTTTAGAGTTAAGGTTGGAGAGACGGTAAGGGTCAGAGTTAGGTTTAGCGACAGTGTTAGGGTTAGGGATCAGGTTAGGTTAGGGTTAGGGTTAGGGTTAGGGTTAGGGTTAGGTTTTAGGGATAGGGTTAGGGTTAGGGTTACGGTTTAGGTTTAGGGTTAGGGTTAAGGTTAGGGTTTAGGGTTTAGGGTTAGGGTTAGGGTTAGAGTTAGGGGTTAGGCTTTAGGGTTAGGGTTAGTGTTAGGGTTTAGGGTTTAGGGTTAGGGTTAGGGTTAGGGTTAGGGTTAGGGTTTAGTGTTTATGGTTAGAGTTAGCGTTAGGGTTAGGGTTTGGGTTAAGGGTTTAGGTTTAGGGTTAGGGTTAGTGTTAGGGTTTCGGGTTTAGTGTTAGGGTTAAAGTTAGGGTTAGGGTTAGGTACACGTTTCGGGTTTGAGTCATGGTTAGGTTTAGTGTTAGGGTTATAGTTAAGTTTAGGTTTTGGCTGATGGTTAAGGTTAGGTTTAGGGACAGGGTTAGTTACAGGGTGAGGGTTAGAGTTAAAGATAGAGAGACGTTAAGGGTCAGAGTTAGGTTTAGCGACAGTGTTAGGGTTAGGGATCAGGTTAGGTTAGGGTTTAGGGTTAGCGTTAGGGTTAGGGTTAGGAATAGGGGAGGGTTAGTGTTTACATTTTAGGGTTAGGGTTTAGGGATAGGGTTAGGGTTAGGGTTAGGGTTAGAGTTAGGGTTAGGGTTAGGGTTAGAGTTAGGGTTAGGTTTTAGGGATAGGGTTAGGGTTAGGGTTACGGTTTAGGTTTAGGGTTAGGGTTAAGGTTAGGGTTTACGGTTTAGGGTTAGGGTTAGGGTTAGAGTTAGGGTTTAGGCTTTAGGGTTAGGGATAGTGTTAGGGTTTAGGGTTTAGGGTTAGGGTTAGGGTTAGGGTTAGGGTTAGGGTTTAGTGTTTAAGGTTAGGGTTAGCGTTAGGGTTAGGGTTTGGGTTTAGGGTTTAGGTTTAGGGTTAGGGTTAGTGTTAGGGTTTCGGGTTTAGTGTTAGGGTTAAGGTTATGGTTAGGGTTAGGTACACGATTCGGGTTTGAGACATGGTTAGGTTTAGTGTTAGGGTTATAGTTAAGTTTAGGTTTTGGCTGATGGTTAAGGTTAGGTTTAGGGACAGGGTTAGTTACAGGGTGAGGGTTAGAGTTAAAGATAGAGAGACGGTAAGTGTGAGAGTTAGGTTTAGCGACAGTGTTAGGGTTAGGGTTAGTTGTAGGTTTTACGGATAGGGTTAGTGTTAGGGTTACGGTTTAGGTTTAGGGTTAGGGTTAAGGTTAGGGTTTAGGGTTTAGGGTTAGGGTTAGAATTAGGTTTAGGGTTAGGGACAGGATTAGGGTTTGGGACATGGTTAGGTTTACTGTTAGGGTTATATTAAGCTTAGGTTTTGTCTGATGCTTAAGTTTAGGTTTAGGGACAGGGTTATTGACAGGGTGAGGGTTAGAGTTAAGGTTGGAGAGACGGTAAGGGTCAGAGTTAGGTTTAGCGACAGTGTTAGTGTTAGGGTTAATATTAGAGGCAGAGTTAGGGTTAAGTTTAGCGTTAGGGTTAGGGTTCGTGTTAGGATTAGGGTTAGGTACAGAGTTGGGAAGAGTGTTAGGGCTCCATTTAGAGTTAGGTCTAGGGATACGTTTAGATTTAGGTTTCGGGTTAGGAAAAGGGTTAGCTACAGGGGCAGGAATAGGGTAGGGACACAGTGAGTGTTAGAGTTAGGATTAGGGTTAGGGTTAGGGTTAGGGTTTGGGTTAGGATTAGGGTTAGGGTTTAGGGTCACAGTTAGGGTTAGGATTAAGGTTTAGGGTTTAGGGTTTAGTGTTTAGGGTTAGGGTTAGCCTTAGGGTTGGGTTAGGTTTAGGGTTAGGGTTTAGGGTTAGGGTTATGGTTAGGGTTAGGGACAGGATTAGGGTTTGGGACATGGTTAGGTTTAGTTTTAGGGTTATAGTTAAGTTTAGGTTTTGTCTGATGCTTAAGTTTAGGTTTAGGGACAGGGTTACTGACAGGGTTTGGGTTAGAGTTAAGGGTGGAGAGACGGTAAGGGTCAGAGTTAGGTTTAGCGACAGTGTTAGGGTTAGGGTTAATATTAGAGTCAGAGTTAAGGTTAAGGTTAGCGTTATGGTTAGAAGCAGATTAGGTTGAGTGATTGTGTTAGTATTAGTGACAGGCTTAGTGTTAGTGTTAGCGTTAGGGTTTGGGACAGTGTTAGGGTTAGGTTTGGAGTTGAGTTTAGTGTTAGGTTTCAGTTTAGGGCTATGGTAAGTGTTAGAGACAGGGTGGCCTTCGGATTAGGGTAGGGATAGGGACAGGCACAGGGATAGGGATATGGTTATGCTTAGGGTTGGGATTAGAAACAGGTTTAAAGTTAAGGTCAGGGTTAGGGACAGGTATGGTTAGGGTTAGGGTCAAGGTATAGGTAAGATTTCGGTTAAGATTAGGGACAGGTTACAGTTAGGTTTAGGGTTAGGAACAAGATTAGGGCTACGGTTGAGGTGTATGTTAGTGTCAGGGTTAGGTCTGAAGTAGGATTAGAGTTAGGGTTAGAATTAGAGTTAGGGGAACGGTTAGGATTAAGGATAGGTTTAGGGTTAACGTTACGCACAGGAATAGGGTTAGTGTTAGGGTTATGATTAGGGATAGGTACAGAGTTAGGTTGAAGAGTACGAACAGGCTTATGGATTATTAGGGTTAGGGTTTATGACACAATTAGGGTCACGGTTAGAGTTACACTTAGCTTTACCGACATGGTTAGATGTAGGGTTACTGTGAGCGTTAAGTTTAGGACAGGTTAAGGGTTAGTGTTAGAGTTAGGGTCAGGGCTAGGGTTAGGTTTCTGGTTCGATTTACATTTAGGGTTATGGTTAAAGACAAGCTAGTGTTCTGGTTAGGATTAGGGTTTCCGTTAAAATTAGGGACACAGTTAAGGTTACTGTAAGGTTTAGGGTTAGGGATAAAGACACGGTTTGGTTTAGGGTATGGGTTTGGGGGAGATTCAGTGTTAGGGACAGGTTAGGGTAGGATTAGTGTTAGGGGTACAGGCAGTTTTCGGGTTAGAGTTACAAAATTGGTTATGAGTAAGTGTAAAAACAGGGTTAGGGTTAGTGAAGTCGTTAAGGTTAGGGTTAGGATTAGCTGCAGGGTTAGGTTTAGGGAGATGGTTAGGTTTGGGGTTTGTGTGAAGTTTAGAAAAATGATTATTTTCTGAGTTCGGTTTAGGAAAAGGCTTACAATAACAGGGTTTGGATTAAGAAGAGTATGCATGGTAGGCACACGGATGGCTTAGGTTTCGCATGAGGGTGAGGAATACAATTGGGGTTTTCATTTGACATAGGGGAGGTCTTAGGGTTAGAGACAAGGTTAAGGTTAGGGACAGCATTAGGGTTAGAGACAAGATTAAGGTTAGGGACACTGTCAGGGTTAGTGTTAAGTTTGAGTTTAGGGTTACACTTAGGGTTAGGGACAAAATTAGGGTTAGGGTTATGGACAGTGTTAGGTTTAGGGTTAAAGTTAGGGTCAGCGCTCAAGTTAAGGTTAACATTAAGGTTAGGGATAGGTTTAGGGGTAGGGTTAGAAACAAGATTAGACTTACGGTGAGGATTAGAGGCACGGTTATTTTTAAATTAGGGTTCAAAACAGAGTTAAGGGTAGTGTTAGGGTTAGGAATACTTTTTAGGGTTAGGGTTTGGTTTAGGGTTTGTTTTAGGGTTCGGGGCAGAGTTAGGGTTAGGAACATAGTTAGTGTTCGGTTTAGGGTTAAGCATAGGGACAGAGTTAGTGTTAGAGTTAAGGTTAAGGACAGGGTTATGATTAGGGTCAGGGTTAGTGTTCAGGACAGTGTCAGGGCAGGCCGTAGGATCAGGGTAGGGTTTAGGTTCAGGTTAGGATATGCTAGGGTTAGGGTTAGGGGCATAGCTAGGGTTGAGGGCAGAGTCAGTGTTATGGTTAGGAACATGGCTAAGGTGAGGGTTCTTGTTAGGGACCGTTTCAGGGTTACGTTTAGTGTTAAGGGTTGGGTTAGAATGGAGGACACGGTTAGGGTTTGTGTTAGGGTATCACGTCTCACGTGACATCGGCTGGGGAACTACAGTTACATGGCGAAGAGTTAAGAAACTCCAGAGCCAAAAATAGAGTTTCTGTGGGCCAGTGTTCTCATCTCTGAGGCCCAAGCCTTAATACTGTGGGCGCATAGCTTTTCTTTACAACTGCCACCAAGAAGCCAATTTGAATATCTATACACAGGGAGTTGATTCTATTTGTCTGGCAGCTGCTTCGCCAAAACTCATTGTGATCAAACACAAGTTTTGCTTTCACATGTACGTATGATCCCCCGGATGGACTCAGCATTCTGAGACCACCGGATAAGGAAGTTGTACTGAGATCATTCCCTCTGGTCTTAGCATTCGGAGACACTTCCTTATGACGTGAAAGGCTCAGTGCACAGGATCATTCGAATCGGCAGCTCCACGGTGACATTAGGGTTAGGTTTATAAACAGGATGAAGTTAGGGGTAAGGTTAGGGTTACCGACAGAGTTTGCTTTAGGGTAAGGGACAGGATTAGAACTAGGATTAGGTTTAGAGACACGGTTAGAATTAGGGTTAGTTTTAGGTTTAGTGTTGAAGGACAGAGTTAGGGTTTGGGTTAGCATTAGGGTTAGGGTTCGTGTTAGGATTAGGGTTAGGGACAGAGTTGGGAAGACTGTTAGGGCTCCATTTAGAGTTAGGGCTAGGGATACGTTTAGGTTTAGGTTTTGGGTTAGGAAAAGGTTTAGCTACAGGGGCAGGTATAGTTTAGGGACACAGTGAGTGTTAGAGTTAGGATTAGGGTTAGGGTTAAGGTTAGGGTTTGGGTTAGGGTTAGGGTTATGGTTAGGTTTAGGGTTTAGGTTTAGGGTTAGGGTTAGGGTTTAGGGTTTAGGGTTTAGGGTTTAGGATTAGGGTTAGCGTTAGGGTTAGGGTTAGGGTTAGGGTTTAGGGTTTACGGTTTGGGTTAGGGTTAGGGTTAGGTTTAGGGTTAGGGTTAGGGTTTAGGGTTAGGGTTAGGGTTAGGGTTAGGGTTAGGGACAGGATTAGGGTTTGGGACATGGTTAGGTTTAGTGTTAGGGTTATAGTTAAGTTTAGGTTTTGTCTGATGCTTAAGTTTAGGTTTAGGGACAGGGTTAATGACAGGGTGAGGGTTAGAGTTAAGGGTGGAGAGACGGTAAGGGTCAGAGTTAGGTTTAGCGACAGTGTTAGGGGTAGGGTTAATATTAGAGGCAGAGTTAGGGTTAAGGTTAGCGTTATGGTTAGAAACAGATTAGGTTGAGTGATAGTGTTAGTATTAGTGACAGGCTTACTGTTAGGGTTAGGGTTAGGGTTAGGGTTTCGGGTTTCGGGTTAGGGTTACGGTTAGGGTTAGGGGCACGATTCGGGTTTGGGACATGGTTAGGTTTAGTGTTAGGGTTATAGTGAAGTTTAGGTTTTGGCTGATGGTTAAGATTAGGTTTAGTGACAGGGTTAATGACAGGGTGAGGGTTAGAATTAAGGTTAGAGAGATGGGAAGGGTTGAGTTAGGTTTAGTGACAGTGTTAGGGTTAGGGTTAGGGTTAGGTTAGGGTTAGGGTTTCGGGATAGGTTTAGGGTTAGGGTTAGGGTTTAAGGTAAGGTTAGGGTTAGGGTTAGGGTTTAGGATTTAGGGTTAGGGTTACGGTTAGGGTTAGGTTTAGGGTTAGGGACACGATTCGGGTTTGGGACATGGTTAAGTTCAGTGTTAGGGTTGTAGTTAAGTTTAGGTTTTGGCTGATGGTTAAGGTTAGGGTTAGGGACAGGATTAGTGACAGGGTGAGGGTTAGAGTTAAGGTTAGAGAGACAGTAAGGGTCAGAGTCAGGTTTAGCGACAGTGTTAGGATTAGGGTTAATATTAGAGGCAGAGTTAGGGTTAAGGTTAGCGTTATGGTTAGAAACAGATTAGGTTGTGTGATAGTGTTAGTATTAGTGACAGGCTTACTGTTAGGGTTAAGGTTAGGTTTAGAGACAGTGTTAAGGTTAGCTTTGGAGTTGAGTTTTGCCTTAGGTTTCAGTTTAGGGCTAGGGTTAGTGTTAGAGACAGGGTGGCCTTCGGATTAGGGTAGGGATAGGGACAGGCACAGGGATAGGGATATGGTTATGGTTAGGGTTGGGATTAGAGACAGGTTTAAGGTTAGGGTCAGGTTTAGAGACCGGTATTGTAAGGGTTAGGGTCAAGGTATACGTAAGGTTTAGGTTAAGATTAGGGACAGGTTACAGTTAGGTTTAGGGTTAGGAACAAGATTAGGGCTAGGTTTGAGGTGTATATTAGTGTCAGGGTTAGGTCTGAAGTAGGATTAGAGTTAGGGTTCGAATTAGAGTTAGGGGAACGTTAAGGATTAAGGATAGGTTTAGGGTTAAGGTTAGGGACAGGAATAGGGTCAGTGTTAGGGTTAAGATTAGGGATAGGTACAGAGTTAGGTTTAAGAGTACGAACAGGCTTATTGATCTGATTAGGGTTAGGGTTTATGACACAATTAGGGTCACGGTTAGAGATACGCTTAGCTTTCCCGACATGGTTAGATTTAGGGTTACTCTTAGCGTTAAGTTTAGGGACAGGTTAACGGTTAGTGTTAGAGTTAGGGTCAGGGCTAAGGTTAGGTTTACGGTTCGATTTACATTCAGGGTTATGGTTAAAGACAGGCTAGTGTTCTGGTTAGGATTAGGGTTTCCATTAAAATTAGGGACACAGTTAAGCTTAGTGTAAGGTTTAGGGTTAGTGATAAAGACACGGTTTGGTTTAGGATATGGGTTCGGCTGAGATTCAGTGTTAGGGACAGGTTAGTGTAGGATTAGTGTTAGGGGTAGAGACAGGTTTTGGGTTAGAGTTACAAAATTGGTTATGAGTAAGTGTAAAAACAGGGTTAGGGTTAGTGAAGTTGTTAGGGTTAGGGTGAGGGTTAGCTACAGGGTTAAGTTTAGGGAGAAGGTTAGTTTTGGGGTTTGTGTGAAGTTTAGAAAAAGGGTTATTTTCAGATTTTGGTTTAGGAAAAGGGTTACGATAACAGGGTTTGGATTAAGAACCGTATGCATCGTAGGCACACGGATGGCTTAGGGTTCGCATGAGGGTGAGGAATACAATTGGGGTTTTCATTTGACATAGGGGAGGTCTTAGAGTTAGAGACAAGGCTAAGGTTAGGGACAGGATTAGGGTTAGAGACAAGATTAAGGTTAGGGACACTGTCAGGGTTAGTGTTAAGTTTAAGTTTAGGGTTACAGTTAGGGTTAGGGACAAAATTAGGGTTAGGTTTATGGACAGTGTTAGGTTTAGGGTTAAAGTTAGGGTCAGCGCTCAAGTTAAGGTTAACATTAAGGTTAGGGTTAGGTTTAGGGGTAGGGTTAGAAACAAGGTTAGAGTTACGGTTAGGATGAGAGGCACAGTTATATTTAAATTAGAGTTCAAAACAGAGTTAAGGGTAGTGTTAGGTTTAGAAATAATTTTTAGGGTTAGGGTTTGGTTTACGGTTTGTTTTAGGGTTCGGGACAGAGTTAGGGTTAGGAACATAGTTAGTGTTAGGTTTAGGGTTAAGCTTAGGGACAGAGTTATGGTTACATTTAGGGTTAAGGACAGGGTTATGATTAGGGTCAGGGTTAGTGTTCAGGACAGTGTCAGGGCAGGACAAGTTTTGCTGTAGGATTAGGGTAGGGTTTGGGTTCAGGTTAGGATATGTTAGGGTTAGGGTTAGGGGCATATCTAGGGTTGAGGACAGAGTCAGTGTTACGGTTAGGAACATGGCTAAGGTTAGGGTTCATGTAAGGGACAGTTTCAGGGTTACGTTTAGTGTTAAGGGTTGGGTTAGAATGGAGGACACGTTTAATGTTAGTGTTAGGGTATCATGCCTCATGTGACATCGGCTGGGGAACTTCAGTTACATGGCGAAGAGTTAAGAAACACCAGAGCCAAAAATAGAGTTTATGTGGGCCAGTGTTCTCATCTCTGAGGCCCAAGCCTTAATACTGGGGGTGCATAGCTTTTCTTTACAACTGCCACAAAGAAGCCAATTTGAATATCTATAACCAGGGAGTTGATTCTATTTGTCTGGCAGCTGCTTCGCCAAAACTCATTGTGATCAAACACAAGTTTTGCTTTCACATGTACATATGATCCCCCGGATGGACTCAGCATTCCGAGACCACCGGATAAGGAAGTTGTACTGAGATCATTCCCTCTGGTCTTAGCATTCGGAGACACTTCCTTATGACGTCAAAGGCTCAGTGCACAGGAGCATTCGAATCGGCAGCTCCACGGTGACATTAGGGTTAGGTTTATAAACAGGATGAAGTTAGGTTTAGGGTTAGGGTTACCGACAGAGTTTGCTTTAGGGTAAGGGACAGGATTAGAACTAGGATTAGGTTTAGAGACACGGTTAGAATTAGGGTTAGTTTTAGGTTTAGTGTTGAAGGACAGAGTTAGGGTTTGGGTTAGCATTAGGGTTAGGGTTCGTGTTAGGATTAGGGTTAGGGACAGAGTTGGGAAGAGTGTTAGGGCTCCATTTAGAGTTAGGGCTAGGGATACTTTTAGGTTTAGGTTTTGGGTTAGGAAAAGGTTTAGCTACAGGGGCAGGGATAGTTTAGGGACACAGTGAGTGTTAGAGTTAGGATTAGGGTTAGGGTTAAGGTTAGGGTTTGGGTTAGGGTTAGGGTTATGGTTAGGGTTAGGGTTTAGGATTAGGGTTAGGGTTAGGGTTAGGGTTTAGGGTTTACGGTTTGGGTTAGGGTTAGGGTTAGGGTTAGGTTTAGGTTTAGGGTTAGGGTTAGGGTTAGGGTTAGGGTTAGGTTTTAGGGATAGGGTTAGGGTTAGGTTTAGGGTTTAGGTTTAGGGTTAGGGTTAAGGTTAGAGTTTAGGGTTTAGGGTTTGGGTTAGGGTTAGGGTTAGCGTTAGGTTTAGGGTTAGGGACAGGATTAGGGTTTGGGACATGGTCAGGTTTAGTGTTAGGGTTATAGTTAAGTTTAGGTTTTGTCTGATGCTTAAGTTTAGGTTTAGGGACAGGGTTATTGACAGGGTGAGGGTTAGAGTTAAGGTTGGAGAGACGGTAAGGGTCAGAGTTAGGTTTAGCGACAGTGTTAGTGTTAGGGTTAATATTAGAGGCAGAGTTAGGGTTAAGGTTAGCGTTAGGGTTAGGGTTCGTGTTAGGATTAGGGTTAGGTACAGAGTTGGGAAGAGTGTTAGGGCTCCATTTAGAGTTAAGTCTAGGGATACGTTTAGATTTAGGTTTCGGGTTAGGAAAAGGGTTAGCTACAGGGGCAGGAATAGGGTAGGGACACAGTGAGTGTTAGAGTTAGGATTAGGGTTAGGGTTAGGGTTAGGGTTTGGGTTAGGATTAGGGTTAGGGTTTAGGGTCACAGTTAGGGTTAGGATTAAGGTTTAGGGTTTAGGGTTTAGTGTTTAGGGTTAGGGTTAGCCTTAGGGTTGGGTTAGGTTTAGGGTTAGGGTTTTGGGTTAGGGTTATGGTTAGGGTTAGGGACAGGATTAGGGTTTGGGACATGGTTAGGTTTAGTTTTAGGGTTATAGTTAAGTTTAGGTTTTGTCTGATGCTTAAGTTTAGGTTTAGGGACAGGGTTACTGACAGGGTTTGGGTTAGAGTTAAGGGTGGAGAGACGGTAAGGGTCAGAGTTAGGTTTAGCGACAGTGTTAGGGTTAGGGTTAATATTAGAGTCAGAGTTAAGGTTAAGGTTAGCGTTATGGTTAGAAGCAGATTAGGTTGAGTGATAGTGTTAGTATTAGTGACAGGCTTAGTGTTAGTGTTAGCGTTAGGGTTTGGGACAGTGTTAGGGTTAGGTTTGGAGTTGAGTTTAGTGTTAGGTTTCAGTTTAGGGCTATGGTAAGTGTTAGAGACAGGGTGGCCTTCGGATTAGGGTAGGGATAGGGACAGGCACAGGGATAGGGATATGGTTATGCTTAGGGTTGGGATTAGAAACAGGTTTAAAGTTAAGGTCAGGGTTAGGGACAGGTATGGTTAGGGTTAGGGTCAAGGTATAGGTAAGATTTAGGTTAAGATTAGGGACAGGTTACAGTTAGGTTTAGGGTTAGGAACAAGATTAGGGCTAGGGTTGAGGTGTATGTTAGTGTCAGGGTTAGGTCTGAAGTAGGATTAGAGTTAGGGTTAGAATTAGAGTTAGGGGAACGGTTAGGATTAAGGATAGGTTTAGGGTTAACGTTACGCACAGGAATAGGGTTAGTGTTAGGGTTATGATTAGGGATAGGTACACAGTTAGGTTGAAGAGTACGAACAGGCTTATGGATTATTAGGCTTAGGGTTTATGACACAATTAGGGTCACGGTTAGAGTTACACTTAGCTTTACCGACATGGTTAGATTTAGGGTTACTGTGAGCGTTAAGTTTAGGACAGGTTAAGGGTTAGTGTTAGAGTTAGGGTCAGGGCTAGGGTTAGGTTTCTGGTTCGATTTACATTTAGGGTTATGGTTAAAGACAAGCTAGTGTTCTGGTTAGGATTAGGGTTTCCGTTAAAATTAGGGACACAGTTAAGGTTACTGTAAGGTTTAGGGTTAGGGATAAAGACACGGTTTGGTTTAGGGTATGGGTTTGGGGGAGATTCAGTGTTAGGGACAGGTTAGGGTAGGATTAGTGTTAGGGGTACAGGCAGTTTTCGGGTTAGAGTTACAAAATTGGTTATGAGTAAGTGTAAAAACAGGGTTAGGGTTAGTGAAGTCGTTAAGGTTAGGGTTAGGATTAGCTGCAGGGTTAGGTTTAGGGAGATGGTTAGGTTTGGGGTTTGTGTGAAGTTTAGAAAAATGATTATTTTCTGAGTTCGGTTTAGGAAAAGGCTTACAATAACAGGGTTTGGATTAAGAAGAGTATGCATGGTAGGCACACGGATGGCTTAGGTTTCGCATGAGGGTGAGGAATACAATTGGGGTTTTCATTTGACATAGGGGAGGTCTTAGGGTTAGAGACAAGGTTAAGGTTAGGGACAGCATTAGGGTTAGAGACAAGATTAAGGTTAGGGACACTGTCAGGGTTAGTGTTAAGTTTGAGTTTAGGGTTACACTTAGGGTTAGGGACAAAATTAGGGTTAGGGTTATGGACAGTGTTAGGTTTAGGGTTAAAGTTAAGGTCAGCGCTCAAGTTAAGGTTAACATTAATGTTAGGGATAGGTTTAGGGGTAGGGTTAGAAACAAGGTTAGACTTACGGTGAGGATTAGAGGCACGGTTATTTTTAAATTAGGGTTCAAAACAGAGTTAAGGGTAGTGTTAGGGTTAGGAATACTTTTTAGGGTTAGGGTTTGGTTTAGGGTTTGTTTTAGGGTTCGGGGCAGAGTTAGGGTTAGGAACATAGTTAGTGTTCGGTTTAGGGTTAAGCATAGGGACAGAGTTAGTGTTAGAGTTAAGGTTAAGGACAGGGTTATGATTAGGGTCAGGGTTAGTGTTCAGGACAGTGTCAGGGCAGGCCGTAGGATCAGGGTAGGGTTTAGGTTCAGGTTAGGATATGCTAGGGTTAGGGTTAGGGGCATAGCTAGGGTTGAGGGCAGAGTCAGTGTTATGGTTAGGAACATGGCTAAGGTGAGGGTTCTTGTTAGGGACCGTTTCAGGGTTACGTTTAGTGTTAAGGGTTGGGTTAGAATGGAGGACACGGTTAGGGTTTGTGTTAAGGTATCACGTCTCACGTGACATCGGCTGGGGAACTACAGTTACATGGCGAAGAGTTAAGAAACTCCAGAGCCAAAAATAGAGTTTCTGTGGGCCAGTGTTCTCATCTCTGAGGCCCAAGCCTTAATACTGTGGGCGCATAGCTTTTCTTTACAACTGCCACCAAGAAGCCAATTTGAATATCTATACACAGGGAGTTGATTCTATTTGTCTGGCAGCTGCTTCGCCAAAACTCATTGTGATCAAACACAAGTTTTGCTTTCACATGTACGTATGATCCCCCGGATGGACTCAGCATTCTGAGACCACCGGATAAGGAAGTTGTACTGAGATCATTCCCTCTGGTCTTAGCATTCGGAGACACTTCCTTATGACGTGAAAGGCTCAGTGCACAGGATCATTCGAATCGGCAGCTCCACGGTGACATTAGGGTTAGGTTTATAAACAGGATGAAGTTAGGGGTAAGGTTAGGGTTACCGACAGAGTTTGCTTTAGGGTAAGGGACAGGATTAGAACTAGGATTAGGTTTAGAGACACGGTTAGAATTAGGGTTAGTTTTAGGTTTAGTGTTGAAGGACAGAGTTAGGGTTTGGGTTAGCATTAGGGTTAGGGTTCGTGTTAGGATTAGGGTTAGGGACAGAGTTGGGAAGAGTGTTAGGGCTCCATTTAGAGTTAGGGCTAGTGATACGTTTAGGTTTAGGTTTTGGGTTAGGAAAAGGTTTAGCTACAGGGGCAGGTATAGTTTAGGGACACAGTGAGTGTTAGAGTTAGGATTAGGGTTAGGGTTAAGGTTAGGGTTTGGGTTAGGGTTAGGGTTATGGTTAGGGTTTAGGGTTTAGGGTTTAGGGTTTAGGATTAGGGTTAGCGTTAGGGTTAGGGTTAGGGTTAGGGTTTAGGGTTTACGGTTTGGGTTAGGGTTAGGGTTAGGTTTAGGGTTAGGGTTAGGGTTAGGGTTTAGGGTTAGGGTTAGGGTTAGGGTTAGGGACAGGATTAGGGTTTGGGACATGGTTAGGTTTAGTGTTAGGGTTATAGTTAAGTTTAGGTTTTGTCTGATGCTTAAGTTTAGGTTTAGGGACAGGGTTATTGACAGGGTGAGGGTTAGAGTTAAGGTTGGAGAGACGGTAAGGGTCAGAGTTAGGTTTAGCGACAGTGTTAGTGTTAGGGTTAATATTAGAGGCAGAGTTAGGGTTAAGGTTGGCGTTAGGGTTAGGGTTCGTGTTAGGATTAGGGTTAGGTACAGAGTTGGGAAGAGTGTTAGGGCTCCATTTAGAGTTAGGTCTAGGGATACGTTTAGATTTAGGTTTCGGGTTAGGAAAAGGGTTAGCTACAGGGGCAGGAATAGGGTAGGGACACAGTGAGTGTTAGAGTTAGGATTAGGGTTAGGGTTAGGGTTAGGGTTTGGGTTAGGATTAGGGTTAGGGTTTAGGGTCACAGTTAGGGTTAGGATTAAGGTTTAGGGTTTAGGGTTTAGTGTTTAGGGTTAGGGTTAGCCTTAGGGTTGGGTTAGGTTTAGGGTTAGGGTTTAGGGTTAGGGTTATGGTTAGGGTTAGGGACAGGATTAGGGTTTGGGACATGGTTAGGTTTAGTTTTAGGGTTATAGTTAAGTTTAGGTTTTGTCTGATGCTTAAGTTTAGGTTTAGGGACAGGGTTACTGACAGGGTTTGGGTTAGAGTTAAGGGTGGAGAGACGGTAAGGGTCAGAGTTAGGTTTAGCGACAGTGTTAGGGTTAGGGTTAATATTAGAGTCAGAGTTAAGGTTAAGGTTAGCGTTATGGTTAGAAGCAGATTAGGTTGAGTGATTGTGTTAGTATTAGTGACAGGCTTAGTGTTAGTGTTAGCGTTAGGGTTTGGGACAGTGTTAGGGTTAGGTTTGGAGTTGAGTTTAGTGTTAGGTTTCAGTTTAGGGCTATGGTAAGTGTTAGAGACAGGGTGGCCTTCGGATTAGGGTAGGGATAGGGACAGGCACAGGGATAGGGATATGGTTATGCTTAGGGTTGGGATTAGAAACAGGTTTAAAGTTAAGGTCAGGGTTAGGGACAGGTATGGTTAGGGTTAGGGTCAAGGTATAGGTAAGATTTAGGTTAAGATTAGGGACAGGTTACAGTTAGGTTTAGGGTTAGGAACAAGATTAGGGCTAGGGTTGAGGTGTATGTTAGTGTCAGGGTTAGGTCTGAAGTAGGATTAGAGTTAGGGTTAGAATTAGAGTTAGGGGAACGGTTAGGATTAAGGATAGGTTTAGGGTTAACGTTACGCACAGGAATAGGGTTAGTGTTAGGGTTATGATTAGGGATAGGTACACAGTTAGGTTGAAGAGTACGAACAGGCTTATGGATTATTAGGCTTAGGGTTTATGACACAATTAGGGTCACGGTTAGAGTTACACTTAGCTTTACCGACATGGTTAGATTTAGGGTTACTGTGAGCGTTAAGTTTAGGACAGGTTAAGGGTTAGTGTTAGAGTTAGGGTCAGGGCTAGGGTTAGGTTTCTGGTTCGATTTACATTTAGGGTTATGGTTAAAGACAAGCTAGTGTTCTGGTTAGGATTAGGGTTTCCGTTAAAATTAGGGACACAGTTAAGGTTACTGTAAGGTTTAGGGTTAGGGATAAAGACACGGTTTGGTTTAGGGTATGGGTTTGGGGGAGATTCAGTGTTAGGGACAGGTTAGGGTAGGATTAGTGTTAGGGGTACAGGCAGTTTTCGGGTTAGAGTTACAAAATTGGTTATGAGTAAGTGTAAAAACAGGGTTAGGGTTAGTGAAGTCGTTAAGGTTAGGGTTAGGATTAGCTGCAGGGTTAGGTTTAGGGAGATGGTTAGGTTTGGGGTTTGTGTGAAGTTTAGAAAAATGATTATTTTCTGAGTTCGGTTTAGGAAAAGGCTTACAATAACAGGGTTTGGATTAAGAAGAGTATGCATGGTAGGCACACGGATGGCTTAGGTTTCGCATGAGGGTGAGGAATACAATTGGGGTTTTCATTTGACATAGGGGAGGTCTTAGGGTTAGAGACAAGGTTAAGGTTAGGGACAGCATTAGGGTTAGAGACAAGATTAAGGTTAGGGACACTGTCAGGGTTAGTGTTAAGTTTGAGTTTAGGGTTACACTTAGGGTTAGGGACAAAATTAGGGTTAGGGTTATGGACAGTGTTAGGTTTAGGGTTAAAGTTAGGGTCAGCGCTCAAGTTAAGGTTAACATTAAGGTTAGGGATAGGTTTAGGGGTAGGGTTAGAAACAAGGTTAGACTTACGGTGAGGATTAGAGGCACGGTTATTTTTAAATTAGGGTTCAAAACAGAGTTAAGGGTAGTGTTAGGGTTAGGAATACTTTTTAGGGTTAGGGTTTGGTTTAGGGTTTGTTTTAGGGTTCGGGGCAGAGTTAGGGTTAGGAACATAGTTAGTGTTCGGTTTAGGGTTAAGCATAGGGACAGAGTTAGTGTTAGAGTTAAGGTTAAGGACAGGGTTATGATTAGGGTCAGGGTTAGTGTTCAGGACAGTGTCAGGGCAGGCCGTAGGATCAGGGTAGGGTTTAGGTTCAGGTTAGGATATGCTAGGGTTAGGGTTAGGGGCATAGCTAGGGTTGAGGGCAGAGTCAGTGTTATGGTTAGGAACATGGCTAAGGTGAGGGTTCTTGTTAGGGACCGTTTCAGGGTTACGTTTAGTGTTAAGGGTTGGGTTAGAATGGAGGACACGGTTAGGGTTTGTGTTAGGGTATCACGTCTCACGTGACATCGGCTGGGGAACTACAGTTACATGGCGAAGAGTTAAGAAACTCCAGAGCCAAAAATAGAGTTTCTGTGGGCCAGTGTTCTCATCTCTGAGGCCCAAGCCTTAATACTGTGGGCGCATAGCTTTTCTTTACAACTGCCACCAAGAAGCCAATTTGAATATCTATACACAGGGAGTTGATTCTATTTGTCTGGCAGCTGCTTCGCCAAAACTCATTGTGATCAAACACAAGTTTTGCTTTCACATGTACGTATGATCCCCCGGATGGACTCAGCATTCTGAGACCACCGGATAAGGAAGTTGTACTGAGATCATTCCCTCTGGTCTTAGCATTCGGAGACACTTCCTTATGACGTGAAAGGCTCAGTGCACAGGATCATTCGAATCGGCAGCTCCACGGTGACATTAGGGTTAGGTTTATAAACAGGATGAAGTTAGGGGTAAGGTTAGGGTTACCGACAGAGTTTGCTTTAGGGTAAGGGACAGGATTAGAACTAGGATTAGGTTTAGAGACACGGTTAGAATTAGGGTTAGTTTTAGGTTTAGTGTTGAAGGACAGAGTTAGGGTTTGGGTTAGCATTAGGGTTAGGGTTCGTGTTAGGATTAGGGTTAGGGACAGAGTTGGGAAGACTGTTAGGGCTCCATTTAGAGTTAGGGCTAGGGATACGTTTAGGTTTAGGTTTTGGGTTAGGAAAAGGTTTAGCTACAGGGGCAGGTATAGTTTAGGGACACAGTGAGTGTTAGAGTTAGGATTAGGGTTAGGGTTAAGGTTAGGGTTTGGGTTAGGGTTAGGGTTATGGTTAGGTTTAGGGTTTAGGTTTAGGGTTAGGGTTAGGGTTTAGGGTTTAGGGTTTAGGGTTTAGGATTAGGGTTAGCGTTAGGGTTAGGGTTAGGGTTAGGGTTTAGGGTTTACGGTTTGGGTTAGGGTTAGGGTTAGGTTTAGGGTTAGGGTTAGGGTTTAGGGTTAGGGTTAGGGTTAGGGTTAGGGTTAGGGACAGGATTAGGGTTTGGGACATGGTTAGGTTTAGTGTTAGGGTTATAGTTAAGTTTAGGTTTTGTCTGATGCTTAAGTTTAGGTTTAGGGACAGGGTTATTGACAGGGTGAGGGTTAGAGTTAAGGGTGGAGAGACGGTAAGTGTCAGAGTTAGGTTTAGCGACAGTGTTAGGGGTAGGGTTAATATTAGAGGCAGAGTTAGGGTTAAGGTTAGCGTTATGGTTAGAAACAGATTAGGTTGAGTGATAGTGTTAGTATTAGTGACAGGCTTACTGTTAGGGTTAGGGTTAGGGTTAGGGTTTCGGGTTTCGGGTTAGGGTTACGGTTAGGGTTAGGGGCACGATTCGGGTTTGGGACATGGTTAGGTTTAGTGTTAGGGTTATAGTGAAGTTTAGGTTTTGGCTGATGGTTAAGATTAGGTTTAGTGACAGGGTTAATGACAGGGTGAGGGTTAGAATTAAGGTTAGAGAGATGGTAAGGGTTGAGTTAGGTTTAGTGACAGTGTTAGGGTTAGGGTTAGGGTTAGGTTACGGTTAGGGTTTCGGGATAGGTTTAGGGTTAGGGTTAGGGTTTAAGGTAAGGTTAGGGTTAGGGTTAGGGTTTAGGATTTAGGGTTAGGGTTACGGTTAGGGTTAGGTTTAGGGTTAGGGACACGATTCGGGTTTGGGACATGGTTAAGTTCAGTGTTAGGGTTGTAGTTAAGTTTAGGTTTTGGCTGATGGTTAAGGTTAGGGTTAGGGACAGGATTAGTGACAGGGTGAGGGTTAGAGTTAAGGTTAGAGAGACAGTAAGGGTCAGAGTCAGGTTTAGCGACAGTGTTAGGATTAGGGTTAATATTAGAGGCAGAGTTAGGGTTAAGGTTAGCGTTATGGTTAGAAACAGATTAGGTTGTGTGATAGTGTTAGTATTAGTGACAGGCTTACTGTTAGGGTTAAGGTTAGGTTTAGAGACAGTGTTAAGGTTAGCTTTGGAGTTGAGTTTTGCCTTAGGTTTCAGTTTAGGGCTAGGGTTAGTGTTAGAGACAGGGTGGCCTTCGGATTAGGGTAGGGATAGGGTCAGGCACAAGGATAGGTATATGGTTATGGTTACGGTTGGGATTAGAGACAGGTTTAAGGTTAGGGTCAGGTTTAGAGACCGGTATTGTAAGGGTTAGGGTCAAGGTATACGTAAGGTTTAGGTTAAGATTAGGGACAGGTTACAGTTAGGTTTAGGGTTAGGAACAAGATTAGGGCTAGGTTTGAGGTGTATATTAGTGTCAGGGTTAGGTCTGAAGTAGGATTAGAGTTAGGGTTCGAATTAGAGTTAGGGGAACGTTAAGGATTAAGGATAGGTTTAGGGTTAACGTTAGGGACAGGAATAGGGTCAGTGTTAGGGTTAAGATTAGGGATAGGTACAGAGTTAGGTTTAAGAGTACGAACAGGCTTATTGATCTGATTAGGGTTAGGGTTTATGACACAATTAGGGTCACGGTTAGAGATACGCTTAGCTTTCCCGACATGGTTAGATTTAGGGTTACTCTTAGCGTTAAGTTTAGGGACAGGTTAACGGTTAGTGTTAGAGTTAGGGTCAGGGCTAAGGTTAGGTTTACGGTTCGATTTACATTCAGGGTTATGGTTAAAGACAGGCTAGTGTTCTGGTTAGGATTAGGGTTTCCATTAAAATTAGGGACACAGTTAAGCTTAGTGTAAGGTTTAGGGTTAGTGATAAAGACACGGTTTGGTTTAGGATATGGGTTCGGCTGAGATTCAGTGTTAGGGACAGGTTAGTGTAGGATTAGTGTTAGGGGTAGAGACAGGTTTCGGGTTAGAGTTACAAAATTGGTTATGAGTAAGTGTAAAAACAGGGTTAGGGTTAGTGAAGTTGTTAGGGTTAGGGTGAGGGTTAGCTACAGGGTTAAGTTTAGGGAGAAGGTTAGTTTTGGGGTTTGTGTGAAGTTTAGAAAAAGGGTTATTTTCAGATTTTGGTTTAGGAAAAGGGTTACGATAACAGGGTTTGGATTAAGAACCGTATGCATCGTAGGCACACGGATGGCTTAGGGTTCGCATGAGGGTGAGGAATACAATTGGGGTTTTCATTTGACATAGGGGAGGTCTTAGAGTTAGAGACAAGGCTAAGGTTAGGGACAGGATTAGGGTTAGAGACAAGATTAAGGTTAGGGACACTGTCAGGGTTAGTGTTAAGTTTAAGTTTAGGGTTACCGTTAGGGTTAGGGACAAAATTAGGGTTAGGTTTATGGACAGTGTTAGGTTTAGGGTTAAAGTTAGGGTCAGCGCTCAAGTTAAGGTTAACATTAAGGTTAGGGTTAGGTTTAGGGGTAGGGTTAGAAACAAGGTTAGAGTTACGGTTAGGATGAGAGGCACAGTTATATTTAAATTAGAGTTCAAAACAGAGTTAAGGGTAGTGTTAGGTTTAGAAATACTTTTTAGGGTTAGGGTTTGGTTTACGGTTTGTTTTAGGGTTCGGGACAGAGGTAGGGTTAGGAACATAGTTAGTGTTAGGTTTAGGGTTAAGCTTAGGGACAGAGTTATGGTTACATTTAGGGTTAAGGACAGGGTTATGATTAGGGTCAGGGTTAGTGTTCAGGACAGTGTCAGGGCAGGACAAGTTTTGCTGTAGGATTAGGGTAGGGTTTGGGTTCAGGTTAGGATATGTTAGGGTTAGGGTTAGGGGCATATCTAGGGTTGAGGACAGAGTCAGTGTTACGGTTAGGAACATGGCTAAGGTTAGGGTTCATGTAAGGGACAGTTTCAGGGTTACGTTTAGTGTTAAGGGTTGGGTTAGAATGGAGGACACGTTTAATGTTAGTGTTAGGGTATCATGCCTCATGTGACATCGGCTGGGGAACTTCAGTTACATGGCGAAGAGTTAAGAAACACCAGAGCCAAAAATAGAGTTTATGTGGGCCAGTGTTCTCATCTCTGAGGCCCAAGCCTTAATACTGTGGGTGCATAGCTTTTCTTTACAACTGCCACAAAGAAGCCAATTTGAATATCTATAACCAGGGAGTTGATTCTATTTGTCTGGCAGCTGCTTCGCCAAAACTCATTGTGATCAAACACAAGTTTTGCTTTCACATGTACATATGATCCCCCGGATGGACTCAGCATTCCGAGACCACCGGATAAGGAAGTTGTACTGAGATCATTCCCTCAGGTCTTAGCATTCGGAGACACTTCCTTATGACGTCAAAGGCTCAGTGCACAGGAGCATTCGAATCGGCAGCTCCACGGTGACATTAGGGTTAGGTTTATAAACAGGATGAAGTTAGGTTTAGGGTTAGGGTTACCGACAGAGTTTGCTTTAGGGTAAGGGACAGGATTAGAACTAGGATTAGGTTTAGAGACACGGTTAGAATTAGGGTTAGTTTTAGGTTTAGTGTTGAAGGACAGAGTTAGGGTTTGGGTTAGCATTAGGGTTAGGGTTCGTGTTAGGATTAGGGTTAGGGACAGAGTTGGGAAGAGTGTTAGGGCTCCATTTAGAGTTAGGGCTAGGGATACTTTTAGGTTTAGGTTTTGGGTTAGGAAAAGGTTTAGCTACAGGGGCAGGGATAGTTTAGGGACACAGTGAGTGTTAGAGTTAGGATTAGGGTTAGGGTTAAGGTTAGGGTTTGGGTTAGGGTTAGGGTTATGGTTAGGGTTAGGGTTTAGGATTAGGGTTAGGGTTAGGGTTAGGGTTTAGGGTTTACGGTTTGGGTTATGGTTAGGGTTAGGGTTAGGTTTAGCTTTAGGGTTAGGGTTAGGGTTAGGGTTAGGGTTAGGTTTTAGGGATAGGGTTAGGGTTAGGTTTAGGGTTTAGGATTAGGGTTAGGGTTAAGGTTAGAGTTTAGGGTTTAGGGTTTGGGTTAGGGTTAGGGTTAGCGTTAGGTTTAGGGTTAGGGACAGGATTAGGGTTTGGGACATGGTCAGGTTTAGTGTTAGGGTTATAGTTAAGTTTAGGTTTTGTCTGATGCTTAAGTTTAGGTTTAGGGACAGGGTTAGTGACAGGGTGAGGGTTAGAGTTAAGGTTGGAGAGACGGTAAGGGTCAGAGTTAGGTTTAGCGACAGTGTTAGTGTTAGGGTTAATATTAGAGGCAGAGTTAGGGTTAAGGTTAGCGTTAGGGTTAGGGTTCGTGTTAGGATTAGGGTTAGGTACAGAGTTGGGAAGAGTGTTAGGGCTCCATTTAGAGTTAGGTCTAGGGATACGTTTAGATTTAGGTTTCGGGTTAGGAAAAGGGTTAGCTACAGGGGCAGGAATAGGGTAGGGACACAGTGAGTGTTAGAGTTAGGATTAGGGTTAGGGTTAGGGTTAGGGTTAGGTTTTAGGGATAGGGTTCGGGTTAGGGTTACGGTTTAGGTTTAGGGTTAGGGTTAAGGTTAGGGATTAGGGTTTAGGGTTAGGGTTAGGGTTAGAGTTATGGTTTAGACTTTAGGGTTAGGGTTAGTGTTAGGGTTTAGGGTTTAGGGTTAGGTTTAGGGTTAGGGTTAGGGTTTATTTTTTATGGTTAGGGTTAGCGTTAGGGTTAGGGTTTGGGTTTAGGGTTTAGGTTTAGGGTTAGGGTTATTGTTAGGGTTTCGGGTTTAGTGTTAGGGTTAAGGTTAGGGTTAGGGTTAGGTACACGTTTTGGGTTTGAGACATGGTTAGGTTTAGTGTTAGGGTTATAGTTAAGTTTAGGTTTTGGCTGATGGTTAAGGTTAGGTTTAGGGACAGGGTTAGTTACAGGGTGAGGGTTAGAGTTAAAGATAGAGAGACGGTAAGGGTCAGAGATAGGTTTAGCGACAGTGTTAGGGTTAGGGTTAGGGTTCGGTTAGGGTTAGGGTTAGGGTTAGGGTTAGGGTTAGGTTTTAGGGATAGGGTTAGGGTTAGGATTACGGTTTAGGTTTAGGGTTAGGGTTAAGGTTAGGGTTTAGGGTTTAGGGTTAGGGTTAGGGTTAGGGTTAGCATTAGGTTTAGGGTTAGGGACAGGATTAGGGTTTGGGACATGGTTAGGTTTACTGTTAGGGTTATATTAAGTTTAGGTTTTGTCTGATGCTTAAGTTTAGGTTTAGGGACAGGGTTAGTGACAGGGTGAGGGTTAGAGTTAAGGTTGGAGAGACGGTAAGGGTCAGAGTTAGGTTTAGCGACAGTGTTAGGGTTAGGGATCAGCTTAGGTTAAGGTTTAGGGTTAGGGTTAGGGTTAGGGTTAGGAATAGGGGAGGGTTAGTGTTTACATTTTAGGGTTAGGGTTTAGGGATAGGGTTAGGGTTAGGGTTAGGGTTAGGGTTAGAGTTAGGATTTAGGCTTTAGGGATAGGGATAGGGTTAGAGTTAGGGCTTACGGTTTAGGGTTAGGTTTAGGGTTAGGGTTAGGGTTTCGGGTTTAGGGTTAGGGTTAGCGTTAGGGTTAGGGTTTGGGTTTAGGGTTTAGGTTTAGGGTTAGGGTTAGTGTTAGGGTTTCGGGTTTAGTGTTAGGGTTACGGTTAGGGTTAGTGTTAGGTACACGTTTCGGGTTTGAGACATGGTTAGGTTTAGTGTTAGGGTTATAGTTAAGTTTAGGTTTTGGCTGATGGTTAAGGTTAGGTTTAGGGACAGGGTTAGTTACAGGGTGAGGGTTAGAGTTAAAGATAAAGAGACGGTAAGGGTCAGAGTTAGGTTTAGCGACAGTGTTAGGGTTAGGGTTACGGTTAGGTTAGGGTTAGGGATAGAGTTAGGGTTTAGGGTTAGGGTTAGGGTTAGAGTTAGGATTTAGGCTTTAGGGATAGGGATAGGGTTAGAGTTAGGGCTTACGGTTTAGGGTTAGGGTTAGGGTTAGGGTTAGGGTTTCGGGTTTAGGGTTAGTGTTAAGTTTAGGGTTAGGGTTAGGTACACGATTCGGGTTTGAGACATGTTTAGGTTCAGTGTTAGGGTTATGGTTAAGTTTAGGTTTTGGCTGATGGTTAAGGTTAGGTTTAGGGACAGGGTTAGTTACAGGGTGAGGGTTAGAGTTAAAGTTAGAGAGATGGTAAGGTACAGAGTTAGGTTTAGCGACAGTGTTAGGGTTAGGGTTAGGGTTAGGTTTTAGGGATAGGGTTAGGGTTAGGGTTACGGCTTAGTTTTAGGGTTAGGGTTAAGGTTAGGCTTTAGGGTTTAGGGTTAGGGTTAGGGTTAGGGTTAGCATTAGGTTTAGGATTAGGGACAGGATTAGGGTTTGGGACATGGTTAGGTTTACTGTTAGGGTCATATTAAGTTTAGGTTTTGTCTGATGCTTAAGTTTAGGTTTAGGGACAGGGTTAGTGACAGGGTGAGGGTTAGAGTTAAGGTTGGAGAGACGGTAAGGGTCAGAGTTAGGTTTAGCGACAGTGTTAGGGTTAGGGATCAGGTTAGGTTAGGGTTTAGGGTTAGGGTTAGGGTTAGGAATAGGGGAGGGTTAGTGTTTACATTTTAGGGTTAGGGTTTAGGGATAGGGTTACGGTTAGGGTTAGAGTTAGGGTTAGGGTTAGGGTTAGGGTTAGGTTTTAGGGATAGGGTTAGGGTTAGGGTTACGGTTTAGGTTTACGGTTAGGGTTAAGGTTAGGGTTTAGGGTTTAGGGTTAAGGTTAGGGTTAGAGTTAGGGTTTAGGCTTTAGGGTTAGGGTTAGTGTTAGGGTTTAGGGTTTAGGTTTAGGGTTAGGGTTAGGGTTAGGGTTAGGGTTTAGTGTTTATGGTTAGGGTTAGCGTTAGGGTTAGGGTTTGGGTTTAGGGTTTAGGTTTAGGGTTAGGTTTAGTGTTAGGGTTTCGGGTTTAGTGTTAGGGTTACGGTTAGGGTTAGTGTTAGGTACACGTTTCGGGTTTGAGACATGGTTAGGTTTAGTGTTAGGGTTATAGTTAAGTTTAGGTTTTGGCTGATGGTTAAGGTTAGGTTTAGGGACAGGGTTAGTTACAGGGTGAGGGTTAGAGTTAAAGATAAAGAGACGGTAAGGGTCAGAGTTAGGTTTAGCGACAGTGTTAGGGTTAGGGTTATGGTTAGGTTAGGGTTAGGGTTAGAGTTAGGGTTTAGGGTTAGGGTTAGGGTTACGGTTTAGGATTTCGGGTTAGGGTTATGGCTAGTGTTAGGGTTAGGTTTAGGGGCAGGATTAGGGTTTGGGACATGGTTAGGTTTACTGTTAGGGTTATATTAAGCTTAGGTTTTGTCTGATGCTTAAGTTTAGGTTTAGGGACAGGGTTAGTGACAGGGTGAGGGTTAGAGTTAAAGATAGAGAGACGTTAAGGGTCAGAGTTAGGTTTAGCGACAGTGTTAGGGTTAGGGATCAGGTTAGGTTAGGGTTTAGGGTTAGCGTTAGGGTTAGGGTTAGGAATAGGGGAGGGTTAGTGTTTACATTTTAGGGTTAGGTTTTAGGGATAGGGTTAGGGTTAGGGTTAGAGTTAGGGTTAGGGTTAGGGTTAGAGTTAGGGTTAGGTTTTAGGGATAGGGTTAGGGTTAGGGTTACGGTTTAGGTTTAGGGTTAGGGTTAAGGTTAGGGTTTAGGGTTTAGGGTTAGGGTTAGGGTTAGAGTTAGGGTTTAGGCTTTAGGGTTAGGGATAGTGTTAGGGTTTAGGGTTTAGGGTTAGGGTTAGGATTAGGGTTAGGGTTAGGGTTTAGTGTTTAAGGTTAGGGTTAGCGTTAGGGTTAGGGTTTGGGTTTAGGGTTTAGGTTTAGGGTTAGGGTTAGTGTTAGGGTTTCGGGTTTAGTGTTAGGGTTAAGGTTATGGTTAGGGTTAGGTACACGATTCGGGTTTGAGACATGGTTAGGTTTAGTGTTAGGGTTATAGTTAAGTTTAGGTTTTGACTGATGGTTAACGTTAGGTTTAGGGACAGGGTTAGTTACAGGGTGAGGGTTAGAGTTAAAGATAGAGAGACGGTAAGTTTCAGAGTTAGGTTTAGCGACAGTGTTAGGGTTAGGGTTAGGTTAGGGTTAGGGTTAGGGTTAGGTGTAGGTTTTACGGATAGGGTTAGGGTTAGGGTTACGGTTTAGGTTTAGGGTTAGGGTTAAGGTTAGGGTTTAGGGTTTAGGGTTAGGGTTAGCATTAGGTTTAGGGTTAGGGACAGGATTAGGGTTTGGGACATGGTTAGGTTTACTGTTAGGGTTATATTAAGTTTAGGTTTTGTCTGATGCTTAAGTTTAGGTTTAGGGACAGGGTTAGTGACAGGGTGAGGGTTAGAGTTAAGGTTGGAGAGACGGTAAGGGTCAGAGTTAGGTTTAGCGACAGTGTTAGGGTTAGGGATCAGCTTAGGTTAGGGTTTAGGGTTAGGGTTAGGGTTAGGGTTAGGAATAGGGGAGGGTTAGTGTTTACATTTTAGGGTTAGGGTTTAGGGATAGGGTTAGGGTTAGGGTTAGGGTTAGCGTTAGAGTTAGGATTTAGGCTTCAGGGATAGGGTTAGGGTAAGAGTTAGGGCTTACGGTTTAGGGTTAGGGTTAGGGTTAGGGTTAGGGTTTCGGGTTTAGGGTTAGGGTTAAGTTTAGAGTTAGGGTTAGGTACACGATTCGGGTTTGAGACATGTTTAGGTTTAGTGTTAGGGTTATGGTTAAGTTTAGGTTTTGGCTGATGGTTAAGGTTAGGTTTAGGGACAGGGTTAGTTACAGGGTGAGAGTTAGAGTTAAAGTTAGAGAGACGGTAAGTTACAGAGTTAGGTTTAGCGACAGTGTTAGGGTTAGGGTTAGGGTTAGGTTTTAGGGATAGGGTTAGGGTTAGGGTTACGGCTTAGGTTTAGGGTTAGGGTTAAGGTTAGGGTTTAGGGTTTAGGGTTAGGGTTATGGTTAGGGTTAGCATTAGGTTTAGGGTTAGGGACAGGATTAGGGTTTGGGACATGGTTAGGTTTACTGTTAGGGTTATATTAAGTTTAGGTTTTGTCTGATGCTTAAGGTTAGGTTTAGGGACAGGGTTAGTGACAGGGTGAGGGTTAGAGTTAAGGTTGGAGAGACGGTAAGGGTCAGAGTTAGGTTTAGCGACAGTGTTAGGGTTAGGGATCAGGTTAGGTTAGGGTTTAGGGTTAGGGTTAGGGTTAGGGTTAGGAATAGGGGAGGGTTAGTGTTTTCATTTTAGGGTTAGGGTTTAGGGATAGGGTTAGGGTTAGGGTTAGAGTTAGGGTTAGGGTTAGGGTTAGGGTTAGGTTTTAGGGATAGGGTTAGGGTTAGGGTTACGGTTTAGGTTTAGGGTTAGGGTTAAGGTTAGGGTTTAGGGTTTAGGGTTAGGGTTAGGGTTAGAGTTAGGGTTTAGGCTTTAGGGTTAGGGTTAGTGTTAGGGTTTAGGGTTTAGGTTTAGGGTTAGGGTTAGGGTTAGGGTTTCGGGTTTAGTGTTAGGGTTACGGTTAGGGTTAGGGTTAGGTACACGTTTCGGGTTTGAGACATGGTTAGGTTTAGTGTTAGGGTTATAGTTAAGTTTAGGTTTTGGCTGATGGTTAAGGTTAGGTTTAGGGACAGGTTAGTTACAGGGTGAGGGTTAGAGTTAAAGATAGAGAGACGGTAAGGGTCAGAGTTAGGTTTAGCGACAGTGTTAGGTTTAGAGTTACGGTTAGGTTAGGGTTAGGGTTAGAGTTAGGGTTTAGGGTTAGGGTTAGGGTTAGGGTTTAGGATTTAGGGTTAGGGTTATGGTTAGGGTTAGGGTTAGGGTTAGGGGCAGGATTAGGGTTTGGGACATGGTTAGGTTTACTGTTAGGGTTATATTAAGCTTAGGTTTTGTCTGATGCTTAAGTTTAGGTTTAGGGACAGGGTTAGTGACAGGGTGAGGGTTAGAGTTAAGGTTGGAGAGACGGTAAGCGTCAGAGTTAGGTTTAGCGACAGTGTTAGGGTTAGGGATCAGGTTAGGTTAGGGTTTAGGGTTAGGGTTAGGGTTAGGGTTAGGAATAGGGGAGGGTTAGTGTTTACATTTTATGGTTAGGTTTTAGGGATAGGGTTAGGGTTAGGGTTAGGGTTAGGGTTAGGGTTAGAGTTAGGATTTAGGCTTTAGGGTTAGGGTTAGAGTTAGAGTTAGGGCTTCTGGTTTAGGGTTAGGGTTAGGGTTAGGGTTTCGGGTTTAGGGTTAGGGTTAAGTTTAGGGTTAGGGTTAGGTACACGATTCGGGTTTGAGACATGTTTAGGTTTAGTGTTAGGGTTATGGTTAAGTTTAGGTTTTGGCTGATGGTTAAGGTTAAGGTTAGGGACAGGGTTAGTTACAGGGTGAGGGTTAGAGTTAAAGTTATAGAGACGATAAGGTACAGAGTTAGGTTTAGCGACAGTGTTAGGTTTAGGGTTAGGGTTAGGTTAGTGTTAGGGTTAGGGTTAGGGTTAGGGTTAGGGTTAGGTTTTAGGGATAGGGTTAGGGTTAGGGTTACGGTTTAGGTTTAGGGTTAGGGGTAAGGTTAGGGTTTAGGGTTTAGGGTTAGGGTTAGGGTTAGGGTTAGCATTAGGTTTAGGGTTAGGGACAGGATTAGGGTTTGGGACATGGTTAGGTTTACTGTTAGGGTAATATAAAGTTTAGGTTTTGTCTGATGCTTAAGTTTAGGTTTAGGGACAGGGTTAGTGACAGGGTGAGGGTTAGAGTTAAAGTTATAGAGACGATAAGGTACAGAGTTAGGTTTAGCGACAGTGTTAGGGTTAGGGTTAGGGTTAGGTTAGTGTTAGGGTTAGGGTTAGGGTTAGGGTTAGGGTTAGGTTTTAGGGATAGGGTTAGGGTTAGGGTTACGGTTTAGGTTTAGGGTTAGGGGTAAGGTTAGGGTTTAGGGTTTAGGGTTAGGGTTAGGGTTAGGGTTAGCATTAGGTTTAGGGTTAGGGACAGGATTAGGGTTTGGGACATGGTTAGGTTTACTGTTAGGGTAATATTAAGTTTAGGTTTTGTCTGATGCTTAAGTTTAGGTTTAGGGACAGGGTTAGTGACAGGGTGAGGGTTAGAGTTAAGGTTGGAGAGACGGTAAGGGTCAAAGTTAGGTTTAGCGACAGTGTTAGGGTTAGGGATCAGCTTAGGTTAGGGTTTAGGGTTAGGGTTAGGGTTAGGGTTAGGAATAGGGGAGGGTTAGTGTTTACATTTTAGGGTTAGGGTTTAGGGATAGGGTTAGGGTTAGGGTTAGGGTTAGAGTTAGGGTTAGGGTTAGGGTTAGGGTTAGGGTTAGGTTTTAGGGATAGGGTTAGGGTTAGGGTTACGGTTTAGGTTTAGGGTTAGGGTTCAGGTTAGGGTTTAGGGTTTAGGGTTAGGGTTACGGTTAGAGTTAGGGTTTAGGCTTTAGGGTTAGGGTTAGGGTTAGGGTTAGGGTTAGGGTTTTGGGTTTAGTGTTAGGGTTAAGGTTAGGGTTAGGGTTAGGTACACGTTTCGGGTTTGAGACATGGTTAGGTTTAGTGTTAGGGTTATAGTTAAGTTTAGGTTTTGGCTGATGGTTAAGGTTAGGTTTAGGGACAGGGTTAGTTACATGGTGAGTGTTAGGGTTAGGGTTAGGGTTAGGGTTAGGGTTAGGTTTTAGGGATAGGGTTAGGGTTAGGGTTACGGTTTAGGTTTAGGGTTAGGGTTAAGGTTAGGGTTTAGGGTTTAGGGTTAGAGTTAGGGTTAGAGTTAGGGTTTAGGCTTTAGGGTTAGGGATAGTGTCAGGGTTTAGGGTTTAGGGTCAGGGTTAGGGTTCGGGTTAGGGTTAGAGTTTAGTGTTTAAGGTTAGGGTTAGCGTTAGGGTTAGGGTTTGGGTTTAGGGTTTAGGTTTAGGGTTAGGGTTAGTGATAGGGTTTCGGGTTTAGTGTTAGGGTTAAGGTTATGGTTAGGGTTAGGTACACGATTCGGGTTTGAGACATGGATAGGTTTAGTGTTAGGGTTATAGTTAAGTTTAGGTTTTGGCTGATGGTTAAGGTTAGGTTTCGGGACAGGGTTAGTTACAGGGTGAGGGTTAGAGTTAAAGATAGAGAGACGTTAAGGGTCAGAGTTAGGTTTAGCGACAGTGTTAGGGTTAGGGTTAGGTTTAGAGTTAGGGTTAGGGTTAGGGTTAGGGTTAGGGTTTAGGTTTTAGGATAAGGGTTATGGTTATGGATAGGGTTAGGGTTAGGGGCAGGATTAGGGTTTGGGACATGGTTAGGTTTACTGTTAGGGTTATATTAAGTTTAGGTTTTGTCTGATGCTTAAGTTTAGGTTTAGGTACAGGGATAGTGACAGGGTGAGGGTTAGATTTAAGGTTGGAGAGACGGTAAGGGTCAGAGTTAGGTTTAGCGACAGTATTAGGGTTAGGGATCAGGTTAGGTTAGGGTTTAGGGTTAGGGTTAGGGTTACGGTTAGGGTTAGGGTTAGGGTTAGGTTTTAGGGATAGGGTTAGGGTTAGGGTTACGGTTTAGGTTTAGGGTTAGGGTTAAGGTTAGGGTTTAGGGGTTAGGTTAGGGTTAGGATTAGAGTTAGGGTTTAGGCTTTAGGGTTTGGGTTAGTGTTAGGGTTTACGGTTTAGGGTTAGGGTTAGGGTTAGGGTTAGGGTTAGGGTTTAGTGTTTATGGTTAGGGGTAGCGTTAGGGTTAGTGTTTGGGTTTAGGGTTTAGGTTTAGGGTTAGGGTTAGTGTTAGGGTTTTGGGTTTCGTGTTAGGGTTAAGGTTAGGGTTAGGGTTAGGTACACGTTTCGGGTTTGAGACATGGTTAGGTTTAGTGTTAGGGTTATAGTTAAGTTTAGGTTTTGGCTGATGGTTAAGGTTAGTTTAGGGACAGCGTTAGTTACAGGGTGAGGGTGAGAGTTAAAGATAGAGAGACGGTAAGTGTCAGAGTTAGGTTTAGCGACAGTGTTAGGGATAGGGTTAGGTTAGGGTTAGGGTTAGGGTTAGGTGTAGGTTTTAGGGATAGGGTTAGGTTTAGGGTTACGGTTTAGGTTTAGGGTTAGGGTTAAGGTTAGGGTTTAGGGTTTAGGGTTAGGGTTAGGGTTAGGGTTAGCATTAGGTTTAGGGTTAGGGACAGGATTAGGGTTTGGGACATGGTTAGGTTTACTGTTAAGGTTATATTAAGTTTAGGTTTTGTCTGATGCTTAAGTTTAGGTTTAGGTACAGGGTTAGTGACAGGGTGAGGGTTAGAGTTAAGGTTGGAGAGACGGTAAGGGTCAGAGTTAGGTTTAGCGACAGTGTTAGGGTTAGGGTTAGGGTTAGGTTAGGGTTAGGGTTAGAGTTAGGGTTTAGGTTTAGGGTTAGGGTTAGGGTTTAGGATTTAGGGTTAGGGTTATGTTTAGGGTTAGGGTTAGGGTTAGGGGCAGGATTAGGGTTTGGGAAATGGTTAGGTTTAGTGTAGGGTTATAGTTAAATTTTGGTTTTGGCTGATGGTTAAGGTTAGTTTTAGGGACAGGTTTAGTGACAGGGTGAGGGTTAGAGTTAAGTTTAGAGAGACGGTAAGGGTCAGAGTTAGGTTTAGCGACAGTGTTAGTGTTAGGAATCAGGTTACGTTAGGGTTTAGGGTTAGGGTTAGGGTTAGGGTTAGGAATAGGGGAGGGTTAGTGTTTACATTTTAGGGTTAGGGTTTAGGGATAGGCTTAGGTTTAAGGGTTAGGGTTAGGGTTAGGGTTAGAGTTAGGATTTAGGCTTTAGGGTTAGGGTTAGGGTTAGGGTTAGATTTAGGGCTTACTGTTAGGGTTAGGGTTAGGGTTAGGGTTAGGGTTTCGGGTTTCTGTTAGGGTTAAGTTTAGGGTTAGTGTTAGGTACACGATTCGGGTTTGAGACATGTTTAGTTTTAGTGTTAGGGTTATGGTTAAGTTTAGGTTTTGGCTGATGGTTAAGGTTAGGATTAGGGACAGGGTTAGTTACAGGGTGTGTTAGGGTTAGGGTTTGGGTTAGGGTTAGGTTTTAGGGATAGGGTTAGGGTTAGGGTTACGGTTTAGTGTTAGGGTTAGGGTTAAGGTTAGGTTTTAGGGTTTAGGGTTAGGGTTAGGGTTAGAGTTAGGGTTTAGGCTTTAGGGTTAGGGTTAGTGTTAGGGTTTAGGGTTTAGGGTTAGGGTTAGGGTTAGGGTTAGGGTTTAGTGTTTATGGTTAGGGTTAGCGTTAGGGTTAGGGTTTGGGTTTAGGGTTTAGGTTTATGGTTAGGGTTAGTGTTAGGGTTTCGGGTTTAGTGTTAGGGTTAAGGTTAGGGTTATGTTTAGGTACACGTTTCGGGTTTGAGCCATGGTTAGGTTTAGTGTTAGGGTTATAGTTAAATTTAGGTTTTGGCTGATGGTTAAGGTTAGGTTTTGGGACAGGGTTAGTTACAGGGTGAGGGTTAGAATTAAAGATAGAGAGACGTTAAGGGTCAGAGTTAGGTTTAGCGACAGTGTTAGGGTTAGGGTTAGGGTTAGGTTAGGGTTAGGGTTAGTGTTAGGGTTTAGGTTTAGGGTTAGTGTTAGGGTTTAGGATTTAGGGTTAGGGTTATGGTTAGGGTTAGGGTTAGGGTTACGGGCAGGATTAGGGTTTGGGACATGGTTAGGTTTACTGTTAGTGTTATATTAAGTTTAGGTTTTGTCTGATGCTTAAGTTTAGGTTTAGGGACAGGGTTAGTCACAGGGTGAGGGTTAGAGTTAAGGTTGGAGAGACGGTAAGGGTCAGAGTTAGGTTTAGCGACAGTGTTAGGGTTAGGGATCAGGTTAGGTTAGGGTTTAGAGTTAGCGTTAGGGTTAGGGTTAGGAATAGGGGATGGTTAGTGTTTACATTTTAGGTTTAGAGTTTAGGGATAGGGTTAGGGTTAGGGTTAGGGTTAGAGTTAGGGTTAGGGTTAGGGTTAGGGTTAGGGTTAGGTTTTAGGGATAGGGTTAGGGTTAGGGTTACGGTTTAGGTTTAGGTTTAGGGTTAAGGTTAGGGTTTAGGGTTTAGTGTTAGGGTTAGGGTTAGAGTTAGGGTTTAGGCTTTAGGGTTAGGGATAGTGTTAGGGTTTAGGGTTTAGGGTTAGGGTTAGGGTTAGGGTTAGGGTTAGGGTTAGGGTTAGGGTTTAGTGTTTAAGGTTAGGGTTAGCGTTAGGGTTAGGGTTTGGGTTTAGGGTTTAGGTTTAGGGTTAGGGTTAGTGTTAGGATTTCGGGTTTAGTGTTAGGGTTAAGGTTATGGTTAGGGTTAGGTACACGATTCGGGTTTGAGACACGGTTAGGTTTAGTGTTAGGGTTATAGTTAAGTTTAGGTTTTGGCTGATGGTTAAGGTTAGGTTTAGGGACAGGGTTAGTTACAGGGTGAGGGTTAGAGTTAAATATAGAGAGACGTTAAGGGTCAGAGTTAGGTTTAGCGACAGTGTTAGGGTTAGGGTTAGGGTTAGGTTAGGGTTAGGGTTAGAGTTAGGGTTTAGGTTTAGGGTTAGGGTTAGGGTTTAGGATTTAGGGTTAGGGTTATGGTTAGGGTTAGGGTTAGGGGCAGGATTAGGGTTTGGGACATGGTTAGGTTTACTGTTAGGGTTATATTAAGTTTAGGTTTTGTCTGATGCTTAAGTTTAGGTTTAGGGACAGGGTTAGTGACAGGGTGAGGGTTAGAGTTAAGGTTGGAGAGACGGTAAGGGTCAGAGTTAGGTTTAGCGACAGTGTTAGGGTTAGGGATCAGGTTAGGTTAGGGTTTAGGGTTAGGGTTAGGGTTAGGGTTAGGAATAGGGGAGGGTTAGTGTTTACATTTTAGGGTTAGGGTTTAGGGATAGGGTTAGGGTTAGGGTTAGGTTTAGAGTTAGGGTTAGGGTTAGGGTTAGGTTTTAGGGATAGGATTAGGGTTAGGGTTACGGTTTAGGTTTAGGGTTAGGGTTAAGGTTAGGGTTTAGGGTTTAGGGTTAGGGTTAGGGTTAGAGTTAGGGTTTAGGCTTTAGGGTTAGGGTTAGTGTTAGGGTTTAGGGTTTAGGGTTAGGGATAGGGTTAGGGTTAGGGTTAGGGTTTAGTGTTTATGGTTTAGGGTTACGGTTAGTGTTAGGGTTAGGGTTATGGTTAGGGTTAGGGTTAGGGACAGGATTAGGGTTTGGGACATGGTTAGGTTTACTGTTAGGGTAATATTAAGTTTAGGTTTTGTCTGATGCTTAAGTTTAGGTTTAGGAACAGCGTTAGTGACAGGGTGAGGGTTAGAGTTAAGGTTGGAGAGACGGTAAGGGTCAAAGTTAGGTTTAGCGACAGTGTTAGGGTTAGGGATCCGGTTAGGTTAGGGTTTAGGGTTAGGGTTAGGGTTAGGGTTAGGAATAGGGGAGGGTTAGTGTTTACATTTTAGGGTTAGGGTTTAGGGATAGGGTTAGGGTTAGGGTTAGGGTTAGGTTTTAGGGATAGGGTTAGGGTTAGGGTTACGGTTTAGGTTTAGGTTTAGGGTTCAGGTTAGGGTTTAGGGTTAGGGTTACGGTTAGAGTTAGGGTTTAGGCTTTAGGGTTAGGGTTAGGGTTAGGGTTAGGTTTAGGGTTTTGGGTTTAGTGTTAGGGTTAAGGTTAGGGTTAGGGTTAGGTACACGTTTCGGGTTTGAGACATGGTTAGGTTTAGTGTTAGGGTTATAGTTAAGTTTAGGTTTTGGCTGATGGTTAAGGTTAGGTTTAGGGACAGGGTTAGTTACAGGGTGAGGGTTAGAGTTAAAGATAGAGAGACGGTAAGAGTCAGAGTTAGGTTTAGCGACAGTGTTAGGGTTAGGGTTAGGGTTAGGTTAGGGTTAGGGTTAGAGTTAGGGTTTAGGTTTAGGGTTAGGGTTTAGGATTTAGGGTTAGGGTTATGGTTAGGGTTAGGGTTAGGGTTAGGGTCAGGATTACGGTTTGGGAAATGGTTAGGTTTAGTGTAGGTTTATAGTTAAGTTTTGGTTTTGGCTGATGGTTAAGGTTAGTTTTAGGGACAGGTTTAGTGACAGGGTGAGGGTTAGAGTTAAGTTTAGAGAGACGGTAAGGGTCAGCGTTAGGTTTAGCGACAGTGTTAGTGTTAGGAATCAGATTAGGTTAGGGTTTAGGTTTAGGGTTAGGTTTAGGGTTAGGAATAGGGGAGGGTTAGTGTTTACATTTTAGGGTTAGGGTTTAGGGATAGGGTTAGGGTTAGGGTTAGGGTTAGAGGTAGGATTTAGGCTTTAGGGTTAGGGTTATGGTTAGAGTTAGGGCTTACGGTTTAGGGTTAGGGTTAGGGTTAGGGTTTCGGGTTTCGGGTTAGGGTTAAGTTTAGGGTTAGGGTTAGGTACACGATTCGGGTTTGAGTCATGTTTATGTTTAGTGTTAGGGTTATGGTTAAGTTTAGGTTTTGACTGATGGTTAAGGTTAGGTTTAGGGACAGGGTTAGTTACAGGGTGAGTGTTAGGGTTAGGGTTAGGGTTAGGGTTAGGTTTTAGGGATAGGGTTAGGGTTAGGGTTACGGTTTATGTTTAGGGTTAGGGTTAAGGTTAGGGTTTAGGGTTTAGGGTTAGAGTTAGGGTTAGAGTTAGGGTTTAGGCTTTAGGGTTAGGGATAGTGTTAGGGTTTAGGGTTTAGGGTTAGGGTTAGGGTTCGGGTTAGGGTTTGGGTTTAGGGTTTAGGTTTAGGGTTAGGGTTAGTGATAGGTTTTCGGGTTTAGTGTTAGGGTTAAGGTTATGGTTAGGGTTAGGTACACGATTCGGGTTTGAGACATGGTTAGGTTTAGTGTTAGGGTTATAGTTAAGTTTAGGTTTTGGCTGATGGTTAAGGTTAGGTTTCGGGACAGGGTTAGTTACAGGGTGAGGGTTAGAGTTAAAGATAGAGAGACGTTAAGGGTCAGAGTTAGGTTTAGCGACAGTGTTAGGGTTAGGGTTAGGGTTAGAGTTAGGGTTAGGGTTAGGGTTAGGGTTAGGGTTAGGGTTTAGGTTTTAGGATTAGGGTTATGGTTATGGTTATGGTTAGGGTTAGGGGCGGGATTAGGGTTTGGGACATGGTTAGGTTTACTGTTAGGGTTATATTAAGTTTAGGTTTTGTCTGATGCTTAAGTTTAGGTTTAGGTACAGGGTTAGTGACAGGGTGAGGGTTAGAGTTAAGGTTGGAGAGACGGTAAGGGTCAGAGTTAGGTTTAGCGACAGTGTTAGGGTTAGGGATCAGGTTAGGTTAGGGTTTAGGGTTAGGGTTAGGGTTAGGGTTAGGGTTAGGGTTAGGGTTAGGGTTAGGTTTTAGGGATAGGGTTAGGGTTAGGGTTACGGTTTTGGTTTAGGGTTAGGGTTAAGGTTAGGGTTTAGGGTTTAGAATTAGGGTTAGGGTTAGGGTTAGGGTTAGGGTTAGGGTTTAGTGTTTAAGGTTAGGGTTAGCGTTAGGGTTAGTGTTTGGGTTTAGGGTTTAGTTTTAAGGTTAGGGTTAGTGTTAGGGTTTTGGGTTTAGTGTTAGGGTTAAGGTTAGGGTTACGGTTAGGTACACGTTTCGGGTTTGAGACAATGTTAGGTTTAGTGTTAGGGTTATAGTTAAGTTTAGGTTTTGGCTGATGGTTAAGGTTAGTTTAGGGACAGGGTTAGTTACAGGGTGAGGGTGAGAGTTAAAGATAGAGAGACGGTAAGAGTCAGAGTTAGGTTTAGCGACAGTGTTAGGGTTAGGGTTAGGGTTAGGTTAGGGTTAGGGTTAGAGTTAGGGTTTAGGGTTAGGGTTAGGGTTAGGGTTTAGGATTTAGGGTTAGGGTTATGTTTAGGGTTATGGTTAGGGTTAGGTACACGATTCGGGTTTGAGACATGGTTAGGTTTAGTGTTAGGGTTATAGTTAAGTTTAGGTTTTGGCTGATGGTTAAGGGTAGGTTTAGGGACAGGGTTAGTTACAGGGTGAGGGTTAGAGTTAAAGATAGAGAGACGGTAAGTGTCAGAGTTAGGTTTAGCGACAGTGTTAGGGTTAGGGTTAGGTTAGGGTTAGGGTTAGGGTTAGGTGTAGGTTTTAGGGATAGGGTTAGGTTTAGGGTTACGGTTTAGGTTTAGGGTTAGGGTTAAGGTTAGGGTTTAGGGTTTAGGGTTAGGGTTAGGGTTAGCATTAGGTTTAGGGTTAGGGACAGGATTAGGGTTTGGGACATGGTTAGGTTTACTGTTAGGGTTATATTAAGTTTAGGTTTTGTCTGATGCTTAAGTTTAGGTTTAGGTACAGGGTTAGTGACAGGGTGAGGGTTAGAGTTAAGGTTGGAGAGACGGTAAGGGTCAGAGTTAGGTTTAGCGACAGTGTTAGGGTTAGGGTTAGGGTTAGGTTAGGGTTAGGGTTAGAGTTAGGGTTTAGGGTTAGGGTTAGGGTTAGGGTTTAGGATTTAGGGTTAGGGTTATGTTTAGGGTTAGGGTTAGGGTTAGGGGCAGGATTAGGGTTTGGGAAATGGTTAGGTTTAGTGTAGGGTTATAGTTAAATTTTGGTTTTGGCTGATGGTTAAGGTTAGTTTTAGGGACAGGTTTAGTGACAGGGTGAGGGTTAGAGTTAAGTTTAGAGAGACGGTAAGGGTCAGAGTTAGGTTTAGCGACAGTGTTAGTGTTAGGAATCAGGTTACGTTAGGGTTTAGGGTTAGGGTTAGGGTTAGGGTTAGGAATAGGGGAGGGTTAGTGTTTACATTTTAGGGTTAGGGTTTAGGGATAGGCTTAGGGTTAAGGGTTAGGGTTAGGGTTAGGGTTAGAGTTAGGATTTAGGCTTTAGGTTTAGGGTTAGGGTTAGAGTTAGATTTAGGGCTTACTGTTAGGGTTAGGGTTAGGGTTAGGGTTAGGGTTTCGGGTTTCTGTTAGGGTTAAGTTTAGGGTTAGTGTTAGGTACACGATTCGGGTTTGAGACATGTTTAGTTTTAGTGTTAGGGTTATGGTTAAGTTTAGGTTTTGGCTGATGGTTAAGGTTAGGTTTAGGGACAGGGTTAGTTACAGGGTGAGTGTTAGGGTTAGGGTTTGGGTTTTGGTTAGGTTTTAGGGATAGGGTTAGGGTTAGGGTTACGGTTTAGTGTTAGGGTTAGGGTTAAGGTTAGGTTTTAGGGTTTAGGGTTAGGGTTAGGGTTAGAGTTAGGGTTTAGGCTTTAGGGTTAGGGTTAGTGTTAGGGTTTAGGGTTTAGGGTTAGGGTTAGGGTTAGGGTTAGGGTTAGGGTTTAGTGTTTATGGTTAGGGTTAGCGTTAGGGTTAAGGTTTGGGTTTAGGGTTTAGGTTTATGGTTAGGGTTAGTGTTAGGGTTTCGGGTTTAGTGTTAGGGTTAAGGTTAGGTTTATGTTTAGGTACACGTTTCGGGTTTGAGCCATGGTTAGGTTTAGTGTTAGGGTTATAGTTAAATTTAGGTTTTGGCTGATGGTTAAGGTTAGGTTTAGGGACAGGGTTAGTTACAGGGTGAGGGTTAGAGTTAAATATAGAGAGACGTTAAGGGTCAGAGTTAGGTTTAGCGACAGTGTTAGGGTTAGGGTTAGGGTTAGGTTAGGGTTAGGGTTAGTGTTAGGGTTTAGGTTTAGGGTTAGGGTTAGGGTTTAGGATTTAGGGTTAGGGTTATGGTTAGGGTTAGGGTTAGGGTTAGGGGCAGGATTAGGGTTTGGGACATGGTTAGGTTTACTGTTAGGGTTATATTAAGTTTAGGTTTTGTCTGATGCTTAAGTTTAGGTTTAGGGACAGGGTTAGTGACAGGGTGAGGGTTAGAGTTAAGGTTGGAGAGACGGTAAGGGTCAGAGTTAGGTTTAGCGACAGTGTTAGGGTTAGGGATCAGGTTAGGTTAGGGTTTAGTGTTAGCGTTAGGGTTAGGGTTAGGAATAGGGGAGGGTTAGTGTTTACATTTTAGGGTTAAAGTTTAGGGATAGGGTTAGGGTTAGGGTTAGGGTTAGAGTTAGGGTTAGGGTTAGGGTTAGGGTTAGGGTTAGGTTTTAGGGATAGGGTTAGGGTTAGGGTTACGGTTTAGGTTTAGGGTTAGTGTTAAGGTTAGGGTTTAGGGTTTAGGGTTAGGGTTAGTGTTAGAGTTAGGGTTTAGGCTTTAGGGTTAGGGATAGTGTTAGGGTTTAGGGTTTAGGGTTAGGGTTAGGGTTAGGGTTAGGGTTTAGTGTTTAAGGTTAGGGTTAGCGTTAGGGTTAGGGTTTGGGTTTAGGGTTTAGGTTTAGGGTTAGGGTTAGTGTTAGGGTTTCGGGTTTAGTGTTAGGGTTAAGGTTATGGTTAGGGTTAGGTACACGATTCGGGTTTGAGACATGGTTAGGTTTAGTGTTAGGGTTATAGTTAAGTTTAGGTTTTGGCTGATGGTTAAGGTTAGGTTTAGGGACAGGGTTAGTTACAGGGTGAGGGTTAGAGTTAAAGATAGAGAGACGTTAAGGGTCAGAGTTAGGTTTAGCGACAGTGTTAGGGTTAGGGTTAGGGTTAGGTTAGGGTTAGGGTTAGATTTAGGGTTTAGGTTTAGGGTTAGGGTTAGGGTTTAGGATTTAGGGTTAGGGTTATGGTTAAGGTTAGGGTTAGGGGCAGGATTAGGGTTTGGGACATGGTTAGGTTTACTGTTAGGGTTATATTAAGTTTAGGTTTTGTCTGATGCTTAAGTTTAGGTTTAGGGACAGGGTTAGTGACAGGGTGAGGGTTAGAGTTGAGGTTGGAGAGACGGTAAGGGTCAGAGTTAGGTTTAGCGACAGTGTTAGGGTTAGGGATCAGGTTAGGTTAGGGTTTAGGGTTAGCGTTAGGGTTAGGGTTAGGAATAGGGGAGGGTTAGTGTTTACATTTTAGGGTTAGGGTTTAGGGATAGGGTTAGGGTTAGGGTTAGGGTTAGAGTTAGGGTTAGGGTTAGGGTTAG
>JAVKSA010000053.1:1509789-1512289 GCA_031876335.1 Hipposideros larvatus
GGGATAGGGTTAGGTTTTAGGGATAGGGTTAGGGTTAGGGTTACGGTGTAGGTTTAGGGTTAGGATTAAGGTTAGGGTTTAGGGTTTAGGGTTAGGGTTAGGGTTAGGGTTAGCATTAGTTTTAGGGTTAGGGACACGATTAGGGTTTCGGACATGGTTAGGTTTACTGTTAGGTTTATATTAAGTTTAGGTTTTGTCTGATGCTTAAGTTTAGGTTTAGGGACAGGTTTAGTGACATGGTGAGGGTTAGAGTTAAGGTTGGAGAGACGGTAAGGGTCAGAGTTAGGTTTAGCGACAGTGTTAGGGTTAGGGATCAGGTTAGGTTAGGGTTTAGGGTTAGGGTTAGGGTTAGGGTTAAGAATAGGGGAGGGTTAGTGTTTACATTTTAGGGTTAGGGTTTAGGGATAGGGTTAGGGTTAGGGTTAGGGTTAGAGTTAGGGTTAGGGTTAGGGTTAGGTTTTAGGGATAGGGTTAGGGTTACGGTTTAGGTTTAGGGTCAGGGTTAAGGTTAGGGTTTAGGGTTTAGGGTTAGGGTTTGGGTTAGAGTTAGGGTTTAGGCTTTAGGGTTAGTGTTAGTGTTAGAGTTTAGGGTTTAGGGTTAGGGTTAGGGTTAGGGTTAGGGTTAGGGTTTAGTGTTTATGGTTAGGGTTAGGGTTAGTGTTAGGGTTAGGGACAGGATTAGGGTTTGGGACATGGTTAGTTTTACTGTTAGGGTAATATTAAGTTTAGGTTTTGTGTGATGCTTAAGTTTAGGTTTAGGGACAGGTTTAGTGACAGGGTGAGGGTTAGAGTTAAGGTTGGAGAGACGGTAAGGGTCAGAGTTAGGTTTAGCGACAGTGTTAGGGTTAGGGATCAGGTTAGGTTAGGCTTTAGGGTTAGGGTTAGGGTTAGGGTTAGGAATAGGGGAGGGTTAGTGTTTACATTTTAGGGTTAGGGTTTAGGGATAGGGTTAGGGTTAGGATTAGGGTTAGAGTTAGGGTTAGGGTTAGGGTTAGGGATAGGGTTAGGTTTTAGGGATAAGGTTAGGGTTAGGGTTACGGTTTAGGTTTAGGGTTAGGGTTAAGGTTAGGGTTTAGGGTTTAGGGTTAGGATTAGGGTTAGAGTTACGGTTTAGGCTTTAGGGTTAGGGTTAGTGTGAGGGTTTAGGGTTTAGGGTTAGGGTTAGGTTTAGGGTTTAGTGTTTATGGTTAGGGTTAGCTTTAGGGTTAGGGTTTGGGTTTAGGGTTTAGGTTTAGGGTTAGGGTTAGTGTTAGGGATTCGGGTTTAGTTTTAGGGTTAAGGTTAGGGTTAGTGTTAGGTACACGTTTCGGGTTTGAGACATGGTTAGGTTTAGTGTTAGGGTTATAGTTAAGTTTAGGTTTTGACTGATGGTTAAGGTTAGGTTTAGGGACAGGGTTAGTTACAGGGTGAGGGTTAGAGTTAAAGATAGAGAGACGGTAAGGGTCAGAGTTAGGTTTAGCGACAGTGTTAGGGTTAGGGTTAGGGTTAGGTTAGGGTTACGGTTAGAGTTAGGGTTTAGGGTTAGGGTTAGGGTTAGCGTTTAGGTTTTAGGGTTAGGGTTATGGTTATGGTTAGAGTTAGGGTTAGGGGCAGGATTAGGGTTTGGGACATGGTTAGGTTTACTCTTAGGGTTATATTAAGTTTAGGTTTTGTCTGATGCATAAGTTTAGGTTAGGGACAGGGTTAGTGACAGGGTGAGGGTTAAAGTTAAGGTTGGAGAGACGGTAAGTGTCAGAGTTAGGTTTAGCGACAGTGTTAGGGTTAGGGATCAGGTTAGGTTAGGGTTTAGGGTTAGGGTTAGGGTTAGGGTTAGGAATAGGGGAGGGTTAGTGTTTACATTTTAGGGTTAGGGTTTAGGGATAGGGTTAGGGTTAGGGTTAGGGTTAGAGTTAGGGTTAGGCTTAGGGTTATGGTTAGGGTTAGGTTTTAGGGATAGGGTTAGGGTTAGGGTTTAGGGTTTAGGGTTAGGGTTAGGGTTAGAGTTAGGGTTTAGGCTTTAGGGTTAGGGTTAGTGTTAGGGTTTAGGGTTTATTGTTAGGGTTAGGGTTAGGGTTAGGGTTAGGGTTAGGGTTTAGTGTTTATGGTTAGGGTTAGCGTTAGGGTTAGTGTTTGGGTTTAGTGTTTAGGTTTACGGTTAGGGTTAATGTTAGGGTTTCGAGTTTAGTGTTAGGGTTAAGGTTAGGGTTAGGGTTAGGTACACGTTTCGGGTTTGAGACATGGTTAGGTTTAGTGTTAGGGTTATAGTTAAGTTTATGTTTTGGCTGATGGTTAAGGTTAGGTTTAGGGACAGGGTTAGTTACAGGGTGAGGGTTAGAGTTAAGGTTAGAGAGACGGTAAGGTACAGAGTTAGGTTTAGCACTGTGTTAGGGTTAGGGTTAGGGTTAGGTTAGGGTTAGGGTTTGGGTTAGGGTTAGGGTTAGGTTTTAGGGATAGGGTTAGGGTTAGGGTTACGGTTTAGGTTTAGAGTTAGGGTTAAGGTTAGGGTTTAGGGTTTAGGGTT
>JAVKSA010000053.1:1522289-1529789 GCA_031876335.1 Hipposideros larvatus
TCAGAGTTAGGTTTAGCGACAGTGTTAGGGTTAGGGATCAGGTTAGGTTAGGGTTTAGGGTTAGGGTTAGGGTTAGGGTTAGGAATAGGGGAGGGTTAGTGTTTACATTTTAGGGTTAGGGTTTAGGGATAGGGTTAGGGTTAGGGTTAGGGTTAGAGTTAGGGTTAGGCTTAGGGTTATGGTTAGGGTTAGGTTTTAGGGATAGGGTTAGGGTTAGGGTTTAGGGTTTAGGGTTAGGGTTAGGGTTAGAGTTAGGGTTTAGGCTTTAGGGTTAGGGTTAGTGTTAGGGTTTAGGGTTTATTGTTAGGGTTAGGGTTAGGGTTAGGGTTAGGGTTAGGGTTTAGTGTTTATGGTTAGGGTTAGCGTTAGGGTTAGTGTTTGGGTTTAGTGTTTAGGTTTACGGTTAGGGTTAATGTTAGGGTTTCGAGTTTAGTGTTAGGGTTAAGGTTAGGGTTAGGGTTAGGTACACGTTTCGGGTTTGAGACATGGTTAGGTTTAGTGTTAGGGTTATAGTTAAGTTTATGTTTTGGCTGATGGTTAAGGTTAGGTTTAGGGACAGGGTTAGTTACAGGGTGAGGGTTAGAGTTAAGGTTAGAGAGACGGTAAGGTACAGAGTTAGGTTTAGCACTGTGTTAGGGTTAGGGTTAGGGTTAGGTTAGGGTTAGGGTTTGGGTTAGGGTTAGGGTTAGGTTTTAGGGATAGGGTTAGGGTTAGGGTTACGGTTTAGGTTTAGAGTTAGGGTTAAGGTTAGGGTTTAGGGTTTAGGGTTAGGGTTAGGGTTAGGGTTAGGGATAGGGGCAGGATTAGGGTTTGGGAAATGGTTAGGTTTAGTGTAGTGTTATAGTTAAATTTTGGTTTTGGCTGATGGTTAAGGTTCGTTTTAGGGACAGGTTTAGTGACAGGGTGAGGGTTAGAGTTAAGTTTAGAGAGACGGTAATTGTCAGAGTTAGGTTTAGCGACAGTGTTAGTGTTAGGGATCAGGTTAGGTTAGGGTTTAGGGATAGGGTTAGGGTTAGGGTTAGGGTTAGGGTTAGAGTTAGGATTTAGGCTTTAGGGTTAGGGTTAGGGTTCGAGTTAGGGCTTACGGTTTAGGGTTAGGGTTAGGGTTTCGGGTTTCGGGTTAGGGTTAAGTTTAGGGTTAGGGTTAGGTACACGATTCGGGTTTGAGACATGTTTAGGTTTAGTGTTAGGGTTATGGTTAAGTTTAGGTTTTGGCTGATGGTTAAGGTTAGGTTTAGGGACAGGGTTAGTTACAGGGTGAGGGTTAGAGTTAAAGTTAGAGAGACGGTAAGGTACAGAGTTAGGTTTAGCGACAGTGTTAGGGTTAGGGTAAGGGTTAGGTTAGGGTTAGGGTTAGGGTTAGGGTTAGGGTTAGGTTTTAGGGATAAGGTTAGGGTTAGGGTTACGGTTTAGGTTTAGGGTTAGGGTTAAGGTTAGGGTTTAGGGTTTAGGGTTAGGGTTAGGGTTAGGGTTAGCATTAGGTTTAGGGTTAGGGATAGGATTAGGGTTTGGGACATGGTTAGGTTTACTGTTAGGGTTATATTAAGTTTAGGTTTTGTCTGATGCTTAAGTTTAGGTTTAGGGACAGGGTTAGTGACAGGGTGAGGGTTAGAGTTAAGGTTGGAGAGACGGTAAGGGTCAGAGTTAGGTTTAGCGACAGTGTTAGGGTTAGGGATCAGGTTAGGTTAGGGTTTAGGGTTAGGGTTAGGGTTAGGGTTAGGGTTAGGGTTAGGGTTAGGGTTAGGAATAGGGGAGGGTTAGTGTTTACATTTCAGGGTTAGGGTTTAGGGTTAGGGTTAGGGTTAGAGTTAGGGTTTAGGCTTTAGGGTTAGGGTTAGTGTTAGGGTTTAGGGTTTAGGGTTAGGGTTAGGGTTAGGGTTAGGGTTAGGGTTAGGGTTTAGTGTTTAAGGTTAGGGTTAGCGTTAGTGTTAGGGTTTCGGTTTAGTGTTTAGGTTTAGGGTTAGGGTTAGTGTTAGGGTTTCGGGTTTAGTGTTAGGGTTAAGGTAATGGTTAGGGTTAGGTACACGATTCGGGTTTGAGACATGGTTAGGTTTAGTGTTAGGGTTATAGTTAAGTTTAGGTTTTGGCTGATGGTTAAGGTTAGGTTTAGGGACAGGGTTAGTTAGAAGGTGAGGATTAGAGTTAAGGTTAGAGAGACGGTAAGTGTCAGAGTTAGGTTTAGCGACAGTGTTAGGGTTAGGGTTAGGGTTAGGTTAGGGTTAGGGTTAGGGTTAGGGTTAGGGATAGGGTTAGGTTTTAGGGATAGGGTTAGGGTTAGGGTTACGGTTTAGGTTTAGGGTTAGGATTAAGGTTAGGGTTTAGGGTTTAGGGTTAGGGTTAGGGTTAGGGTTAGCATTAGTTTTAGGGTTAGGGACACGATTAGGGTTTCGGACATGGTTAGGTTTACTGTTAGGTTTATATTAAGTTTAGGTTTTGTCTGATGCTTAAGTTTAGGTTTAGGGACAGGTTTAGTGACATGGTGAGGGTTAGAGTTAAGGTTGGAGAGACGGTAAGGGTCAGAGTTAGGTTTAGCGACAGTGTTAGGGTTAGGGATCAGGTTAGGTTAGGGTTTAGGGTTAGGGTTAGGGTTAGGGTTAAGAATAGGGGAGGGTTAGTGTTTACATTTTAGGGTTAGGGTTTAGGGATAGGGTTAGTGTTAGGGTTAGGGTTAGAGTTAGGGTTAGGGTTAGGGTTAGGTTTTAGGGATAGGGTTAGGGTTACGGTTTAGGTTTAGGGTCAGGGTTAAGGTTAGGGTTTAGGGTTTAGGGTTAGGGTTTGGGTTAGAGTTAGGGTTTAGGCTTTAGGGTTAGTGTTAGTGTTAGAGTTTAGGGTTTAGGGTTAGGGTTAGGGTTAGGGTTAGGATTAGGGTTTAGTGTTTATGGTTAGGGTTAGGGTTAGTGTTAGGGTTAGGGTTAGGGTTAGGGTTAGGGTTAAGGTTAGGGACAGGATTAGGGTTTGGGACATGGTTAGTTTTACTGTTAGGGTAATATTAAGTTTAGGTTTTGTGTGATGCTTAAGTTTAGGTTTAGGGACAGGGTTAGTGACAGGGTGAGGGTTAGAGTTAAGGTTGGAGAGACGGTAAGGTTCAGAGTTAGGTTTAGCGACAGTGTTAGGGTTAGGGATCAGGTTAGGTTAGGCTTTAGGGTTAGGGTTAGGGTTAGGAATAGGGGAGGGTTAGTGTTTACATTTTAGGGTTAGGGTTTAGGGATAGGGTTAGGGTTAGGATTAGGGTTAGAGTTAGGGTTAGGGTTAGGGTTAGGGTTAGGGATAGGGTTAGTTTTAGGGATAAGGTTAGGGTTAGGGTTACGGTTTAGGTTTAGGGTTAGGGTTAAGGTTAGGGTTTAGGGTTTAGGGTTAGGGTTAGGTTAGAGTTAGGGTTTAGGCTTTAGGGTTAGGGTTAGTGTTAAGGTTTAGGTTTAGGGATAGGGTTAGTGTTAGGGTTTCGGGTTTAGTGTTAGGGTTAAGGTTAGGGTTAGCGTTAGGTACACGTTTCGGGTTTGAGACATGGTTAGGTTTAGTGTTAGGGTTATAGTTAAGTTTAGGTTTTGGCTGATGGTTAAGGTTAGGTTTAGGGACAGGGTTAGTTAGAAGGTGAGGGTTAGAGTTAAGGTTAGAGAGACGGTAAGGGTCAGAGTTAGGTTTAGCGACAGTGTTAGGGTTAGGGATCAGGTTAGGTTAGGGTTTAGGGTTAGGGTTAGGGATAGGGTTAGGAATAGGGGAGGGGAGGGGTTTACATTTTAGGGTTAGGGTTTAGGGATAGGGTTAGAGTTAGGGTTAGGGTTAGAGTTAGTGTTAAGGTTAGGGTTAGGGTTAGGTTTTAGGGATAGGGTTCGGGTTCGGGTTTAGGGTTTCGGGTTAGGTTTAGGGTTAGGGTTAGCATTAGGGTTAAGTTTAGGTACAGTATTAAGGTTAGGGTTAGGGTTAGGGTTAGGGTTAGGGTTAGGGTTAGGGTTTCAGGTTTAGGGTTAGTGTTAGGTTAGGGTTAAGTTTAGGGTTATGGACAAGATTCGGTTTTGGGACATGCTAAGTTTAGTTTTAGGTTATAGTTAAATTTAGGTTTTTGCTGATGTTTAAGGATAAGTTTAGGGACAGGGTTAGTGACAGGGTGAGGGTTAGAGTTAAGGCTAGTGAGACAGTAAGGATCAGAGTTAGGTTTAGCGACAGTGTTAGGGTTAGGGTTAGGGTTAGGGTTTAGGGTTAGGGTTAGGGTTTAGGATTAGGGTTAGGGTTAGCGTTAGCGTTAGGCATAGGGTTAGGGTTAGTGTTTAGGGTTTAGGGTTAGGGTTAGGTACAGGATTAGGGTTTGAGACATGGTTAGGTTTTGTGTTAGGGTTAGGGTTATGGTTAGGGTTAGGGTTATTGTTTAGGGGTAGGGTTAGGGTTAGGGTTAGGGTTACGGTTAGGGTTAGGGTTAGGTTTTAGGGATAAGGTTAGTGATAGGGTTACGGTTTAGGGTTAGGGTTAGGGTTAAGGTTAGGGTTTAGGGTTTAGAGTTAGGGTTAGGGTTAGGGTTAGCATTAGGTTTAGGGTTAGGGACAGGATTAGGGTTTGGGACATGGTTAGGTTTAGAGTTAGGGTTATATTAAGTTTAGGTTTTGTCTGATGCTTAAGTTTAGGTTTAGGGACAGGGTTAGTGACAGGGTGAAGGTTAGAGTTAAGGTTGGAGAGACGGTAAGGGTCAGAGTTAGGTTTAGCGACATTGTTAGGGTTAGGGTTAATATTAGAGGCAGTGTTAGGGTTAAGGTTAGCGTTAGGGGTAGGGTTCCTGTTAGGATTAGAGTTAGGTACAGAGTTGGGAATAGTGTTAGGGCCCCATTTAGAGTTAGGTCTAGGGATACATTTAGATTTAGCTTTTGGGTTAGGAAAAGGGTTAGCTACAGGGGCACGGATAGGTTAGGGACACAGTGAGTGTTAGAGTCAGGATTAGGTTTAGGGTTAGGGTTAGGGTTTGGATTAGGGTTAGGGTTATGGTTAGGGTTTAGGTATAAAGTTAGGGTTAGGTTTACGGTTTAGGGTTTACGGTTTAGGGTTAGGGTTAGCATTAGGTTTAGGGTTAGGTTTATGGTTAGGGTATAGGGTTAGGATTAGGATTAGGGTTAGGGGCAGGATTAGGGTTTGGGAAATGGTTAGGTTTAGTGTAGGGTTATAGTTAAATTTTGGTTTTGGCTGATGGTTAAGGTTCGTTTTAGGGACAGGTTTAGTGACAGGGTGAGGGTTAGAGTTAAGTTTAGAGAGACGGTAAGGGTCAGAGTTAGGTTTAGCGACAGTGTTAGTGTTAGGGATCAGGTAGGTTAGGGTTTAGGGATAGGGTTAGGGTTAGGGTTAGGGTTAGGGTTAGAGTTAGGATTTAGGCTTTAGGGTTAGGGTTAGGGTTCGAGTTAGCGCTTACGGTTTAGGGTTAGGGTTAGGGTTTCGGTTTTCGGGTTAGGGTTAAGTTTAGGGTTAGGGTTAGGTACACGATTCGGGTTTGAGACATGTTTAGGTTTAGTGTTAGGGTTATGGTTAAGTTTAGGTTTTGGCTGATGGTTAAGGTTAGGTTTAGGGACAGGGTTAGTTACAGGGTGAGGGTTAGAGTTAAAGTTAGAGAGACGGTAAGGTACAGAGTTAGGTTTAGCGACAGTGTTAGGGTTAGGGTTAGGGTTAGGTTAGGGTTAGGGTTAGGGTTAGGGTTAGGGTTAGGTTTTAGGGATAATGTTAGGGTTAGGGTTACGGTTTAGGTTTAGGGTTAGGGTTAAGGTTAGGGTTTAGGGTTTAGGGTTAGGGTTAGGGTTAGGGTTAGCATTAGGTTTAGGGTTAGGGACAGGATTAGGGTTTGGGACATGGTTAGGTTTACTGTTAGGGTTATATTAAGTTTAGGTTTTGTCTGATGCTTAAGTTTAGGTTTAGGGACAGGGTTAGTGACAGGGTGAGGGTTAGAGTTAAGGTTGGAGAGACGGTAAGGGTCAGAGTTAGGTTTAGCGACAGTGTTAGGGTTAGGGATCAGGTTAGGTTAGGGTTTAGGGTTAGGGTTAGGGTTAGGGTTAGGAATAGGGGAGGGTTAGTGTTTACATTTCAGGGTTAGGGTTTAGGGTTAGGGTTAGGGTTAGAGTTAGGGTTTAGGTTTTAGGGTTAGGGTTATGGTTATGGTTAGGGTTAGGGTTAGGGGCAGGATTAGGGTTTGGGACATGGTTAGGTTTACTCTTAGGGTTATATTAAGTTTAGGTTTTGTCTGATGCTTAAGTTTAGGTTAGGGACAGGGTTAGTGACAGGGTGAGGGTTAAAGTTAAGGTTGGAGAGACGGTAAGTGTCAGAGTTAGGTTTAGCGACAGTGTTAGGGTTAGGTATCAGGTTAGGTTAGGGTTTAGGGTTAGGGTTAGGGTTAGGGTTAGGAATAAGGGAGGGTTACTGTTTACATTTTAGGGTTAGGGTTTAGGGATAGGGTTAGTGTTAGGGTTAGGGTTAGAGTTAGGGTTAGGCTTAGGGTTATGGTTAGGGTTAGGTTTTAGGGATAGGGTTATTGTTAGGGTTTAGGGTTTAAGGTTAGGGTTAGGGTTAGAGTTAGGGTTTAGGCTTTAGGGTTAGGGTTAGTGTTAAGGTTTAGGGTTTATTGTTAGGGTTAGGGTTAGGGTTAGGGTTAGGGTTTAGTGTTTATGGTTAGGGTTAGCGTTAGGGTTAGTGTTTGGGTTTAGTGTTTAGGTTTACGGTTAGGGTTAATGTTAGGGTTTCGAGTTTAGTGTTAGGGTTAAGGTTAGGGTTAGGGTTAGGTACACGTTTCGGGTTTGAGACATGGTTAGGTTTAGTGTTAGGGTTATAGTTAAGTTTATGTTATGGCTGATGGTTAAGGTTAGGTTTAGGGACAGGGTTAGTTACAGGGTGAGGGTTAGAGTTAAAGTTAGAGAGATGGTAAGGTACAGAGTTAGGTTTAGCACTGTGTTAGGGTTAGGGTTAGGGTTAGGTTAGGGTTAGGGTTTGGGTTAGGGTTAGGGTTAGGTTTTAGGGATAGGGTTAGGGTTAGGGTTACGGTTTAGGTTTAGAGTTAGGGTTAAGGTTAGGGTTTAGGGTTTAGGGTTAGGGTTAGGGTTAGGGTTAGGGATAGGGGCAGGATTAGGGTTTGGGAAATGGTTAGGTTTAGTGTAGTGTTATAGTTAAATTTTGGTTTTGGCTGATGGTTAAGGTTCGTTTTAGGGACAGGTTTAGTGACAGGGTGAGGGTTAGAGTTAAGTTTAGAGAGACGGTAAGGGTCAGAGTTAGGTTTAGCGACAGTGTTAGTGTTAGGGATCAGGTTAGGTTAGGGTTTAGGGATAGGGTTAGGGTTAGGGTTAGGGTTAGGGTTAGAGATAGGATTTAGGCTTTAGGGTTAGGGTTAGGGTTCGAGTTAGGGCTTACGGTTTAGGGTTAGGGTTAGGGTTTCGGGTTTCGGGTTAGGGTTAAGTTTAGGGTTAGGGTTAGGTACACGATTCGGGTTTGAGACATGTTTAGGTTTAGTGTTAGGGTTATGATTAAGTTTAGGTTTTGGCTGAT
>JAVKSA010000053.1:1534789-1539789 GCA_031876335.1 Hipposideros larvatus
GGGTTAGGGTTAGGGTTTAGGATTAGGGTTAGGGTTAGCGTTAGCGTTAGGCATAGTGTTAGGGTTAGTGTTTAGGGTTTAGGGTTAGGGTTAGGTACAGGATTAGGGTTTGAGACATGGTTAGGTTTTGTGTTAGGGTTAGGGTTATGGTTAGGGTTAGGGTTATTGTTTAGGGGTAGGGTTAGGGTTAGGGTTAGGGTTACGGTTAGGGTTAGGGTTAGGTTTTAGGGATAAGGTTAGTGATAGGGTTACGGTTTAGGGTTAGGGTTAGGGTTAAGGTTAGGGTTTAGGGTTTAGAGTTAGGGTTAGGGTTAGGGTTAGCATTAGGTTTAGGGTTAGGGACAGGATTAGGGTTTGGGACATGGTTAGGTTTAGAGTTAGGGTTATATTAAGTTTAGGTTTTGTCTGATGCTTAAGTTTAGGTTTAGGGACAGGGTTAGTGACAGGGTGAAGGTTAGAGTTAAGGTTGGAGAGACGGTAAGGGTCAGAGTTAGGTTTAGCGACAGTGTTAGGGTTAGGGTTAATATTAGAGGCAGTGTTAGGGTTAAGGTTAGCGTTAGGGGTAGGGTTCGTGTTAGGATTAGAGTTAGGTACAGAGTTGGGAATAGTGTTAGGGCCCCATTTAGAGTTAGGTCTAGGGATACATTTAGATTTAGCTTTTGGGTTAGGAAAAGTGTTAGCTACAGGGGCACGGATAGGTTAGGGACACAGTGAGTGTTAGAGTCAGGATTAGGTTTAGGGTTAGGGTTAGGGTTTGGATTAGGGTTAGGGTTATGGTTAGGGTTTAGGTATAATGTTAGGGTTAGGTTTACGGTTTAGGGTTTACGGTTTAGGGTTACGGTTAGCATTAGGTTTAGGGTTAGGTTTATGGTTAGGGTATAGGGTTAGGATTAGGATTAGGGTTAGGGGCAGGATTAGGGTTTGGGAAATGGTTAGGTTTAGTGTAGGGTTATAGTTAAATTTTGGTTTTGGCTGATGGTTAAGGTTCGTTTTAGGGACAGGTTTAGTGACAGGGTGAGGGTTAGAGTTAAGTTTAGAGAGACGGTAAGGGTCAGAGTTAGGTTTAGCGACAGTGTTAGTGTTAGGGATTAGGTTAGGTTAGGGTTTAGGGATAGGGTTAGGGTTAGGGTTAGGGTTAGGGTTAGAGTTAGGATTTAGGCTTTAGGGTTAGGGTTAGGGTTCGAGTTAGGGCTTACGGTTTAGGGTTAGGGTTAGGGTTTCGGGTTTCGGGTTAGGGTTAAGTTTAGGGTTAGGGTTAGGTACACGATTCGGGTTTGAGACATGTTTAGGTTTAGTGTTAGGGTTATGGTTAAGTTTAGGTTTTGGCTGATGGTTAAGGTTAGGTTTAGGGACAGGGTTAGTTACAGGGTGAGGGTTAGAGTTAAAGTTAGAGAGACGGTAAGGTACAGAGTTAGGTTTAGCGACAGTGTTAGGGTTAGGGTTAGGGTTAGGTTAGGGTTAGGGTTAGGGTTAGGGTTAGGGTTAGGTTTTAGGGATAATGTTAGGGTTAGGGTTACTGTTTAGGTTTAGGGTTAGGGTTAAGGTTAGGGTTTAGGGTTTAGGGTTCGGGTTAGGGTTAGGGTTAGCATTAGGTTTAGGGTTAGGGACAGGATTAGGGTTTGGGTCATGGTTAGGTTTACTGTTAGGGTTATATTAAGTTTAGGTTTTGTCTGATGCTTAAGTTTAGGTTTATGGACAGGGTTAGTGACAGGGTGAGGGTTAGAGTTAAGGTTGGAGAGACGGTAAGGGTCAGAGTTAGGTTTAGCGACAGTGTTAGGGTTAGGGATCAGGTTAGGTTAGGGTTTAGGGTTAGGGTTAGGGTTAGGGTTAGGAATAGGGGAGGGTTAGTGTTTACATTTCAGGGTTAGGGTTTAGGGTTAGGGTTAGGGTTAGAGTTAGGGTTTAGGCTTTAGGGTTAGGGTTAGTGTTAGGGTTTAGGATTTAGGTTTAGGGTTAGGGTTAGGGTTAGGGTTAGGGTTAGGGTTTAGTGTTTAAGGTGAGGGTTAGCGTTAGGGTTAGGGTTTGGGTTTAGGGTTTAGGTTTAGGGTTAGGGTTAGTGTTAGGGTTTCGGGTTTAGTGTTAGGGTTAAGGTAATGGTTAGGGTTAGGTACACGATTCGGGTTTGAGACATGGTTAGGTTTAGTGTTAGGGTTATAGTTAAGTTTAGGTTTTGGCTGATGGTTAAGGTTAGGTTTAGGGACAGGGTTAGTTAGAAGGTGAGGATTAGAGTTAAGGTTAGAGAGACGGTAAGTGTCAGAGTTAGGTTTAGCGACAGTGTTAGGGTTAGGGTTAGGGTTAGGTTAGGGTTAGGGTTAGGGTTAGGGTTAGGGATAGGGTTAGGTTTTAGGGATAGGGTTATGGTTAGGGTTACGGTTTAGGTTTAGGGTTAGGATTAAGGTTAGGGTTTAGGGTTTAGGGTTAGGGTTAGGGTTAGGGTTAGGGTTAGGGTTAGGGGCAGGATTAGGGTTTGGGACATGGTTAGGTTTACTCTTAGGGTTATATTAAGTTTAGGTTTTGTCTGATGCTTAAGTTTAGGTTAGGGACAGGGTTAGTGACAGGGTGAGGGTTAAAGTTAAGGTTGGAGAGACGGTAAGTGTCAGAGTTAGGTTTAGCGACAGTGTTAGGGTTAGGTATCAGGTTAGGTTAGGGTTTAGGGTTAGGGTTAGGGTTAGGGTTAGGAATAAGGGAGGGTTACTGTTTACATTTTAGGGTTAGGGTTTAGGGATAGGGTTAGTGTTAGGGTTAGGGTTAGAGTTAGGGTTAGGCTTAGGGTTATGGTTAGGGTTAGGTTTTAGGGATAGGGTTATTGTTAGGGTTTAGGGTTTAAGGTTAGGGTTAGTGTTAGAGTTAGGGTTTAGGCTTTAGGGTTAGGGTTAGTGTTAAGGTTTAGGGTTTATTGTTAGGGTTAGGGTTAGGGTTAGGGTTAGGGTTTAGTGTTTATGGTTAGGGTTAGCGTTAGGGTTAGTGTTTGGGTTTAGTGTTTAGGTTTACGGTTAGGGTTAATGTTAGGGTTTCGAGTTTAGTGTTAGGGTTAAGGTTAGGGTTAGGGTTAGGTACACGTTTCGGGTTTGAGACATGGTTAGGTTTAGTGTTAGGGTTATAGTTAAGTTTATGTTATGGCTGATGGTTAAGGTTAGGTTTAGGGACAGGGTTAGTTACAGGGTGAGGGTTAGAGTTAAAGTTAGAGAGATGGTAAGGTACAGAGTTAGGTTTAGCACTGTGTTAGGGTTAGGGTTAGGGTTAGGTTAGGGTTAGGGTTTGGGTTAGGGTTAGGGTTAGGTTTTAGGGATAGGGTTAGGGTTAGGGTTACGGTTTAGGTTTAGAGTTAGGGTTAAGGTTAGGGTTTAGGGTTTAGGGTTAGGGTTAGGGTTAGGGTTAGGGATAGGGGCAGGATTAGGGTTTGGGAAATGGTTAGGTTTAGTGTAGTGTTATAGTTAAATTTTGGTTTTGGCTGATGGTTAAGGTTCGTTTTAGGGACAGGTTTAGTGACAGGGTGAGGGTTAGAGTTAAGTTTAGAGAGACGGTAAGGGTCAGAGTTAGGTTTAGCGACAGTGTTAGTGTTAGGGATCAGGTTAGGTTAGGGTTTAGGGATAGGGTTAGGGTTAGGGTTAGGGTTAGGGTTAGAGTTAGGATTTAGGCTTTAGGGTTAGGGTTAGGGTTCGAGTTAGGGCTTACGGTTTAGGGTTAGGGTTAGGGTTTCGGGTTTCGGGTTAGGGTTAAGTTTAGGGTTAGGGTTAGGTACACGATTCGGGTTTGAGACATGTTTAGGTTTAGTGTTAGGGTTATGATTAAGTTTAGGTTTTGGCTGATGGTTAAGGTTAGGTTTAGGGACAGGGTTAGTTACAGGGTGAGGGTTAGAGTTAAAGTTAGAGAGACGGTAAGGTACAGAGTTAGGTTTAGCGACAGTGTTAGGGTTAGGGTAAGGGTTAGGTTAGGGTTAGGGTGAGGGTTAGGGTTAGGGTTAGGTTTTAGGGATAAGGTTAGGGTTAGGGTTACGGTTTAGGTTTAGGGTTAAGGTTATGGTTAGGGTTTAGGGTTTAGGGTTAGGGTTAGGGTTAGGGTTAGCATTAGGTTTAGGGTTAGGGATAGGATTAGGGTTTGGGACATGGTTAGGTTTACTGTTAGGGTTATATTAAGTTTAGGTTTTGTCTGATGCTTAAGTTTAGGTTTAGGGACAGGGTTAGTGACAGGGTGAGGGTTAGAGTTAAGGTTGGAGAGACGGTAAGGGTCAGAGTTAGGTTTAGCGACAGTGTTAGGGTTAGGGATCAGGTTAGGTTAGGGTTTAGGGTTAGGGTTAGGGTTAGGGTTAGGGTTAGGGTTAGGGTTAGGAATAGGGGAGGGTTAGTGTTTACATTTCAGTGTTAGGGTTTAGGGTTAGGGTTAGGGTTAGAGTTAGGGTTTAGGCTTTAGGGTTAGGGTTAGTGTTAGGGTTTAGGGTTTAGGTTTAGGGTTAGGGTTAGGGTTAGGGTTAGGGTTAGGGTTTAGTGTTTAAGGTTAGGGTTAGCGTTAGTGTTAGGGTTTGGGTTTAGGGTTTAGGTTTAGGGTTAGGGTTAGTGTTAGGGTTTCGGGTTTAGTGTTAGGGTTAAGGTAATGGTTAGGGTTAGGTACACGATTCGGGTTTGAGACATGGTTAGGTTTAGTGTTAGGGTTATAGTTAAGTTTAGGTTTTGGCTGATGGTTAAGGTTAGGTTTAGGGACAGGGTTAGTTAGAAGGTGAGGATTAGAGTTAAGGTTAGAGAGACGGTAAGTGTCAGAGTTAGGTTTAGCGACAGTGTTAGGGTTAGGGTTAGGGTTAGGTTAGGGTTAGGGTTAGGGTTAGGGTTAGGGATAGGGTTAGGTTTTAGGGATAGGGTTAGGGTTAGGGTTACGGTTTAGATTTAGGGTTAGGATTAAGGTTAGGGTTTAGGGTTTAGGGTTAGGGTTAGGGTTAGGGTTAGCATTAGTTTTAGGGTTAGGGACACGATTAGGGTTTCGGACATGGTTAGGTTTACTGTTAGGTT
>JAVKSA010000053.1:1542289-1549789 GCA_031876335.1 Hipposideros larvatus
GGTTAGGTTTTAGGGATAGGGTTAGGGTTAGGGTTACGGTTTAGGTTTAGGGTTAGGATTAAGGTTAGGGTTTAGGGTTTAGGGTTAGGGTTAGGGTTAGGGTTAGCATTAGTTTTAGGGTTAGGGACAGGATTAGGGTTTCGGACATGGTTAGGTTTACTGTTAGGTTTATATTAAGTTTAGGTTTTGTCTGATGCTTAAGTTTAGGTTTAGGGACAGGTTTAGTGACATGGTGAGGGTTAGAGTTAAGGTTGGAGAGACGGTAAGGGTCAGAGTTAGGTTTAGCGACAGTGTTAGGGTTAGGGATCAGGTTAGGTTAGGGTTTAGGGTTAGGGTTAGGGTTAGGGTTAAGAATAGGGGAGGGTTAGTGTTTACATTTTAGGGTTAGGGTTTAGGGATAGGGTTAGGGTTAGGGTTAGGGTTAGAGTTAGGGTTAGGGTTAGGGTTAGGTTAGGGTTTAGGGTTTAGGGTTAGGGTTAGGTTAGAGTTAGGGTTTAGGCTTTAGGGTTAGGGTTAGTGTTAGGGTTTAGGTTTAGGGTTAGGGTTAGTGTTAGGGTTTCGGGTTTAGTGTTAGGGTTAAGGTTAGGGTTAGCGTTAGGTACACGTTTCGGGTTTGAGACATGGTTAGGTTTAGTGTTAGGGTTATAGTTAAGTTTAGGTTTTGGCTGATGGTTAAGGTTAGGTTTAGGGACAGGGTTAGTTAGAAGGTGAGGGTTAGAGTTAAGGTTAGAGAGACGGTAAGGGTCAGAGTTAGGTTTAGCGACAGTGTTAGGGTTAGGGATCAGGTTAGGTTAGGGTTTAGGGTTAGGGTTAGGGATAGGGTTAGGAATAGGGGAGGGGTTTACATTTTAGGGTTAGGGTTTAGGGATAGTGTTAGAGTTAGGGTTAGGGTTAGAGTTAGGGTTAAGGTTAGGGTTAGGGTTAGGTTTTAGGGATAGGGTTCGGGTTAGGGTTTAGGGTTTCGGGTTAGGTTTAGGGTTAGGGTTAGCATTAGGGTTAAGTTTAGGTACAGTATTAAGGTTAGGGTTAGGGTTAGGGTTAGGGTTAGGGTTAGGGTTAGGGTTTCAGGTTTAGGGTTAGTGTTAGGTTAGGGTTAAGGTTAGGGTTATGGACAAGATTCGGTTTTGGGACATGTTAAGTTTAGTTTTAGGTTATAGTTAAATTTAGGTTTTTGCTGATGTTTAAGGATAAGTTTAGGGACAGGGTTAGTGACAGGGTGAGGGTTAGAGTTAAGGTTAGTGAGACAGTAAGGATCAGAGTTAGGTTTAGCGACAGTGTTAGGGTTAGGGTTAGGGTTAGGGTTTAGGGTTAGGGTTAGGGTTTAGGATTAGGGTTAGGGTTAGCGTTAGCGTTAGGCATAGTGTTAGGATTAGTGTTTAGGGTTTAGGGTTAGGGTTAGGTACAGGATTAGGGTTTGAGACATGGTTAGGTTTTGTGTTAGGGTTAGGGTTATGGTTAGGGTTAGGGTTATTGTTTAGGGGTAGGGTTAGGGTTAGGGTTAGGGTTACGGTTAGGGTTAGGGTTAGGTTTTAGGGATAAGGTTAGTGATAGGGTTACGGTTTAGGGTTAGGGTTAGGGTTAAGGTTAGGGTTTAGGGTTTAGAGTTAGGGTTAGGGTTAGGGTTAGCATTAGGTTTAGGGTTAGGGACAGGATTAGGGTTTGGGACATGGTTAGGTTTAGAGTTAGGGTTATATTAAGTTTAGGTTTTGTCTGATGCTTAAGTTTAGGTTTAGGGACAGGGTTAGTGACAGGGTGAAGGTTAGAGTTAAGGTTGGAGAGACGGTAAGGGTCAGAGTTAGGTTTAGCGACAGTGTTAGGGTTAGGGTTAATATTAGAGGCAGTGTTAGGGTTAAGGTTAGCGTTAGGGGTAGGGTTCGTGTTAGGATTAGAGTTAGGTACAGAGTTGGGAATAGTGTTAGGGCCCCATTTAGAGTTAGGTCTAGGGATACATTTAGATTTAGCTTTTGGGTTAGGAAAAGTGTTAGCTACAGGGGCACGGATAGGTTAGGGACACAGTGAGTGTTAGAGTCAGGATTAGGTTTAGGGTTAGGGTTAGGGTTTGGATTAGGGTTAGGGTTATGGTTAGGGTTTAGGTATAATGTTAGGGTTAGGTTTACGGTTTAGGGTTTACGGTTTAGGGTTACGGTTAGCATTAGGTTTAGGGTTAGGTTTATGGTTAGGGTATAGGGTTAGGATTAGGATTAGGGTTAGGGGCAGGATTAGGGTTTGGGAAATGGTTAGGTTTAGTGTAGGGTTATAGTTAAATTTTGGTTTTGGCTGATGGTTAAGGTTCGTTTTAGGGACAGGTTTAGTGACAGGGTGAGGGTTAGAGTTAAGTTTAGAGAGACGGTAAGGGTCAGAGTTAGGTTTAGCGACAGTGTTAGTGTTAGGGATCAGGTTAGGTTAGGGTTTAGGGATAGGGTTAGGGTTAGGGTTAGGGTTAGGGTTAGAGTTAGGATTTAGGCTTTAGGGTTAGGGTTAGGGTTCGAGTTAGGGCTTACGGTTTAGGGTTAGGGTTAGGGTTTCGGGTTTCGGGTTAGGGTTAAGTTTAGGGTTAGGGTTAGGTACACGATTCGGGTTTGAGACATGTTTAGGTTTAGTGTTAGGGTTATGGTTAAGTTTAGGTTTTGGCTGATGGTTAAGGTTAGGTTTAGGGACAGGGTTAGTTACAGGGTGAGGGTTAGAGTTAAAGTTAGAGAGACGGTAAGGTACAGAGTTAGGTTTAGCGACAGTGTTAGGGTTAGGGTTAGGGTTAGGTTAGGGTTAGGGTTAGGGTTAGGGTTAGGGTTAGGTTTTAGGGATAATGTTAGGGTTAGGGTTACTGTTTAGGTTTAGGGTTAGGGTTAAGGTTAGGGTTTAGGGTTTAGGGTTCGGGTTAGGGTTAGGGTTAGCATTAGGTTTAGGGTTAGGGACAGGATTAGGGTTTGGGTCATGGTTAGGTTTACTGTTAGGGTTATATTAAGTTTAGGTTTTGTCTGATGCTTAAGTTTAGGTTTATGGACAGGGTTAGTGACAGGGTGAGGGTTAGAGTTAAGGTTGGAGAGACGGTAAGGGTCAGAGTTAGGTTTAGCGACAGTGTTAGGGTTAGGGATCAGGTTAGGTTAGGGTTTAGGGTTAGGGTTAGGGTTAGGGTTAGGAATAGGGGAGGGTTAGTGTTTACATTTCAGGGTTAGGGTTTAGGGTTAGGGTTAGGGTTAGAGTTAGGGTTTAGGCTTTAGGGTTAGGGTTAGTGTTAGGGTTTAGGATTTAGGTTTAGGGTTAGGGTTAGGGTTAGGGTTAGGGTTAGGGTTTAGTGTTTAAGGTGAGGGTTAGCGTTAGGGTTAGGGTTTGGGTTTAGGGTTTAGGTTTAGGGTTAGGGTTAGTGTTAGGGTTTCGGGTTTAGTGTTAGGGTTAAGGTAATGGTTAGGGTTAGGTACACGATTCGGGTTTGAGACATGGTTAGGTTTAGTGTTAGGGTTATAGTTAAGTTTAGGTTTTGGCTGATGGTTAAGGTTAGGTTTAGGGACAGGGTTAGTTAGAAGGTGAGGATTAGAGTTAAGGTTAGAGAGACGGTAAGTGTCAGAGTTAGGTTTAGCGACAGTGTTAGGGTTAGGGTTAGGGTTAGGTTAGGGTTAGGGTTAGGGTTAGGGTTAGGGATAGGGTTAGGTTTTAGGGATAGGGTTATGGTTAGGGTTACGGTTTAGGTTTAGGGTTAGGATTAAGGTTAGGGTTTAGGGTTTAGGGTTAGGGTTAGGGTTAGGGTTAGCATTAGTTTTAGGGTTAGGGACAGGATTACGGTTTGGGACATGGTTAGGTTTACTGTTAGGGTTATATTAAGTTTAGGTTTTGTCTGATGCTTAAGTTTAGGTTTAGGGACAGGGTTAGTGACAGGGTGAGGGTTAGAGTTAAGGTTGGAGAGACGTTAAGGGTCAGAGTTAGGTTTAGCGACAGTGTTAGGGTTAGGGATCAGGTTAGGTTAGGGTTTAGGGTTAGGGTTAGGGTTAGGGTTAGGAATAGGGGAGGGTTAGTGTTTACATTTTAGGGTTAGGGTTAGTGTTAGGGTTAGGGTTAGGGTTAGAGTTAGGGTTAAGGTTAGGGTTTAGGGTTTAGCGTTAGGGTTAGGGTTAGGGTTAGCATTAGGTTTAGGGTTAGGGACAGGATTAGGGTTTGGGATATGGTTAGGTTTACTGTTAGGGTTATATTAAGTTTAGGGTTTGTCTGATGCTTAAGTTTAGGTTTAGGGACAGGGTTAGTGAAAGGGTAAGGGTTAGAGTTAAGGTTGGAGAGACGGTAAGGGTCAGAGTTAGGTTTAGCGACAGTGTTAGGGTTAGGGATCAGGTTAGGTTAGGGTTTAGGGTTAGGGTTAGGGTTAGGGTTAGGAATAGGGGAGGGTTAGTGTTTACATTTTAGGGTTAGGGTTTAGGGACAGGGTTAGGGTTAGGGTTAGGGTTAGGGTTAGAGTTAGGATTTAGGCTTTAGGGTTAGGTTTAGGGTTAGAGTTAGGGCTTACGGTTTAGGGTTAGGGTTAGGGTTAGGGTTAGGGTTTCGGGTTTCGGGTTAGGTTTAAGTTTAGGGTTAGGGTTAGGTACACGATTCGGGTTTGAGACATGTTTAGGTTTAGTGTTAGGGTTATGGTTAAGTTTAGGTTTTGGCTGATGGTTAAGGTTATGTTTAGGGACAGGGATAGTTACAGGGTGAGGGTTAGAGTTAAAGTTAGAGAGACGGTAAGGTACAGAGTTAGGTTTAGCGACAGTATTAGGGTTAGGGTTAGGGTTAGGTTAGGGTTAGGGTTTGGATTAGGGTTAGGGTTAGGTTTTAGGGATAGGGTTAGGGTTAGGGTTACGGTTTAGGTTTAGAGTTAGGGTTAAGGTTAGGGTTTAGGGTTTAGGGTTAGGGTTAGGGTTAGAGTTAGGGTTTAGGCTTTAGGGTTAGGGTTAGTGTTAGGGTTTAGGTTTTCGGGTTAGGGTTAGGGTTAGGGTTAGGGTTAGGTTTAGGGTTAGGTTTTAGGGATAGGGTTAGTGTTAGGGTTACGGTTTAGGTTTAGGGTTAGGGTTAAGGTTAGGGTTTAGGGTTTAGGGTTAGGGTTAGGGTTAGAGTTATGGTTTAGGCTTTAGGGTTAGGGTTAGTGTTAGGGTTTAGGGTTTAGGGTTAGGGTTAGGGTTAGGGTTAGGGTTTAGTGTTTATGGTTAGGGTTAGCGTTAGGGTTAGGGTTTGGGTTTAGGGTTTAGGTTTAGGGTTAGGGTTAGTGTTAGGGTTTCGGGTTTAGTGTTAGGGTTAAGGTTAGGGTTTAGGGTTTAGGGTTAGGGTTAGGGTTAGGGTTAGCATTAGGTTTAGGGTTAGGGACAGGATTAGGGTTTGGGACATTGTTAGGTTTACTGTTAGGGTTATATTAAGTTTAGGTTTTGTCTGATGCTTAAGTTTAGGTTTAGGGACAGGGTTAGGGACAGGGTGAGGGTTAGAGTTAAGGTTGGAGAGACGGTAAGGGTCAGAGTTAGGTTTAGTGACAGTGTTAGGGTTAGGGATCAGGTTAGGTTAAGGTTTAGGGTCATGGTTAGGGTTAGGGTTAGGAATAGGGGAGGGTTATTGTTTACATTTTAGGGTTAGGGTTTAGGGATAGGGTTAGGGTTAGGGTTAGGGTTAGAGTTAGGGTTAGGGTTAGGGTTAGGTTTTAGGGATAGGGTTAGGGTTAGGGTTATGGTTTAGGTTTAGGGTTAGGGTTAAGGTTAGGGTTTAGGGTTTAGGGTTAAGGTTAGGGTTAGAGTTAGGGTTTAGGCTTTAGGGTTAGGGTTAGTGTTAGGGTTTAGGGTTTAGGGTTAGGGTTAGGGTTAGGGTTAGGGTTTAGTGTTTATGGTTAGGGTTAGCATTAGGGTTAGGGTTTGGGTTTAGGGTTTAGGTTTAGGGTTAGGGTTAGTGTTAGGGTTTCGGGTTTAGTGTTAGGGTTACGGTTAGGGTTAGGGTTAGGTACACGTTTCGGGTTTGAGACATGGTTAGGTTTAGTGTTAGGGTTATAGTTAAGTTTAGGTTTTGTCTGATGCTTAAGGTTAGGTTTAGGGACAGGGTTAGTTACAGGGTGAGGGTTAGAGTTAAAGTTGGAGAGACGGTAAGGGTCAGAGTTAGGTTTAGCGACAGTGTTAGGGTTAGGGATCAGGTTAGGTTAGGGTTTAGGGTTAGGGTTAGGGTTAGGGTTAGGAATAGGGGAGGGTTAGTGTTTACATTTTAGGGTTAGGGTTTAGGGATAGGGTTAGGGTTAGGGTTAGGGTTAGGGTTAGAGTTAGGGTTTAGGCTTTAGGGTTAGGTTGAGGGTTAGAGTTAGGGCTTACGGTTTAGGGTTAGGGTTAGGGTTAGGGTTAGGGTTTCGGGTTTCGGTTTAGGGTTAAGTTTAGGGTTAGGGTTAGGTACACGATTCGGGTTTGAGACATGTTTAGATTTAGTGTTAGGGTTATGGTTAAGTTTAGGTTTTGGCTGATGGTTAAGGTTAGGTTTAGGGACAGGGTTAGTTACAGGGTGAGGGTTAGAGTTAAAGTTAGAGAGACGGTAAGGTACAGAGTTAGGTTTAGTGACAGTGTTAGGGTTAGGGTTAGGGTTAGGTTAGGGTTAGGGTTTGGGTTAGGGTTAGGGTTAGGTTTTAGGGATAGGGTTAGGGTTAGGGTTATGGTTTAGGTTTAGGGTTATGGTTAAGGTTAGGGTTTAGGGTTTAGGGTTAGGGTTAGGGTTAGAGTTATGGTTTAGGCTTTAGGGTTAGGGTTATTGTTAGGGTTTAGGGTTTAGGGTTAGGGTTAGGGTTAGGGTTAGGGTTTAGTGTTTATGGTTAGGGTTAGCATTAGGGTTAGGGTTTGGGTTTAGGGTTCAGGTTTAGGGTTAGGGTTAGTGTTAGGGTTTCGGGTTCAGTGTTAGGGTTAAGGTTAGGTTTAGGGTTAGGTACACGTTTTGGGTTTGAGACATGGTTAGGTTTAGTTTTAGGGTTATAGTTAAGTTTAGGTTTTGGCTGATGGTTAAGGTTAGGTTTAGGGACAGGGTTAGTTACAGGGTGAGGGTTAGAGTTAAAGATAGAGAGTCAGTAAGGGTCAGAGTTAGGTTTAGCGACAGTGTTAGGGTTAGGGTTAGGGTTAGGTTAGCGTTAGGGTTAGAGTTAGGGTTTAGGGTTAGGGTTAGAGTTAGGGTTTAGGATTTAGGGTTAGGGTTATGGTTAGGGTTAGGGTTTGGGTTAGGGGCAGGATTAGGGTTTGGGACATGGTTAGGTTTACTGTTAGAGTTATATTAAGTTTAGGTTTTGTCTGATGCTTAAGTTTAAATTTAGGGACAGGGTTAGTGACAGAGTGAGGGTTAGAGTTAATGTTGGAGAGACGGTAAGGGTCAAAGTTAGGTTTAGCGACAGTGTTAGGGTTAGGGATCAGGTTAGGTTAGGGTTTAGGGTTAGGGTTAGGGTTAGGGTTAGGAATAGGGGAGGGTTAGTGTTTACATTTTAGGGTTAGCGTTTAGGGTTAGGGTTAATGTTAGGGTTTAGGGGTTAGGGTTAGGGTT
>JAVKSA010000053.1:1552289-1592289 GCA_031876335.1 Hipposideros larvatus
TTAGGTTTAGTGTAGGGTTACAGTTAAGTTTTGGTTTTGGCTGATGGTTAAGGTTAGTTTTAGGGACAGGTTTAGTGACAGGGTGAGGGTTAGAGTTAAGTTTAGAGAGACGGTGAGGGTCAGAGTTAGGTTTAGCGACAGTATTAGGGTTAGGTTTAGGGTTAGGTTAGGGTAAGGGTTAGGGTTAGGGTTAGGGTTAGGTTTTAGGGATAGGGTTAGGGTTAGGGTTACGGTTTAGGTTTAGGGTTAGGGTTAAGGTTAGGGTTAGGAATAGGGGCGATTTAGTGTTTACATTTTAGGGTTAGGGTTTAGGGATAGGGTTAGGGTTAGGGTTACGGTTAGGGTTAGAGTTAGGATTTAGGCTTTAGGGTTAGGGTTAGGGTTAGAGTTAGGGCTTACGGTTTACGGTTAGGGTTAGGGTTAGGGTTAGGGTTAGGGTTACGGTTTAGGTTTAGGGTTAGGGTTAAGGTTAGGGTTTAGGGTTTAGGGTTAGGTTTAGGGTTAGGGTTAGCATTAGGTTTAGGGTTAGGGACAGGATTAGGGTTTGGGACATGGTTAGGTTTACTGTTAGGGTTATATTAAGTTTAGGTTTTGTCTGATGCTTAAGTTTAGGTTTAGGGACAGGGTTAGTGACAGGGTGAGAGTTAGAGTTAAGGTTGGAGAGACGGTAAGGGTCAGAGTTAGGTTTAGCGACAGTGTTAGGGTTAGGGATCAGGTTAGGTTAGGGTTTAGGGTTAGGGTTAGGGTTAGGGTTACGAATAGGGGAGGGTTAGTGTTTACATTTTAGGGTCAGGGTTTAGGGATATGGTTAGTGTTAGGGTTAGGGTTAGAGTTATGGTTAGGGTTAGGGTTAGGGTTAGGGTTAGGTTTTAGGGATAGGGTTAAGGTTAGGGTTACGGTTTAGGTTTAGGGTTAGGGTTAATATTAGGGTTTAGGGTTTAGGGTTAGGGTTAGGGTTATGCTTAGGGTTAGGGTTAGGGTTAGGGGCAGGATTAGGGTTTGGGAAATGGTTAGGTTTACTGTTAGGGTTATATTATGTTTAAGTTTTGTCTGATGCTTAAGTTTAGGTTTAGGGACAGGGTTAGTGACAGGGTGAGGGTTAGAGTTAAGGTTGGAGAGACGGTAAGGGTCAGAGTTAAGTTTAGCGACAGTGTTAGGGTTAGGGATCAGCTTAGGTTAAGGTTTAGGGTTACGGTTAGGGTTAGGGTTAGGAATAGGGGAGGGTTAGTGTTTACATTTTAGGGTTAGGGTTTAGGGATAGGGTTAGGGTTAGGGTTAGGGTTAGGGTTAGGTTTAGAGTTAGGATTTAGGCTTTAGGGTTAGGGTTAGGGTTAGAGTTAGGGCTTACGGTTTAGGGTTAGGGTTAGGGTTAGGGTTAGGGTTTCGGGTATAGGGTTAGGTTTAAGTTTAGGGTTAGTGTTAGGTACACGATTCGGGTTTGAGACATGTTTAGGTTTAGTGTTAGGGTTATGGTTAAGTTTAGGTTTTGGCTGATGTTTAAGGTTAGGTTTAGGGACAGGGTTAGTTACAGGGTGAGAGTTAGAGTTAAAGTTAGAGAGACGGTAAGGTACAGAGTTAGGTTTAGTGACAGTGTTAGGGTTAGGGTTAGGGTTAGGTTAGAGTTAGGGTTAGGGTTAGGGTTAGGGGTAGGTTTTAGGGATAGGGTTAGGGTTAGGGTTACGGTTTAGGTTTAGGGTTAGTGTTAAGGTTAGGGTTTAGGGTTTAGGGTTAGGTTTAGGGTTAGGGTTAGCATTAGGTTTAGGGTTAGGGACAGGATTAGGGTTTGGGACATGGTTAGGTTTACTGTTAGGGTTATATTAAGTTTAGGTTTTGTCTGATGCTTAAGTTTAGGTTTAGGGACAGGGTTAGTGACAGGGTGAGGGTTAGAGTTAAGGTTGGAGAGACGGTAAGGGTCAGAGTTAGGTTTAGCGACAGTGTTAGGGTTAGGGATCAGGTTAGGTTAGGGTTTAGGGTTAGGGTTAGGGTTAGGGTTAGGAATAGGGGAGGGTTAGTGTTTACATTTTAGGGTCAGGTTTAGGGATAGGGTTAGGGTTAGGGTTAGGGTTAGAGTTAGGTTTAGGCTTAGGGTTAGGGTCATGGTTAGGGTTAGGGTTACGGTTTAGGTTTAGGATTAGGGTTAATGTTAGGGTTTAGGGGTTAGGGTTAGGGTTAGGGTTAGAGTTAAGGTTTAGGCTTTAGTGTTAGGGTTAGTGTTAGGGTTTAGGGTTTAGGGTTAGGGTTAGGGTTAGGGTTAGGGTTAGGGTTTAGGTTTAGGGTTAGGGTTAGGGTTAGGGTTAGGGTTAGGGTTAGGGTTAGGTACACGTTTCGGGTTTGAGACATGGTTAGGTTTAGTGTTAGGGTTATAGTTAAGTTTAGGTTTTGGCTGATGGTTAAGGTTAGGTTTAGGGACAGGGTTAGTTACAGGGTGAGGGTTAGAGTTAAAGATAGAGAGACGGTAAGGTTCAGAGTTAGGTTTAGCGACCGTTTTAGGGTTAGGGTTAGGGTTAGGTTAGGGTTAGGGTTAGGGTTAGGGTTAGGGTTAGGTTTTAGGGATAGGGTTAGGGTTAGGGTTACGGTTTAGGTTTAGGGTTAGGGTTAAGGTTAGGGTTTAGGGTTTAGGGTTAGGGTTAGGGTTAGCATTAGGTTTAGGGTTAGGGACAGGATTAGGGTTTGGGACATGGTTAGGTTTACTGTTAGGGTTATATTAAGTTTAGGTTTTGTCTGATGCTTAAGTTTAGATTTATGGACAGGGTTAGTGACAGGGTGAGGGTTAGAGTTAAGGTTGGAGAGACGGTAAGGGTCAGAGTTAGGTTTAGCGACAGTGTTAGGGTTAGGGTTAGGTTAGGGTTAGGGTTAGACTTAGGGTTTAGGGTTAGGGTTAGGGTTAGGGTTTAGGATTTAGGGTTAGGGTTATGCTTAGGGTTAGGGTTAGGGTTAGGGGCAGGATTAGGGTTTGGGAAATGGTTAGGTTTACTGTTAGGATTATATTATGTTTAAGTTTTGTCTGATGCTTAAGTTTAGGTTTAGGGACAGGGTTAGTGACAGGGTGAGGGTTAGAGTTAAGGTTGGAGAGACTGTAAGGGTCAGAGTTAGGTTTAGCGACAGTGTTAGGGTTAGGGATCAGCTTAGGTTAAGGTTTAGGGTTACGGTTAGGGTTAGGGTTAGGAATAGGGGAGGGTTAGTGTTTACATTTTAGGGTTAGGGTTTAGGGATAGGGTTAGGGTTAGGGTTAGGGTTAGGGTTAGGTTTAGAGTTAGGATTTAGGCTTTAGGGTTAGGGTTAGGGTTAGAGTTAGGGCTTACGGTTTAGGGTTAGTGTTAGGGTTAGGGTTAGGGTTTCGGGTTTAGGGTTAGGTTTAAGTTTAGGGTTAGGGTTAGGTACACGATTCGGGTTTGAGGCATGTTTAGGTTTAGTGTTAGGGTTATGGTTAAGTTTAGGTTTTGGCTGATGTTTAAGGTTAGGTTTAGGGACAGGGTTAGTTACAGGGTGAGGGTTAGAGTTAAAGTTAGAGAGACGGTAAGGTACAGAGTTAGGTTTAGTGACAGTGTTAGGGTTAGGGTTAGGGTTAGGTTAGAGTTAGGGTTAGGGTTAGGGTTAGGGTTAGGTTTTAGGGATAGGGTTAGGGTTAGGGTTACGGTTTAGGTTTAGGGTTAGGGTTAAGGTTAGGGTTTAGGGTTTAGGGTTAGGTTTAGGGTTAGGGTTAGCATTAGGTTTAGGGTTAGGGACAGGATTAGGGTTTGGGACATGGTTAGGTTTACTGTTAGGGTTATATTAAGTTTAGGTTTTGTCTGATGCTTAAGTTTAGGTTTAGGGACAGGGTTAGTGACAGGGTGAGGGTTAGAGTTAAGGTTGGAGAGACGGTAAGGGTCAGAGTTAGGTTTAGCGACAGTGTTAGGGTTAGGGATCAGGTTAGGTTAGGGTTTAGGGTTAGGGTTAGGGTTAGGGTTAGGAATAGGGGAGGGTTAGTGTTTACATTTTAGGGTCAGGGTTTAGGGATATGGTTAGTGTTAGGGTTAGGGTTAGAGTTATGGTTAGGATTAGGGTTAGGGTTAGGGTTAGGTTTTAGGGATAGGGTTAGGGTTAGGGTTACGGTTTAGGTTTAGGGTTAGGGTTATTTTAGGGTTAGGGTTAGGGTTAGGGTTAGGGTTAGGTTTTAGGGATAGGGTTAGGGTAAGGGTTACGGTTTAGGTTTAGGGTTAGGGTTAAGGTTAGGGTTTAGGGTTTAGGGTTAGGGTTAGGGTTAGGGTTAGCATTAGGTTTAGGGTTAGGGACAGGATTAGGGTTTGGGACATTGTTAGGTTTACTGTTAGGGTTATATTAAGTTTAGGTTTTGTCTGATGCTTAAGTTTAGGTTTAGGGACAGGGTTAGTGACAGGGTGAGGGTTAGGGTTAGGGTTAGGGTTAGGGTTAGGGTTAGGGTTAGGGTTAGGGTTAGGGTTTAGGGTTAGGGTTAGGGTTAGGGTTAGGGTTAGGGTTAGGGTTAGGGTACGGTTTAGGTTTAGGGTTAGGGATAAGGTTAGGGTTTAGGGTTTAGGGTAAGGGTTAGGATTAGAGTTAGGGTTTAGGCTTTAGGGTTAGGGTTAGTGTTAGGGTTTAGGGTTTAGGGTTAGGGTTAGGGTTAGGGTTAGGGTTAGGGTTTAGTGTTTATGGTTAGTGTTAGCTTTAGGGTTAGGGTTTGGGTTTAGGGTTTAGGTTTAGGTTTAGGGTTAGTGTTAGGGTTTCGGGTTTAGTGTTAGGGTTAAGTTTAGGCTTAGGGTTAAGTACACGTTTCGGGTTTGAGACATGGTTAGGTTTAGTGTTATGGTTATAGTTAAGTTTAGGTTTTGGCTGATGGTTAAGGTTAGGTTTAGGGACAGGGTTAGTTACAGGGTGAGGGTTAGAGTTAAAGATAGAGAGACGGTAAGGGTCAGAGTTAGGTTTAGCGACAGTGTTAGTGTTAGGGATCAGGTTAGGTTAGGGTTTAGGGTTAGGGTTAGGGTTAGGGTTAGGAATAGGGGAGGGTTAGTGTTTACATTTTAGGGTTAGGGTTTAGGGATAGGGTTAGGGTTAGGGTTAGGGTTAGAGTTAGGGTTACGGTTAGGGTTAGGGTTAGGGTTAGGTTTTAGGGATAGGGTTAGGGTTAGGGTTACGGTTTAGGTTTAGGTTTAGGGTTAAGGTTAGTGTTTAGGGTTTAGGGTTAGGGTTAGCGTTAGAGTTAGGGTTTAGGGTTAGGGTTAGGGTTACGGTTTAGGTTTAGGGTTAGGGTTAAGGTTAGGGTTTAGGGTTTAGGGTTAGGGTTAGGGTTAGAGTTAGGGTTTAGGCTTTAGGGTTAGGGTTAGTGTTAGGGTTTAGGGTTTAGGGTTAGGGTTAGGGTTAGGGTTAGGGTTAGGGTTTAGTGTTTATGGTTAGGGTTAGCGTTAGGGTTAGGGTTTGGGTTTAGGGTTTAGGTTTAGGGTTAGGGTTAGCGTTAGGGTTAGGTTTTGGGTTTAGGGTTTAGGTTTAGGGTTAGGGTTACGGTTAGGGTTAGGGTTAGGGTTAGGGTTAGGTACACGATTCGGGTTTGAGACATGTTTAGGTTTAGTGTTAGGGTTATGGTTAAGTTTAGGTTTTGGCTGATGGTTAAGGTTAGGTTTAGGGACAGGGTTAGTTACAGGGTGAGGGTTAGAGTTAAAGTTAGAGAGACGGTAAGGTACAGAGTTAGGTTTAGCGACAGTGTTAGGGTTAGGGTTAGGGTTAGGTTAGGGTTAGGGTTTGGGTTAGGGTTAGGGTTAGGTTTTAGGTATAGGGTTAGGGTTAGGGTTACGGTTTAGGTTTAGAGTTAGGGTTAAGGTTAGGGTTTAGGGTTTAGGGTTAGGGTTAGGGTTAGAGTTAGGGTTTAGGCTTTAGGGTTAGGGTTAGTGTTAGGGTTTAGGTTTTCGGGTTAGGGTTAGGGTTAGGGTTAGGGTTAGGGTTAGGTTTTAGGGATAGGGTTAGGGTTAGGGTTATGGTTTAGGTTTAGGGTTAGGGTTAAGGTTAGGGTTTAGGGTTTAGGGTTAGGGTTAGGGTTAGAGTTATGGTTTAGGCTTTAGGGTTAGGGTTAGTGTTAGGGTTTAGGGTTTAGGGTTAGGGTTAGGGTTAGGGTTTAGTGTTTATGGTTAGGGTTAGCGTTAGTTTTAGGGTTTGGGTTTAGGGTTTAGGTGTAGGGTTAGGGTTAGGGTTAGAGTTAGGGTTTAGGCTTTAGGGTTAGGGTTAGTGTTAGGGTTTAGGGTTTAGGGTTAGGGTTTAGGTTAGGGTTAGGGTTAGGTTTAGGGTTAGGGTTTAGTGTTTATGGTTAGGGTTAGCGTTAGGGTTAGGGTTTGGGTTTAGGGTTTAGGTTTAGGGTTAGGGTTAGTGTTAGGGTTTCGGGTTTAGTGTTAGGTTTAAGGTTAGGGTTAGGTAAACGTTTCGGGTTTGAGACATGGTTAGGTTTAGTGTTAGGGTTATAGTTAAGTTTAGGTTTTGGCTGATAGTTAAGGTTAGGTTTAGGGACAGGGTTAGTTACAGGGTGAGGGTTAGAGTTAAAGATAGAGAGACGGTAAGGGTCAGAGTTAGGTTTAGCGACAGTGTTAGGGTTAGGGTTACGGTTAGGTTAGGGTTAGGGTTAGAGTTAGCGTTTAGGGTTAGGGTTAGGGTTAGGGTTTAGGATTTAGGGTTAGGGTTATGGTTAGTGTTAGGGTTAGTGTTAGGGGCAGGATTAGGGTTTGGGACATGGTTAGGTTTACTGTTAGGGTTATATTAAGCTTAGGATTTGTCTGATGCTTAAGTTTAGGTTTAGGGACAGGGTTAGTGACAGGGTGAGGGTTAGAGTTAAGGTTGGAGAGACGGTAAGGGTCAGAGTTAGGTTTAGCGACAGTGTTAGTGTTAGGGATCAGGTTAGGTTAGGGTTTAGGGTTAGGGTTCGGGTTAGGGTTAGGAATAGGGGAGGGTTAGTGTTTACATTTCAGGGTTAGGGTTTAGGGATAGGGTTAGGGTTAGGGTTAGGGTTAGAGTTAGGATTTAGGCTTTAGGGTTAGGGTTAGAGTTAGAGTTAGGGCTTCTGGTTTAGGGTTAGCGTTAGGGTTAGGGTTAGGCTTAGAGTTAGGGTTAGGGTTAGGGTTACGGTTTAGGTTTAGGGTTAGGGTTAAGGTTAGGGTTTAGGGTTTAGGGTTAAGGTTAGGGTTAGAGTTAGGGTTTAGGCTTTAGGGTTAGGGTTAGTGTTAGGGTTTAGGGTTTAGGGTTAGGGTCAGGGTTAGTGTTAGGGTTAGGGTTAGGTACACGTTTCGGGTTTGAGACATGGTTAGGTTTAGTGTTAGGGTTATAGTTAAGTTTAGGTTTTGGCTGATGGTTAAGGTGAGGTTTAGGGACAGGGTTAGTTACAGGGTGAGGGTTAGAGTTAAAGATAGAGAGACGGTAAGGGTCAGAGTTAGGTTTAGCGACCGTGTTAGGGTTAGGGTTAGGGTTAGGTTAGGGTTAGGGTTAGGGTTAGGGTTAGGGTTAGGTTTTAGGGATAGGGTTAGGGTTAGGGTTACGGTTTAGGTTTAGGGTTAGGGTTAAGGTTAGGGTTTAGGGTTTAGGGTTAGGGTTAGGGTTAGCATTAGGTTTAGGGTTAGGGACAGGATTAGGGTTTGGGACATGGTTAGGTTTACTGTTAGGGTTATATTAAGTTTAGGTTTTGTCTGATGCTTAAGTTTAGATTTATGGACAGGGTTAGTGACAGGGTGAGGGTTAGAGTTAAGGTTGGAGAGACGGTAAGGGTCAGAGTTAGGTTTAGCGACAGTGTTAGGGTTAGGGTTAGGGTTAGGTTAGGGTTAGGGTTAGAGTTAGGGTTTAGGGTTAGGGTTAGGGTTTAGGATTTAGGGTTAGGGTTATGCTTAGGGTTAGGGTTAGGGTTAGGGGCCGGATTAGGGTTTGGGAAATGGTTAGGTTTACTGTTAGGGTTATATTATGTTTAAGTTTTGTCTGATGCTTAAGTTTAGGTTTAGGGACAGGGTTAGTGACAGGGTGAGGGTTAGAGTTAAGGTTGGAGAGACGGTAAGGGTCAGAGTTAGGTTTAGCGACAGTGTTAGGGTTAGGGATCAGCTTAGGTTAAGGTTTAGGGTTACGGTTAGGGTTAGGGTTAGGAATAGGGGAGGGTTAGTGTTTACATTTTAGGGTTAGGCTTTAGGGATAGGGTTAGGGTTAGGGTTAGGGTTAGGGTTAGGTTTAGAGTTAGGATTTAGGCTTTAGGGTTAGGGTTAGGGTTAGAGTTAGGGCTTACGGTTTAGGGTTAGGGTTAGGGTTAGGGTTAGGGTTTCGGGTTTAGGGTTAGGTTTAAGTTTAGGGTTAGGGTTAGGTACACGATTCGGGTTTGAGGCATGTTTAGGTTTAGTGTTAGGGTTATGGTTAAGTTTAGGTTTTGGCTGATGTTTAAGGTTAGGTTTAGGGACAGGGTTAGTTACAGGGTGAGGGTTAGAGTTAAAGTTAGAGAGACGGTAAGGTACAGAGTTAGGTTTAGTGACAGTGTTAGGGTTAGGGTTAGGGTTAGGTTAGAGTTAGGGTTAGGGTTAGGGTTAGGGTTAGGTTTTAGGAATAGGGTTAGGGTTAGGGTTAGGTTTTAGGGATAGGGTTAGGGTTAGGGTTACGGTTTAGGTTTAGGGTTAGGGTTAAGGTTAGGGTTTAGGGTTTAGGGTTAGGGTTAGGGTTAGGGTTAGGGAGAGGATTAGGGTTTGGGACATGGTTAGGTTTACTGTTAGGGTTATATTAAGTTTAGGTTTTGTCTGATGCTTAAGTTTAGGTTTAGGGACAGGGTTAGTGACAGGGTGAGGGTTAGAGTTAAGGTTGGAGAGACGGTAAGGGTCAGAGTTAGGTTTAGCGACAGTGTTAGGGTTAGGGATCAGGTTAGGTTAGGGTTTAGGGTTAGGGTTAGGGTTAGGGTTAGGAATAGGGGAGGGTTAGTGTTTAAATTTTAGGGTTAGGGTTTAGGGATAGGGTTAGGGTTAGGGTTAGGGTTAGAGTTAGGGTTAGGGTTAGGGTTAGGGTTAGGGGTAGGGTACGGTTTAGGTTTAGGGTTAGGGATAAGGTTAGGGTTTAGGGTTTAGGGTAAGGGTTAGGATTAGAGTTAGGGTTTAGGCTTTAGGGTTAGGGTTAATGTTAGGGTTTAGGGTTTAGGGTTAGGGTTAGGGTTAGGGTTAGGGTTAGGGTTTAGTGTTTATTGTTAGGGTTAGCTTTAGGGTTAGGGTTTGGGTTTAGGGTTTAGGTTTAGGTTTAGGGTTAGTGTTAGGGTTTCGGGTTTAGTGTTAGGGTTAAGTTTAGGCTTAGGGTTAGGTACACGTTTCGGGTTTGAGACATGGTTAGGTTTAGTGTTATGGTTATAGTTAAGTTTAGGTTTTGGCTGATGGTTAAGGTTAGGTTTAGGGACAGGTTTAGTTACAGGGTGAGGGTTAGAGTTAAAGATAGAGAGATGGTAAGGGTCAGAGTTAGGTTTAGCGACAGTGTTAGGGTTAGGGTTAGGGTTAGGTTAGGGTTAGGGTTAGAGTTAGGGTTTAGGGTTAGGGTTAGGGTTTAGGATTTAGGGTTAGGGTTATGCTTAGGGTTAGGGTTAGGGTTAGGGGCAGGATTAGGGTTTGGGAAATGGTTAGGTTTACTGTTAGGGTTATATTATGTTTAAGTTTTGTCTGATGCTTAAGTTTAGGTTTAGGGACAGGGTTAGTGACAGGGTGAGGGTTAGGGATCAGCTTAGGTTAAGGTTTAGGGTTACGGTTAGGGTTAGGGTTAGGAATAGGGGAGGGTTAGGGTTTACATTTTAGGGTTAGGGTTTAGGGATAGGGTTAGGGTTAGGGTTAGGGTTAGGGTTAGGTTTAGAGTTAGGATTTAGGCTTTAGGGTTAGGGTTAGGGTTAGAGTTAGGGCTTACGGTTTAGGGTTAGGGTTAGGATTAGGGTTAGGGTTTCGGGTTTAGGGTTAGGTTTAAGTTTAGGGTTAGGGTTAGGTACACGATTCGGGTTTGAGACATGTTTAGGTTTAGTGTTAGGGTTATGGTTAAGTTTAGGTTTTGGCTGATGTTTAAGGTTAGGTTTAGGGACAGGGTTAGTTACAGGGTGAGGGTTAGAGTTAAAGTTAGAGAGACGGTAAGGTACAGAGTTAGGTTTAGTGACAGTGTTAGGGTTAGGGTTAGGGTTAGGTGAGAGTTAGGGTTAGGGTTAGGGTTAGGGTTAGGTTTTAGGGATAGGGTTAGGGTTAGGGTTAGGTTTTAGGGATAGGGTTAGGGTTAGGGTTACGGTTTAGGTTTAGGGTTAGGGTTAAGGTTAGGGTTTAGGGTTTAGGGTTAGGGTTAGGGTTAGGGTTAGCATTAGGTTTAGGGTTAGGGACAGGATTAGGGTTTGGGACATGGTTAGGTTTACTGTTAGGGTTATATTAAGTTTAGGTTTTGTCTGATGCTTAAGTTTAGGTTTAGGGACAGGGTTAGTGACAGGGTGAGGGTTAGAGTTAAGGTTGGAGAGACGGTAAGGGTCAGAGTTAGGTTTAGCGACAGTGTTAGGGTTAGGGATCAGGTTAGGTTAGGGTTTAGGGTTAGGGTTAGGGTTAGGGTTAGGACTAGGGGAGGGTTAGTGTTTACATTTTAGGGTTAGGGTTTAGGGATAGGGTTAGGGTTAGGGTTAGGGTTAGAGTTAGGTTTAGGGTTAGGGTTAGGGTTAGGGTTAGGGTACGGTTTAGGTTTAGGGTTAGGGATAAGGTTAGGGTTTAAGGTTTAGTGTAAGGGTTAGGATTAGAGTTAGGGTTTAGGCTTTAGGGTTAGGGTTAATGTTAGGGTTTAGGGTTTAGGGTTAGGGTTAGGGTTAGGGTTAGGGTTAGGGTTTAGTGTTTATGGTTAGGGTTAGCTTTAGGGTTAGGGTTTGGGTTTAGGGTTTAGGTTTAGGTTTAGGGTTAGTGTTAGGGTTTCGGGTTTAGTGTTAGGGTTAAGTTTAGGCTTAGGGTTAGGTACACGTTTCGGGTTTGAGACATGGTTAGGTTTAGTGTTATGGTTATAGTTAAGTTTAGGTTTTGGCTGATGGTTAAGGTTAGGTTTAGGGACAGGGTTAGTTACAGGGTGAGGGTTAGAGTTAAAGATAGAGAGACGGTAAGGGTCAGAGTTAGGTTTAGCGACAGTGTTAGGGTTAGGGTTAGGGTTAGGTTAGGGTTAGGGTTAGAGTTAGGGTTTAGGGTTAGGGTTAGGGTTTAGGATTTAGGGTTAGGTTTATGCTTAGGGTTAGGGTTAGGGTTAGGGGCAGGATTAGGGTTTGGGAAATGGTTAGGTTTACTGTTAGGGTTATATTATGTTTAAGTTTTGTCTGATGCTTAAGTTTAGGTTTAGGGACAGGGTTAGTGACAGGGTGAGGGTTAGAGTTAAGGTTGGAGAGACGGTAAGGGTCAGAGTTAGGTTTAGCGACAGTGTTAGGGTTAGGGATCAGCTTAGGTTAAGGTTTAGGGTTACGGTTAGGGTTAGGGTTAGGAATAGGGGAGGGTTAGTGTTTACATTTTAGGGTTAGGGTTTAGGGATAGGGTTAGGGTTAGGGTTAGGGTTAGGGTTAGGTTAAGAGTTAGGATTTAGGCTTTAGGGTTAGGGTTAGGGTTAGAGTTAGGGCTTACGGTTTAGGGTTAGGGTTAGGGTTAGGGTTAGGGTTTCGGGTTTAGGGTTAGGTTTAAGTTTAGGGTTAGGGTTAGGTACACGATTTGGGTTTGAGACATGTTTAGGTTTAGTGTTAGGGTTATGGTTAAGTTTAGGTTTTGGCTGATGTTTAAGGTTAGGTTTAGGGACAGGGTTAGTTACAGGGTGAGGGTTAGAGTTAAAGTTAGAGAGACGGTAAGGTACAGAGTTAGGTTTAGTGACAGTGTTAGGGTTCGGGTTAGGGTTAGGTTAGAGTTAGGGTTAGGGTTAGGGTTAGGGTTAGGTTTTAGGGATAGGGTTAGGGTTAGGGTTAGGTTTTAGGGATAGGGTTAGGGTTAGGGTTACGGTTTAGGTTTAGGGTTAGGGTTAAAGTTAGGGTTTAGGGTTTAGGGTTAGGGTTAGGGTTAGGGTTAGCATTAGGTTTAGGGTTAGGGACAGGATTAGGGTTTGGGACATGGTTAGGTTTACTGTTAGGGTTATATTAAGTTTAGGTTTTGTCTGATGCTTAAGTTTAGGTTTAGGGACAGGGTTATTGACAGGGTGAGGGTTAGAGTTAAGGTTGGAGAGACGGTAAGGGTCAGAGTTAGGTTTAGCGACAGTGTTAGGGTTAGGGATCAGGTTAGGTTAGGGTTTAGGGTTAGGGTTAGGGTTAGGGTTAGGAATAGGGGAGGGTTAGTGTTTACATTTTAGGGTTAGGGTTTAGGGATAGGGTTAGGGTTAGGGTTAGGGTTAGAGTTAGGGTTAGGGTTAGGGTTAGGGTTAGGGTTAGGGTACGGTTTAGGTTTAGGGTTAGGGATAAGGTTAGGGTTTAGGGTTTAGGGTAAGGGTTAGGATTAGAGTTAGGGTTTAGGCTTTAGGGTTAGGGTTAATGTTAGGGTTTAGGGTTTAGGGTTAGGGTTAGGGTTAGGGTTAGGGTTAGGGTTTAGTGTTTATGGTTAGGGTTAGCTTTAGGGTTAGGGTTTGGGTTTAGGGTTTAGGTTTAGGTTTAGGGTTAGTGTTAGGGTTTCGGATTTAGTGTTAGGGTTAAGTTTAGGCTTAGGGTTAGGTACACGTTTCGGGTTTGAGACATGGTTAGGTTTAGTGTTATGGTTATAGTTAAGTTTAGGTTTTGGCTGATGGTTAAGGTTAGGTTTAGGGTTAGGGTTAGGGTTAGGGTTAGGGTTTAGTGTTTAAGGTTAGGGTTAGCGTTAGGGTTAGGGTTTGGGTTTAGGGTTTAGGTTTAGGGTTAGGGTTAGTGTTAGGGTTTCGGGTTTAGTGTTAGGGTTAAGGTTATGGTTAGGGTTAGGTACACGATTCGGGTTTGAGACATGGTTAGGTTTAGTGTTAGGGTTATAGTTAAGTTTAGGTTTTGGCTGATGGTTAAGGTTAGGTTTAGGGACAGGGTTAGTTACAGGGTGAGGGTTAGAGTTAAAGATAGAGAGACGGTAAGTGTGAGAGTTAGGTTTAGCGACAGTGTTAGGGTTAGGGTTAGGTTAGGGTTAGGGTTAGGGTTAGTTGTAGGTTTTACGGATAGGGTTAGTGTTAGGGTTACGGTTTAGGTTTAGGGTTAGGGTTAAGGTTAGGGTTTAGGGTTTAGGGTTAGGGTTAGAATTAGGTTTAGGGTTAGGGACAGGATTAGGGTTTGGGACATGGTTAGGTTTACTGTTAGGGTTATATTAAGCTTAGGTTTTGTCTGATGCTTAAGTTTAGGTTTAGGGACAGGGTTAGTGACAGGGTGAGGGTTAGAGTTAAGGTTGGAGAGATGGTAAGGGTCAGAGTTAGGTTTAGCGACAGTGTTAGTGTTAGGGATCAGGTTAGGTTAGGGTTTAGGGTTAGGGTTAGGGTTAGGGTTAGGGTTAGGTTTTAGGGATAGGGTTAGGGTTAGGGTTAGGGTTAGGGTTAGGGACAGGATTAGGGTTTGGGACATGGTTAGGTTTAGTGTTAGGGTTATAGTTAAGTTTAGGTTTTGTCTGATATTAAGTTTAGGTTTAGGGACAGGGTTATTGACAGGGTGAGGGTTAGAGTTAAGGTTGGAGAGACGGTAAGGGTCAGAGTTAGGTTTAGCGACAGTGTTAGTGTTAGGGTTAATATTAGAGGCAGAGTTAGGGTTAAGTTTAGCGTTAGGGTTAGGGTTCGTGTTAGGATTAGGGTTAGGTACAGAGTTGGGAAGAGTGTTAGGGCTCCATTTAGAGTTAGGTCTAGGGATACGTTTAGATTTAGGTTTCGGGTTAGGAAAAGGGTTAGCTACAGGGGCAGGAATAGGGTAGGGACACAGTGAGTGTTAGAGTTAGGATTAGGGTTAGGGTTAGGGTTAGGGTTTGGGTTAGGATTAGGGTTAGGGTTTAGGGTCACAGTTAGTGTTAGGATTAAGGTTTAGGGTTTAGGGTTTAGTGTTTAGGGTTAGGGTTAGCCTTAGGGTTGGGTTAGGTTTAGGGTTAGGGTTTAGGGTTAGGGTTATGGTTAGGGTTAGGGACAGGATTAGGGTTTGGGACATGGTTAGGTTTAGTTTTAGGGTTATAGTTAAGTTTAGGTTTTGTCTGATGCTTAAGTTTAGGTTTAGGGACAGGGTTACTGACAGGGTTTGGGTTAGAGTTAAGGGTGGAGAGACGGTAAGGGTCAGAGTTAGGTTTAGCGACAGTGTTAGGGTTAGGGTTAATATTAGAGTCAGAGTTAAGGTTAAGGTTAGCGTTATGGTTAGAAGCAGATTAGGTTGAGTGATTGTGTTAGTATTAGTGACAGGCTTAGTGTTAGTGTTAGCGTTAGGGTTTGGGACAGTGTTAGGGTTAGGTTTGGAGTTGAGTTTAGTGTTAGGTTTCAGTTTAGGGCTATGGTAAGTGTTAGAGACAGGGTGGCCTTCGGATTAGGGTAGGGATAGGGACAGGCACAGGGATAGGGATATGGTTATGCTTAGGGTTGGGATTAGAAACAGGTTTAAAGTTAAGGTCAGGGTTAGGGACAGGTATGGTTAGGGTTAGGGTCAAGGTATAGGTAAGATTTAGGTTAAGATTAGGGACAGGTTACAGTTAGGTTTAGGGTTAGGAACAAGATTAGGGCTAGGGTTGAGGTGTATGTTAGTGTCAGGGTTAGGTCTGAAGTAGGATTAGAGTTAGGGTTAGAATTAGAGTTAGGGGAACGGTTAGGATTAAGGATAGGTTTAGGGTTAACGTTACGCACAGGAATAGGGTTAGTGTTAGGGTTATGATTAGGGATAGGTACAGAGTTAGGTTGAAGAGTACGAACAGGCTTATGGATTATTAGGGTTAGGGTTTATGACACAATTAGGGTCACGGTTAGAGTTACACTTAGCTTTACCGACATGGTTAGATGTAGGGTTACTGTGAGCGTTAAGTTTAGGACAGGTTAAGGGTTAGTGTTAGAGTTAGGGTCAGGGCTAGGGTTAGGTTTCTGGTTCGATTTACATTTAGGGTTATGGTTAAAGACAAGCTAGTGTTCTGGTTAGGATTAGGGTTTCCGTTAAAATTAGGGACACAGTTAAGGTTACTGTAAGGTTTAGGGTTAGGGATAAAGACACGGTTTGGTTTAGGGTATGGGTTTGGGGGAGATTCAGTGTTAGGGACAGGTTAGGGTAGGATTAGTGTTAGGGGTACAGGCAGTTTTCGGGTTAGAGTTACAAAATTGGTTATGAGTAAGTGTAAAAACAGGGTTAGGGTTAGTGAAGTCGTTAAGGTTAGGGTTAGGATTAGCTGCAGGGTTAGGTTTAGGGAGATGGTTAGGTTTGGGGTTTGTGTGAAGTTTAGAAAAATGATTATTTTCTGAGTTCGGTTTAGGAAAAGGCTTACAATAACAGGGTTTGGATTAAGAAGAGTATGCATGGTAGGCACACGGATGGCTTAGGTTTCGCATGAGGGTGAGGAATACAATTGGGGTTTTCATTTGACATAGGGGAGGTCTTAGGGTTAGAGACAAGGTTAAGGTTAGGGACAGCATTAGGGTTAGAGACAAGATTAAGGTTAGGGACACTGTCAGGGTTAGTGTTAAGTTTGAGTTTAGGGTTACACTTAGGGTTAGGGACAAAATTAGGGTTAGGGTTATGGACAGTGTTAGGTTTAGGGTTAAAGTTAGGGTCAGCGCTCAAGTTAAGGTTAACATTAAGGTTAGGGATAGGTTTAGGGGTAGGGTTAGAAACAAGGTTAGACTTACGGTGAGGATTAGAGGCACGGTTATTTTTAAATTAGGGTTCAAAACAGAGTTAAGGGTAGTGTTAGGGTTAGGAATACTTTTTAGGGTTAGGGTTTGGTTTAGGGTTTGTTTTAGGGTTCGGGGCAGAGTTAGGGTTAGGAACATAGTTAGTGTTCGGTTTAGGGTTAAGCATAGGGACAGAGTTAGTGTTAGAGTTAAGGTTAAGGACAGGGTTATGATTAGGGTCAGGGTTAGTGTTCAGGACAGTGTCAGGGCAGGCCGTAGGATCAGGGTAGGGTTTAGGTTCAGGTTAGGATATGCTAGGGTTAGGGTTAGGGGCATAGCTAGGGTTGAGGGCAGAGTCAGTGTTATGGTTAGGAACATGGCTAAGGTGAGGGTTCTTGTTAGGGACCGTTTCAGGGTTACGTTTAGTGTTAAGGGTTGGGTTAGAATGGAGGACACGGTTAGGGTTTGTGTTAGGGTATCACGTCTCACGTGACATCGGCTGGGGAACTACAGTTACATGGCGAAGAGTTAAGAAACTCCAGAGCCAAAAATAGAGTTTCTGTGGGCCAGTGTTCTCATCTCTGAGGCCCAAGCCTTAATACTGTGGGCGCATAGCTTTTCTTTACAACTGCCACCAAGAAGCCAATTTGAATATCTATACACAGGGAGTTGATTCTATTTGTCTGGCAGCTGCTTCGCCAAAACTCATTGTGATCAAACACAAGTTTTGCTTTCACATGTACGTATGATCCCCCGGATGGACTCAGCATTCTGAGACCACCGGATAAGGAAGTTGTACTGAGATCATTCCCTCTGGTCTTAGCATTCGGAGACACTTCCTTATGACGTGAAAGGCTCAGTGCACAGGATCATTCGAATCGGCAGCTCCACGGTGACATTAGGGTTAGGTTTATAAACAGGATGAAGTTAGGGGTAAGGTTAGGGTTACCGACAGAGTTTGCTTTAGGGTAAGGGACAGGATTAGAACTAGGATTAGGTTTAGAGACACGGTTAGAATTAGGGTTAGTTTTAGGTTTAGTGTTGAAGGACAGAGTTAGGGTTTGGGTTAGCATTAGGGTTAGGGTTCGTGTTAGGATTAGGGTTAGGGACAGAGTTGGGAAGACTGTTAGGGCTCCATTTAGAGTTAGTGCTAGGGATACGTTTAGGTTTAGGTTTTGGGTTAGGAAAAGGTTTAGCTACAGGGGCAGGTATAGTTTAGGGACACAGTGAGTGTTAGAGTTAGGATTAGGGTTAGGGTTAAGGTTAGGGTTTGGGTTAGGGTTAGGGTTATGGTTAGGTTTAGGGTTTAGGTTTAGGGTTAGGGTTAGGGTTTAGGGTTTAGGGTTTAGGGTTTAGGATTAGGGTTAGCGTTAGGGTTAGGGTTAGGGTTAGGGTTTAGGGTTTACGGTTTGGGTTAGGGTTAGGGTTAGGTTTAGGGTTAGGGTTAGGGTTTAGGGTTAGGGTTAGGGTTAGGGTTAGGGTTAGGGACAGGATTAGGGTTTGGGACATGGTTAGGTTTAGTGTTAGGGTTATAGTTAAGTTTAGGTTTTGTCTGATGCTTAAGTTTAGGTTTAGGGACAGGGTTAATGACAGGGTGAGGGTTAGAGTTAAGGGTGGAGAGACGGTAAGGGTCAGAGTTAGGTTTAGCGACAGTGTTAGGGGTAGGGTTAATATTAGAGGCAGAGTTAGGGTTAAGGTTAGCGTTATGGTTAGAAACAGATTAGGTTGAGTGATAGTGTTAGTATTAGTGACAGGCTTACTGTTAGGGTTAGGGTTAGGGTTAGGGTTTCGGGTTTCGGGTTAGGGTTACGGTTAGGGTTAGGGGCACGATTCGGGTTTGGGACATGGTTAGGTTTAGTGTTAGGGTTATAGTGAAGTTTAGGTTTTGGCTGATGGTTAAGATTAGGTTTAGTGACAGGGTTAATGACAGGGTGAGGGTTAGAATTAAGGTTAGAGAGATGGGAAGGGTTGAGTTAGGTTTAGTGACAGTGTTAGGGTTAGGGTTAGGGTTAGGTTAGGGTTAGGGTTTCGGGATAGGTTTAGGGTTAGGGTTAGGGTTTAAGGTAAGGTTAGGGTTAGGGTTAGGGTTTAGGATTTAGGGTTAGGGTTACGGTTAGGGTTAGGTTTAGGGTTAGGGACACGATTCGGGTTTGGGACATGGTTAAGTTCAGTGTTAGGGTTGTAGTTAAGTTTAGGTTTTGGCTGATGGTTAAGGTTAGGGTTAGGGACAGGATTAGTGACAGGGTGAGGGTTAGAGTTAAGGTTAGAGAGACAGTAAGGGTCAGAGTCAGGTTTAGCGACAGTGTTAGGATTAGGGTTAATATTAGAGGCAGAGTTAGGGTTAAGGTTAGCGTTATGGTTAGAAACAGATTAGGTTGTGTGATAGTGTTAGTATTAGTGACAGGCTTACTGTTAGGGTTAAGGTTAGGTTTAGAGACAGTGTTAAGGTTAGCTTTGGAGTTGAGTTTTGCCTTAGGTTTCAGTTTAGGGCTAGGGTTAGTGTTAGAGACAGGGTGGCCTTCGGATTAGGGTAGGGATAGGGTCAGGCACAAGGATAGGGATATGGTTATGGTTAGGGTTGGGATTAGAGACAGGTTTAAGGTTAGGGTTAGGTTTAGAGACCGGTATTGTAAGGGTTAGGGTCAAGGTATACGTAAGGTTTAGGTTAAGATTAGGGACAGGTTACAGTTAGGTTTAGGGTTAGGAACAAGATTAGGGCTAGGTTTGAGGTGTATATTAGTGTCAGGGTTAGGTCTGAAGTAGGATTAGAGTTAGGGTTCGAATTAGAGTTAGGGGAACGTTAAGGATTAAGGATAGGTTTAGGGTTAAGGTTAGGGACAGGAATAGGGTCAGTGTTAGGGTTAAGATTAGGGATAGGTACAGAGTTAGGTTTAAGAGTACGAACAGGCTTATTGATCTGATTAGGGTTAGGGTTTATGACACAATTAGGGACACGGTTAGAGATACGCTTAGCTTTCCCGACATGGTTAGATTTAGGGTTACTCTTAGCGTTAAGTTTAGGGACAGGTTAACGGTTAGTGTTAGAGTTAGGGTCAGGGCTAAGGTTAGGTTTACGGTTCGATTTACATTCAGGGTTATGGTTAAAGACAGGCTAGTGTTCTGGTTAGGATTAGGGTTTCCATTAAAATTAGGGACACAGTTAAGCTTAGTGTAAGGTTTAGGGTTAGTGATAAAGACACGGTTTGGTTTAGGATATGGGTTCGGCTGAGATTCAGTGTTAGGGACAGGTTAGTGTAGGATTAGTGTTAGGGGTAGAGACAGGTTTTGGGTTAGAGTTACAAAATTGGTTATGAGTAAGTGTAAAAACAGGGTTAGGGTTAGTGAAGTTGTTAGGGTTAGGGTGAGGGTTAGCTACAGGGTTAAGTTTAGGGAGAAGGTTAGTTTTGGGGTTTGTGTGAAGTTTAGAAAAAGGGTTATTTTCAGATTTTGGTTTAGGAAAAGGGTTACGATAACAGGGTTTGGATTAAGAACCGTATGCATCGTAGGCACACGGATGGCTTAGGGTTCGCATGAGGGTGAGGAATACAATTGGGGTTTTCATTTGACATAGGGGAGGTCTTAGAGTTAGAGACAAGGCTAAGGTTAGGGACAGGATTAGGGTTAGAGACAAGATTAAGGTTAGGGACACTGTCAGGGTTAGTGTTAAGTTTAAGTTTAGGGTTACAGTTAGGGTTAGGGACAAAATTAGGGTTAGGTTTATGGACAGTGTTAGGTTTAGGGTTAAAGTTAGGGTCAGCGCTCAAGTTAAGGTTAACATTAAGGTTAGGGTTAGGTTTAGGGGTAGGGTTAGAAACAAGGTTAGAGTTACGGTTAGGATGAGAGGCACAGTTATATTTAGAGTTCAAAACAGAGTTAAGGGTAGTGTTAGGTTTAGAAATAATTTTTAGGGTTAGGGTTTCGTTTACGGTTTGTTTTAGGGTTCGGGACAGAGTTAGGGTTAGGAACATAGTTAGTGTTAGGTTTAGGGTTAAGCTTAGGGACAGAGTTATGGTTACATTTAGGGTTAAGGACAGGGTTATGATTAGGGTCAGGGTTAGTGTTCAGGACAGTGTCAGGGCAGGACAAGTTTTGCTGTAGGATTAGGGTAGGGTTTGGGTTCAGGTTAGGATATGTTAGGGTTAGGGTTAGGGGCATATCTAGGGTTGAGGACAGAGTCAGTGTTACGGTTAGGAACATGGCTAAGGTTAGGGTTCATGTAAGGGACAGTTTCAGGGTTACGTTTAGTGTTAAGGGTTGGGTTAGAATGGAGGACACGTTTAATGTTAGTGTTAGGGTATCATGCCTCATGTGACATCGGCTGGGGAACTTCAGTTACATGGCGAAGAGTTAAGAAACACCAGAGCCAAAAATAGAGTTTATGTGGGCCAGTGTTCTCATCTCTGAGGCCCAAGCCTTAATACTGTGGGTGCATAGCTTTTCTTTACAACTGCCACAAAGAAGCCAATTTGAATATCTATAACCAGGGAGTTGATTCTATTTGTCTGGCAGCTGCTTCGCCAAAACTCATTGTGATCAAACACAAGTTTTGCTTTCACATGTACATATGATCCCCCGGATGGACTCAGCATTCCGAGACCACCGGATAAGGAAGTTGTACTGAGATCATTCCCTCTGGTCTTAGCATTCGGAGACACTTCCTTATGACGTCAAAGGCTCAGTGCACAGGAGCATTCGAATCGGCAGCTCCACGGTGACATTAGGGTTAGGTTTATAAACAGGATGAAGTTAGGTTTAGGGTTAGGGTTACCGACAGAGTTTGCTTTAGGGTAAGGGACAGGATTAGAACTAGGATTAGGTTTAGAGACACGGTTAGAATTAGGGTTAGTTTTAGGTTTAGTGTTGAAGGACAGAGTTAGGGTTTGGGTTAGCATTAGGGTTAGGGTTCGTGTTAGGATTAGGGTTAGGGACAGAGTTGGGAAGAGTGTTAGGGCTCCATTTAGAGTTAGGGCTAGGGATACTTTTAGGTTTAGGTTTTGGGTTAGGAAAAGGTTTAGCTACAGGGGCAGGGATAGTTTAGGGACACAGTGAGTGTTAGAGTTAGGATTAGGGTTAGGGTTAAGGTTAGGGTTTGGGTTAGGGTTAGGGTTATGGTTAGGGTTAGGGTTTAGGATTAGGGTTAGGGTTAGGGTTAGGGTTTAGGGTTTACGGTTTGGGTTAGGGTTAGGGTTAGGGTTAGGTTTAGGTTTAGGGTTAGGGTTAGGGTTAGGGTTAGGGTTAGGTTTTAGGGATAGGGTTAGGGTTAGGTTTAGGGTTTAGGTTTAGGGTTAGGGTTAAGGTTAGAGTTTAGGGTTTAGGGTTTGGGTTAGGGTTAGGGTTAGCGTTAGGTTTAGGGTTAGGGACAGGATTAGGGTTTGGGACATGGTCAGGTTTAGTGTTAGGGTTATAGTTAAGTTTAGGATTTGTCTGATGCTTAAGTTTAGGTTTAGGGACAGGGTTATTGACAGGGTGAGGGTTAGAGTTAAGGTTGGAGAGACGGTAAGGGTCAGAGTTAGGTTTAGCGACAGTGTTAGTGTTAGGGTTAATATTAGAGGCAGAGTTAGGGTTAAGGTTAGCGTTAGGGTTAGGGTTCGTGTTAGGATTAGGGTTAGGTACAGAGTTGGGAAGAGTGTTAGGGCTCCATTTAGAGTTAAGTCTAGGGATACGTTTAGATTTAGGTTTCGGGTTAGGAAAAGGGTTAGCTACAGGGGCATGAATAGGGTAGGGACACAGTGAGTGTTAGAGTTAGGATTAGGGTTAGGGTTAGGGTTAGGGTTTGGGTTAGGATTAGGGTTAGGGTTTAGGGTCACAGTTAGGGTTAGGATTAAGTTTTAGGGTTTAGGGTTTAGTGTTTAGGGTTAGGGTTAGCCTTAGGGTTGGGTTAGGTTTAGGGTTAGGGTTTTGGGTTAGGGTTATGGTTAGGGTTAGGGACAGGATTAGGGTTTGGGACATGGTTAGGTTTAGTTTTAGGGTTATAGTTAAGTTTAGGTTTTGTCTGATGCTTAAGTTTAGGTTTAGGGACAGGGTTACTGACAGGGTTTGGGTTAGAGTTAAGGGTGGAGAGACGGTAAGGGTCAGAGTTAGGTTTAGCGACAGTGTTAGGGTTAGGGTTAATATTAGAGTCAGAGTTAAGGTTAAGGTTAGCGTTATGGTTAGAAGCAGATTAGGTTGAGTGATAGTGTTAGTATTAGTGACAGGCTTAGTGTTAGTGTTAGCGTTAGGGTTTGGGACAGTGTTAGGGTTAGGTTTGGAGTTGAGTTTAGTGTTAGGTTTCAGTTTAGGGCTATGGTAAGTGTTAGAGACAGGGTGGCCTTCGGATTAGGGTAGGGATAGGGACAGGCACAGGGATAGGGATATGGTTATGCTTAGGGTTGGGATTAGAAACAGGTTTAAAGTTAAGGTCAGGGTTAGGGACAGGTATGGTTAGGGTTAGGGTCAAGGTATAGGTAAGATTTAGGTTAAGATTAGGGACAGGTTACAGTTAGGTTTAGGGTTAGGAACAAGATTAGGGCTAGGGTTGAGGTGTATGTTAGTGTCAGGGTTAGGTCTGAAGTAGGATTAGAGTTAGGGTTAGAATTAGAGTTAGGGGAACGGTTAGGATTAAGGATAGGTTTAGGGTTAACGTTACGCACAGGAATTGGGTTAGTGTTAGGGTTATGATTAGGGATAGGTACACAGTTAGGTTGAAGAGTACGAACAGGCTTATGGATTATTAGGCTTAGGGTTTATGACACAATTAGGGTCACGGTTAGAGTTACACTTAGCTTTACCGACATGGTTAGATTTAGGGTTACTGTGAGCGTTAAGTTTAGGACAGGTTAAGGGTTAGTGTTAGAGTTAGGGTCAGGGCTAGGGTTAGGTTTCTGGTTCGATTTACATTTAGGGTTATGGTTAAAGACAAGCTAGTGTTCTGGTTAGGATTAGGGTTTCCGTTAAAATTAGGGACACAGTTAAGGTTACTGTAAGGTTTAGGGTTAGGGATAAAGACACGGTTTGGTTTAGGGTACGGGTTTGGGGGAGATTCAGTATTAGGGACAGGTTAGGGTAGGATTAGTGTTAGGGGTACAGGCAGTTTTCGGGTTAGAGTTACAAAATTGGTTATGAGTAAGTGTAAAAACAGGGTTAGGGTTAGTGAAGTCGTTAAGGTTAGGGTTAGGATTAGCTGCAGGGTTAGGTTTAGGGAGATGGTTAGGTTTGGGGTTTGTGTGAAGTTTAGAAAAATGATTATTTTCTGAGTTCGGTTTAGGAAAAGGCTTACAATAACAGGGTTTGGATTAAGAAGAGTATGCATGGTAGGCACACGGATGGCTTAGGTTTCGCATGAGGGTGAGGAATACAATTGGGGTTTTCATTTGACATAGGGGAGGTCTTAGGGTTAGAGACAAGGTTAAGGTTAGGGACAGCATTAGGGTTAGAGACAAGATTAAGGTTAGGGACACTGTCAGGGTTAGTGTTAAGTTTGAGTTTAGGGTTACACTTAGGGTTAGGGACAAAATTAGGGTTAGGGTTATGGACAGTGTTAGGTTTAGGGTTAAAGTTAAGGTCAGCGCTCAAGTTAAGGTTAACATTAAGGTTAGGGATAGGTTTAGGGGTAGGGTTAGAAACAAGGTTAGACTTACGGTGAGGATTAGAGGCACGGTTATTTTTAAATTAGGGTTCAAAACAGAGTTAAGGGTAGTGTTAGGGTTAGGAATACTTTTTAGGGTTAGGGTTTGGTTTAGGGTTTGTTTTAGGGTTCGGGGCAGAGTTAGGGTTAGGAACATAGTTAGTGTTCGGTTTAGGGTTAAGCATAGGGACAGAGTTAGTGTTAGAGTTAAGGTTAAGGACAGGGTTATGATTAGGGTCAGGGTTAGTGTTCAGGACAGTGTCAGGGCAGGCCGTAGGATCAGGGTAGGGTTTAGGTTCAGGTTAGGATATGCTAGGGTTAGGGTTAGGGGCATAGCTAGGGTTGAGGGCAGAGTCAGTGTTATGGTTAGGAACATGGCTAAGGTGAGGGTTCTTGTTAGGGACCGTTTCAGGGTTACGTTTAGTGTTAAGGGTTGGGTTAGAATGGAGGACACGGTTAGGGTTTGTGTTAGGGTATCACGTCTCACGTGACATCGGCTGGGGAACTACAGTTACATGGCGAAGAGTTAAGAAACTCCAGAGCCAAAAATAGAGTTTCTGTGGGCCAGTGTTCTCATCTCTGAGGCCCAAGCCTTAATACTGTGGGCGCATAGCTTTTCTTTACAACTGCCACCAAGAAGCCAATTTGAATATCTATACACAGGGAGTTGATTCTATTTGTCTGGCAGCTGCTTCGCCAAAACTCATTGTGATCAAACACAAGTTTTGCTTTCACATGTACGTATGATCCCCCGGATGGACTCAGCATTCTGAGACCACCGGATAAGGAAGTTGTACTGAGATCATTCCCTCTGGTCTTAGCATTCGGAGACACTTCCTTATGACGTGAAAGGCTCAGTGCACAGGATCATTCGAATCGGCAGCTCCACGGTGACATTAGGGTTAGGTTTATAAACAGGATGAAGTTAGGGGTAAGGTTAGGGTTACCGACAGAGTTTGCTTTAGGGTAAGGGACAGGATTAGAACTAGGATTAGGTTTAGAGACACGGTTAGAATTAGGGTTAGTTTTAGGTTTAGTGTTGAAGGACAGAGTTAGGGTTTGGGTTAGCATTAGGGTTAGGGTTCGTGTTAGGATTAGGGTTAGGGACAGAGTTGGGAAGAGTGTTAGGGCTCCATTTAGAGTTAGGGCTAGGGATACGTTTAGGTTTAGGTTTTGGGTTAGGAAAAGGTTTAGCTACAGGGGCAGGTATAGTTTAGGGACACAGTGAGTGTTAGAGTTAGGATTAGGGTTAGGGTTAAGGTTAGGGTTTGGGTTAGGGTTAGGGTTATGGTTAGGGTTTAGGGTTTAGGGTTTAGGGTTTAGGATTAGGGTTAGCGTTAGGGTTAGGGTTAGGGTTAGGGTTATGGTTAGGGTTAGGGTTTAGGATTAGGGTTAGGGTTAGGGTTAGGGTTTAGGGTTTACGGTTTGGGTTAGGGTTAGGGTTAGGGTTAGGTTTAGGTTTAGGGTTAGGGTTAGGGTTAGGGTTAGGGTTAGGTTTTAGGGATAGGGTTAGGGTTAGGTTTAGGGTTTAGGATTAGGGTTAGGGTTAAGGTTAGAGTTTAGGGTTTAGGGTTTGGGTTAGGGTTAGGGTTAGCGTTAGGTTTAGGGTTAGGGACAGGATTAGGGTTTGGGACATGGTCAGGTTTAGTGTTAGGGTTATAGTTAAGTTTAGGTTTTGTCTGATGCTTAAGTTTAGGTTTAGGGACAGGGTTAGTGACAGGGTGAGGGTTAGAGTTAAGGTTGGAGAGACGGTAAGGGTCAGAGTTAGGTTTAGCGACAGTGTTAGTGTTAGGGTTAATATTAGAGGCAGAGTTAGGGTTAAGGTTGGCGTTAGGGTTAGGGTTCGTGTTAGGATTAGGGTTAGGTACAGAGTTGGGAAGAGTGTTAGGGCTCCATTTAGAGTTAGGTCTAGGGATACGTTTAGATTTAGGTTTCGGGTTAGGAAAAGGGTTAGCTACAGGGGCAGGAATAGGGTAGGGACACAGTGAGTGTTAGAGTTAGGATTAGGGTTAGGGTTAGGGTTAGGGTTAGGTTTTAGGGATAGGGTTCGGGTTAGGGTTACGGTTTAGGTTTAGGGTTAGGGTTAAGGTTAGGGATTAGGGTTTAGGGTTAGGGTTAGGGTTAGAGTTATGGTTTAGGCTTTAGGGTTACGGTTAGTGTTAGGGTTTAGGGTTTAGGGTTAGGTTTAGGTTTAGGGTTAGGGTTTAGTGTTTATGGTTAGGGTTAGCGTTAGGGTTAGGGTTTGGGTTTAGGGTTTAGGTTTAGGGTTAGGGTTATTGTTAGGGTTTCGGGTTTAGTGTTAGGGTTAAGGTTAGGGTTAGGGTTAGGTACACGTTTTGGGTTTGAGACGTGGTTAGGTTTAGTGTTAGGGTTATAGTTAAGTTTAGGTTTTGGCTGATGGTTAAGGTTAGGTTTAGGGACAGGGTTAGTTACAGGGTGAGGGTTAGAGTTAAAGATAGAGAGACGGTAAGGGTCAGAGATAGGTTTAGCGACAGTGTTAGGGTTAGGGTTAGGGTTCGGTTAGGGTTAGGGTTAGGGTTAGGGTTAGGGTTAGGTTTTAGGGATAGGGTTAGGGTTAGGATTACGGTTTAGGTTTAGGGTTAGGGTTAAGGTTAGGGTTTAGGGTTTAGGGTTAGTGTTAGGGTTAGGGTTAGCATTAGGTTTAGGGTTAGGGACAGGATTAGGGTTTGGGACATGGTTAGGTTTACTGTTAGGGTTATATTAAGTTTAGGTTTTGTCTGATGCTTAAGTTTAGGTTTAGGGACAGGGTTAGTGACAGGGTGAGGGTGTAGAGTTAAGGTTGGAGAGACGGTAAGGGTCAGAGTTAGGTTTAGCGACAGTGTTAGGGTTAGGGATCAGCTTAGGTTAAGGTTTTGGGTTAGGGTTAGGGTTAGGGTTAGGAATAGGGGAGGGTTAGTGTTTACATTTTAGGGTTAGGGTTTAGGGATAGGGTTAGGGTTAGGGTTAGGGTTAGGGTTAGAGTTAGGGCTTACGGTTTAGGGTTAGGGTTAGAGTTAGGGTTAGGGTTAGGTACACGATTCGGGTTTGAGACATGTTTAGGTTCAGTGTTAGGGTTATGGTTAAGTTTAGGTTTTGGCTGATGGTTAAGGTTAGGTTTAGGGACAGGGTTAGTTACAGGGTGAGGGTTAGAGTTAAAGTTAGAGAGATGGTAAGGTACAGAGTTAGGTTTAGCGACAGTGTTAGGGTTAGGGTTAGGGTTAGGTTTTAGGGATAGGGTTAGGGTTAGGGTTACGGCTTAGTTTTAGGGTTAGGGTTAAGGTTAGGGTTTAGGGTTTAGGGTTAGGGTTAGGGTTAGGGTTAGCATTAGGTTTAGGGTTAGGGACAGGATTTGGGTTTGGGACATGGTTAGGTTTACTGTTAGGGTCATATTAAGTTTAGGTTTTGTCTGATGCTTAAGTTTAGGTTTAGGGACAGGGTTAGTGACAGGGTGAGGGTTAGAGTTAAGGTTGGAGAGACGGTAAGGGTCAGAGTTAGGTTTAGCGACAGTGTTAGGGTTAGGGATCAGGTTAGGTTAGGGTTTAGGGTTAGGGTTAGGGTTAGGAATAGGGGAGGGTTAGTGTTTACATTTTAGGGTTAGGGTTTAGGGATAGGGTTAGGGTTAGGGTTAGAGTTAGGGTTAGGGTTAGGGTTAGGGTTAGGTTTTAGGGTTAGGGTTAGGGTTAGGGTTACGGTTTAGGTTTACGGTTAGGGTTAAGGTTAGGGTTTAGGGTTTAGGGTTAAGGTTAGGGTTAGAGTTAGGGTTTAGGCTTTAGGGTTAGGGTTAGTGTTAGGGTTTAGGGTTTAGGTTTAGGGTTAGGGTTAGGGTTAGGGTTAGGGTTTAGTGTTTATGGTTAGGGTTAGCGTTAGGGTTAGGGTTTGGGTTTAGGGTTTAGGTTTAGGGTTAGGGTTAGTGTTAGGGTTTCGGGTTTAGTGTTAGGGTTACGGTTAGGGTTAGTGTTAGGTACACGTTTCGGGTTTGAGACATGGTTAGGTTTAGTGTTAGGGTTATAGTTAAGTTTAGGTTTTGGCTGATGGTTAAGGTTAGGTTTAGGGACAGGGTTAGTTACAGGGTGAGGGTTAGAGTTAAAGATAAAGAGACGGTAAGGGTCAGAGTTAGGTTTAGCGACAGTGTTAGGGTTAGGGTTACGGTTAGGTTAGGGTTAGGGTTAGAGTTAGGGTTTAGGGTTAGGGTTAGGGTTAGGGTTTAGGATTTAGGGTTAGGGTTATGGCTAGTGTTAGGGTTAGGGTTAGGGGCAGGATTAGGGTTTGGGACATGGTTAGGTTTACTGTTAGGGTTATATTAAGCTTAGGTTTTGTCTGATGCTTAAGTTTAGGTTTAGGGACAGGGTTAGTGACAGGGTGAGGGTTAGAGTTAAGGTTGGAGAGATGGTAAGGGTCAGAGTTAGGTTTAGCGACAGTGTTAGTGTTAGGGATCAGGTTAGGTTAGGGTTTAGGGTTAGGGTTAGGGTTAGGGTTAGGAATAGGGGAGGGTTAGTGTTTACATTTTAGGGTTAGGGTTTAGGGATAGGGTTAGGGTTAGGGTTAGAGTTAGGATTTAGGCTTTAGGGTTAGGGTTAGAGTTAGAGTTAGGGCTTCTGGTTTAGGGTTTGGGTTAGGGTTAGGGTTAGGGTTTCGGGTTTAGTGTTAGGGTTAAGTTTAGGGTTAGCGTTAGGTACACGATTCGGGTTTGAGACATGTTTAGGTTTAGTGTTAGGGTTATGGTTAAGTTTAGGTATTGGCTGATGGTTAAGGTTAAGGTTAGGGACAGGGTTAGTTACAGGGTGAGGGTTAGAGTTAAAGTTAGAGAGACGGTAAGGTACAGAGTTAGGTTTAGCGACAGTGTTAGGGTTAGGGTTAGGTTAGGGTTAGGGTTAGGGTTAGGGTTAGGGTTAGGTTTTAGGGATAGGGTTAGGGTTAGGGTTACGGTTTAGGTTTAGGGTTAGGGTTAAGGTTAGTGTTTAGGGTTTAGGGTTAGGGTTAGGGTTAGGGTTAGCATTAGGTTTAGGGTTAGGGACAGGATTAGGGTTTGGGACATGGTTAGGTTTACTGTTAGGGTTATATTAAGTTTAGGTTTTGTCTGATGCTTAAGTTTAGGTTTAGGGACAGGGTTAGTGACAGGCTGAGGGTTAGAGTTAAGGTTGGAATGACGGTAAGGGTCAGAGTTAGGTTTAGCGACAGTGTTAGGGTTAGGGATCAGGTTAAGTTAGGGTTCAGGGTTAAGGTTAGGGTTAGGGTTAGGAATAGGGGAGGGTTAGTGTTTACATTTCAGGGTTAGGGTTTAGGGATAGGGTTAGGGTTAGGATTAGGATTAGAGTTAGGGTTATGTTTAGGGTTAGGGTTAGGGTTAGGTTTTAGGGATAGGCTTAGGGTTAGGGTTACGGTTTAGGTTTAGGGTTAGGTTAAGGTTAGGGTTTAGGGTTTACGGTTAGGGTTAGGGTTAGAGTTAGGGTTTAGGCTTTAGGGTTAGGGTTAGTGTTAGGGTTTAGGGTTTAGGGTTAGGGTTAGGGTTAGGGTTAGGATTTAGTGTTTATGGTTAGGGTTAGCGTTAGGGTTAGGGTTTGGGTTTAGGGTTTAGGTTTAGGGTTAGGGTTAGGTACACGTTCGGGTTTTAGACATGGTTAGGTTTAGTGTTAGGGTTATATTAAGTTTAGGTTTTGTCTGATGCTTAAGTTTAGGTTTAGGGACAGGGTTAGTGACGGGGTGAGATTTAGAGTTAAGGTTGGAGAGACGGTAAGGGTCAGAGTTAGGTTTAGCGACAGTGTTAGGGTTAGGGATCAGGTTAGGTTAGGGTTTAGGGTTAGGGTTAGGGTTAGGGTTAGGGTTAGGGTTAGGGTTAGGGTTAGGTTTTAGGGATAGGGTTAGGGTTAGGGTTACGGTTTAGGTTTAGGGTTAGGGTTAAGGTTAGGGTTTAGGGTTTAGGGTTAGGGTTAGGGTTAGAGTTAGGGGTTAGGCTTTAGGGTTAGGGTTAGTGTTAGGGTTTAGGGTTTAGGGTTAGGGTTAGGGTTAGGGTTAGGGTTAGGGTTTAGTGTTTATGGTTAGGGTTAGCGTTAGGGTTAGGGTTTGGGTTAAGGGTTTAGGTTTAGGGTTAGGGTTAGTGTTAGGGTTTCGGGTTTAGTGTTAGGGTTATAGTTAGGGTTAGGGTTAGGTACACGTTTCGGGTTTGAGTCATGGTTAGGTTTAGTGTTAGGGTTATAGTTAAGTTTAGGTTTTGGCTGATGGTTAAGGTTAGGTTTAGGGACAGGGTTAGTTACAGGGTGAGGGTTAGAGTTAAAGATAGAGAGACGTTAAGGGTCAGAGTTAGGTTTAGCGACAGTGTTAGGGTTAGGGATCAGGTTAGGTTAGGGTTTAGGGTTAGCGTTAGGGTTAGGGTTAGGAATAGGGGAGGGTTAGTGTTTACATTTTAGGGTTAGGGTTTAGGGATAGGGTTAGGGTTAGGGTTAGGGTTAGAGTTAGGGTTAGGGTTAGGGTTAGAGTTAGGGTTAGGTTTTAGGGATAGGGTTAGGGTTAGGGTTACTGTTTAGGTTTAGGGTTAGGGTTAAGGTTAGGGTTTACGGTTTAGGGTTAGGGTTAGGGTTAGAGTTAGGGTTTAGGCTTTAGGGTTAGGGATAGTGTTAGGGTTTAGGGTTTAGGGTTAGGGTTAGGGTTAGGGTTAGGGTTAGGGTTTAGTGTTTAAGGTTAGGGTTAGCGTTAGGGTTAGGGTTTGGGTTTAGGGTTTAGGTTTAGGGTTAGGGTTAGTGTTAGGGTTTCGGGTTTAGTGTTAGGGTTAAGGTTATGGTTAGGGTTAGGTACACGATTCGGGTTTGAGACATGGTTAGGTTTAGTGTTAGGGTTATAGTTAAGTTTAGGTTTTGGCTGATGGTTAAGGTTAGGTTTAGGGACAGGGTTAGTTACAGGGTGAGGGTTAGAGTTAAAGATAGAGAGACGGTAAGTGTGAGAGTTAGGTTTAGCGACAGTGTTAGGGTTAGGGTTAGGTTAGGGTTAGGGTTAGGGTTAGTTGTAGGTTTTACGGATAGGGTTAGTGTTAGGGTTACGGTTTAGGTTTAGGGTTAGGGTTAAGGTTAGGGTTTAGGGTTTAGTGTTAGGGTTAGAATTAGGTTTAGGGTTAGGGACAGGATTAGGGTTTGGGACATGGTTAGGTTTACTGTTAGGGTTATATTAAGCTTAGGTTTTGTCTGATGCTTAAGTTTAGGTTTAGGGACAGGGTTAGTGACAGGGTGAGGGTTAGAGTTAAGGTTGGAGAGATGGTAAGGGTCAGAGTTAGGTTTAGCGACAGTGTTAGTGTTAGGGATCAGGTTAGGTTAGGGTTTAGGGTTAGGGTTAGGGTTAGGGTTAGGGTTAGGGTTAGGTTTTAGGGATAGGGTTAGGGTTAGGGTTAGGGTTAGGGTTAGGGACAGGATTAGGGTTTGGGACATGGTTAGGTTTAGTGTTAGGTTTATAGTTAAGTTTAGGTTTTGTCTGATATTAAGTTTAGGTTTAGGGACAGGGTTATTGACAGGGTGAGGGTTAGAGTTAAGGTTGGAGAGACGGTAAGGGTCAGAGTTAGGTTTAGCGACAGTGTTAGTGTTAGGGTTAATATTAGAGGCAGAGTTAGGGTTAAGTTTAGCGTTAGGGTTAGGGTTCGTGTTAGGATTAGGGTTAGGTACAGAGTTGGGAAGAGTGTTAGGGCTCCATTTAGAGTTAGGTCTAGGGATACGTTTAGATTTAGGTTTCGGGTTAGGAAAAGGGTTAGCTACAGGGGCAGGAATAGGGTAGGGACACAGTGAGTGTTAGAGTTAGGATTAGGGTTAGGGTTAGGGTTAGGGTTTGGGTTAGGATTAGGGTTAGGGTTTAGGGTCACAGTTAGGGTTAGGATTAAGGTTTAGGGTTTAGGGTTTAGTGTTTAGGGTTAGGGTTAGCCTTAGGGTTGGGTTAGGTTTAGGGTTAGGGTTTAGGGTTAGGGTTATGGTTAGGGTTAGGGACAGGATTAGGGTTTGGGACATGGTTAGGTTTAGTTTTAGGGTTATAGTTAAGTTTAGGTTTTGTCTGATGCTTAAGTTTAGGTTTAGGGACAGGGTTACTGACAGGGTTTGGGTTAGAGTTAAGGGTGGAGAGACGGTAAGGGTCAGAGTTAGGTTTAGCGACAGTGTTAGGGTTAGGGTTAATATTAGAGTCAGAGTTAAGGTTAAGGTTAGCGTTATGGTTAGAAGCAGATTAGGTTGAGTGATTGTGTTAGTATTAGTGACAGGCTTAGTGTTAGTGTTAGCGTTAGGGTTTGGGACAGTGTTAGGGTTAGGTTTGGAGTTGAGTTTAGTGTTAGGTTTCAGTTTAGGGCTATGGTAAGTGTTAGAGACAGGGTGGCCTTCGGATTAGGGTAGGGATAGGGACAGGCACAGGGATAGGGATATGGTTATGCTTAGGGTTGGGATTAGAAACAGGTTTAAAGTTAAGGTCAGGGTTAGGGACAGGTATGGTTAGGGTTAGGGTCAAGGTATAGGTAAGATTTAGGTTAAGATTAGGGACAGGTTACAGTTAGGTTTAGGGTTAGGAACAAGATTAGGGCTAGGGTTGAGGTGTATGTTAGTGTCAGGGTTAGGTCTGAAGTAGGATTAGAGTTAGGGTTAGAATTAGAGTTAGGGGAACGGTTAGGATTAAGGATAGGTTTAGGGTTAACGTTACGCACAGGAATAGGGTTAGTGTTAGGGTTATGATTAGGGATAGGTACAGAGTTAGGTTGAAGAGTACGAACAGGCTTATGGATTATTAGGGTTAGGGTTTATGACACAATTAGGGTCACGGTTAGAGTTACACTTAGCTTTACCGACATGGTTAGATGTAGGGTTACTGTGAGCGTTAAGTTTAGGACAGGTTAAGGGTTAGTGTTAGAGTTAGGGTCAGGGCTAGGGTTAGGTTTCTGGTTCGATTTACATTTAGGGTTATGGTTAAAGACAAGCTAGTGTTCTGGTTAGGATTAGGGTTTCCGTTAAAATTAGGGACACAGTTAAGGTTACTGTAAGGTTTAGGGTTAGGGATAAAGACACGGTTTGGTTTAGGGTATGGGTTTGGGGGAGATTCAGTGTTAGGGACAGGTTAGGGTAGGATTAGTGTTAGGGGTACAGGCAGTTTTCGGGTTAGAGTTACAAAATTGGTTATGAGTAAGTGTAAAAACAGGGTTAGGGTTAGTGAAGTCGTTAAGGTTAGGGTTAGGATTAGCTGCAGGGTTAGGTTTAGGGAGATGGTTAGGTTTGGGGTTTGTGTGAAGTTTAGAAAAATGATTATTTTCTGAGTTCGGTTTAGGAAAAGGCTTACAATAACAGGGTTTGGATTAAGAAGAGTATGCATGGTAGGCACACGGATGGCTTAGGTTTCGCATGAGGGTGAGGAATACAATTGGGGTTTTCATTTGACATAGGGGAGGTCTTAGGGTTAGAGACAAGGTTAAGGTTAGGGACAGCATTAGGGTTAGAGACAAGATTAAGGTTAGGGACACTGTCAGGGTTAGTGTTAAGTTTGAGTTTAGGGTTACACTTAGGGTTAGGGACAAAATTAGGGTTAGGGTTATGGACAGTGTTAGGTTTAGGGTTAAAGTTAGGGTCAGCGCTCAAGTTAAGGTTAACATTAAGGTTAGGGATAGGTTTAGGGGTAGGGTTAGAAACAAGGTTAGACTTACGGTGAGGATTAGAGGCACGGTTATTTTTAAATTAGGGTTCAAAACAGAGTTAAGGGTAGTGTTAGGGTTAGGAATACTTTTTAGGGTTAGGGTTTGGTTTAGGGTTTGTTTTAGGGTTCGGGGCAGAGTTAGGGTTAGGAACATAGTTAGTGTTCGGTTTAGGGTTAAGCATAGGGACAGAGTTAGTGTTAGAGTTAAGGTTAAGGACAGGGTTATGATTAGGGTCAGGGTTAGTGTTCAGGACAGTGTCAGGGCAGGCCGTAGGATCAGGGTAGGGTTTAGGTTCAGGTTAGGATATGCTAGGGTTAGGGTTAGGGGCATAGCTAGGGTTGAGGGCAGAGTCAGTGTTATGGTTAGGAACATGGCTAAGGTGAGGGTTCTTGTTAGGGACCGTTTCAGGGTTACGTTTAGTGTTAAGGGTTGGGTTAGAATGGAGGACACGGTTAGGGTTTGTGTTAGGGTATCACGTCTCACGTGACATCGGCTGGGGAACTACAGTTACATGGCGAAGAGTTAAGAAACTCCAGAGCCAAAAATAGAGTTTCTGTGGGCCAGTGTTCTCATCTCTGAGGCCCAAGCCTTAATACTGTGGGCGCATAGCTTTTCTTTACAACTGCCACCAAGAAGCCAATTTGAATATCTATACACAGGGAGTTGATTCTATTTGTCTGGCAGCTGCTTCGCCAAAACTCATTGTGATCAAACACAAGTTTTGCTTTCACATGTACGTATGATCCCCCGGATGGACTCAGCATTCTGAGACCACCGGATAAGGAAGTTGTACTGAGATCATTCCCTCTGGTCTTAGCATTCGGAGACACTTCCTTATGACGTGAAAGGCTCAGTGCACAGGATCATTCGAATCGGCAGCTCCACGGTGACATTAGGGTTAGGTTTATAAACAGGATGAAGTTAGGGGTAAGGTTAGGGTTACCGACAGAGTTTGCTTTAGGGTAAGGGACAGGATTAGAACTAGGATTAGGTTTAGAGACACGGTTAGAATTAGGGTTAGTTTTAGGTTTAGTGTTGAAGGACAGAGTTAGGGTTTGGGTTAGCATTAGGGTTAGGGTTCGTGTTAGGATTAGGGTTAGGGACAGAGTTGGGAAGACTGTTAGGGCTCCATTTAGAGTTAGGGCTAGGGATACGTTTAGGTTTAGGTTTTGGGTTAGGAAAAGGTTTAGCTACAGGGGCAGGTATAGTTTAGGGACACAGTGAGTGTTAGAGTTAGGATTAGGGTTAGGGTTAAGGTTAGGGTTTGGGTTAGGGTTAGGGTTATGGTTAGGTTTAGGGTTTAGGTTTAGGGTTAGGGTTAGGGTTTAGGGTTTAGGGTTTAGGGTTTAGGATTAGGGTTAGCGTTAGGGTTAGGGTTAGGGTTAGGGTTTAGGGTTTACGGTTTGGGTTAGGGTTAGGGTTAGGTTTAGGGTTAGGGTTAGGGTTTAGGGTTAGGGTTAGGGTTAGGGTTAGGGTTAGGGACAGGATTAGGGTTTGGGACATGGTTAGGTTTAGTGTTAGGGTTATAGTTAAGTTTAGGTTTTGTCTGATGCTTAAGTTTAGGTTTAGGGACAGGGTTAATGACAGGGTGAGGGTTAGAGTTAAGGGTGGAGAGACGGTAAGGGTCAGAGTTAGGTTTAGCGACAGTGTTAGGGGTAGGGTTAATATTAGAGGCAGAGTTAGGGTTAAGGTTAGCGTTATGGTTAGAAACAGATTAGGTTGAGTGATAGTGTTAGTATTAGTGACAGGCTTACTGTTAGGGTTAGGGTTAGGGTTAGGGTTTCGGGTTTCGGGTTAGGGTTACGGTTAGGGTTAGGGGCACGATTCGGGTTTGGGACATGGTTAGGTTTAGTGTTAGGGTTATAGTGAAGTTTAGGTTTTGGCTGATGGTTAAGATTAGGTTTAGTGACAGGGTTAATGACAGGGTGAGGGTTAGAATTAAGGTTAGAGAGATGGGAAGGGTTGAGTTAGGTTTAGTGACAGTGTTAGGGTTAGGGTTAGGGTTAGGTTAGGGTTAGGGTTTCGGGATAGGTTTAGGGTTAGGGTTAGGGTTTAAGGTAAGGTTAGGGTTAGGGTTAGGGTTTAGGATTTAGGGTTAGGGTTACGGTTAGGGTTAGGTTTAGGGTTAGGGACACGATTCGGGTTTGGGACATGGTTAAGTTCAGTGTTAGGGTTGTAGTTAAGTTTAGGTTTTGGCTGATGGTTAAGGTTAGGGTTAGGGACAGGATTAGTGACAGGGTGAGGGTTAGAGTTAAGGTTAGAGAGACAGTAAGGGTCAGAGTCAGGTTTAGCGACAGTGTTAGGATTAGGGTTAATATTAGAGGCAGAGTTAGGGTTAAGGTTAGCGTTATGGTTAGAAACAGATTAGGTTGTGTGATAGTGTTAGTATTAGTGACAGGCTTACTGTTAGGGTTAAGGTTAGGTTTAGAGACAGTGTTAAGGTTAGCTTTGGAGTTGAGTTTTGCCTTAGGTTTCAGTTTAGGGCTAGGGTTAGTGTTAGAGACAGGGTGGCCTTCGGATTAGGGTAGGGATAGGGTCAGGCACAAGGATAGGGATATGGTTATGGTTAGGGTTGGGATTAGAGACAGGTTTAAGGTTAGGGTCAGGTTTAGAGACCGGTATTGTAAGGGTTAGGGTCAAGGTATACGTAAGGTTTAGGTTAAGATTAGGGACAGGTTACAGTTAGGTTTAGGGTTAGGAACAAGATTAGGGCTAGGTTTGAGGTGTATATTAGTGTCAGGGTTAGGTCTGAAGTAGGATTAGAGTTAGGGTTCGAATTAGAGTTAGGGGAACGTTAAGGATTAAGGATAGGTTTAGGGTTAAGGTTAGGGACAGGAATAGGGTCAGTGTTAGGGTTAAGATTAGGGATAGGTACAGAGTTAGGTTTAAGAGTACGAACAGGCTTATTGATCTGATTAGGGTTAGGGTTTATGACACAATTAGGGTCACGGTTAGAGATACGCTTAGCTTTCCCGACATGGTTAGATTTAGGGTTACTCTTAGCGTTAAGTTTAGGGACAGGTTAACGGTTAGTGTTAGAGTTAGGGTCAGGGCTAAGGTTAGGTTTACGGTTCGATTTACATTCAGGGTTATGGTTAAAGACAGGCTAGTGTTCTGGTTAGGATTAGGGTTTCCATTAAAATTAGGGACACAGTTAAGCTTAGTGTAAGGTTTAGGGTTAGTGATAAAGACACGGTTTGGTTTAGGATATGGGTTCGGCTGAGATTCAGTGTTAGGGACAGGTTAGTGTAGGATTAGTGTTAGGGGTAGAGACAGGTTTTGGGTTAGAGTTACAAAATTGGTTATGAGTAAGTGTAAAAACAGGGTTAGGGTTAGTGAAGTTGTTAGGGTTAGGGTGAGGGTTAGCTACAGGGTTAAGTTTAGGGAGAAGGTTAGTTTTGGGGTTTGTGTGAAGTTTAGAAAAAGGGTTATTTTCAGATTTTGGTTTAGGAAAAGGGTTACGATAACAGGGTTTGGATTAAGAACCGTATGCATCGTAGGCACACGGATGGCTTAGGGTTCGCATGAGGGTGAGGAATACAATTGGGGTTTTCATTTGACATAGGGGAGGTCTTAGAGTTAGAGACAAGGCTAAGGTTAGGGACAGGATTAGGGTTAGAGACAAGATTAAGGTTAGGGACACTGTCAGGGTTAGTGTTAAGTTTAAGTTTAGGGTTACAGTTAGGGTTAGGGACAAAATTAGGGTTAGGTTTATGGACAGTGTTAGGTTTAGGGTTAAAGTTAGGGTCAGCGCTCAAGTTAAGGTTAACATTAAGGTTAGGGTTAGGTTTAGGGGTAGGGTTAGAAACAAGGTTAGAGTTACGGTTAGGATGAGAGGCACAGTTATATTTAAATTAGAGTTCAAAACAGAGTTAAGGGTAGTGTTAGGTTTAGAAATAATTTTTAGGGTTAGGGTTTCGTTTACGGTTTGTTTTAGGGTTCGGGACAGAGTTAGGGTTAGGAACATAGTTAGTGTTAGGTTTAGGGTTAAGCTTAGGGACAGAGTTATGGTTACATTTAGGGTTAAGGACAGGGTTATGATTAGGGTCAGGGTTAGTGTTCAGGACAGTGTCAGGGCAGGACAAGTTTTGCTGTAGGATTAGGGTAGGGTTTGGGTTCAGGTTAGGATATGTTAGGGTTAGGGTTAGGGGCATATCTAGGGTTGAGGACAGAGTCAGTGTTACGGTTAGGAACATGGCTAAGGTTAGGGTTCATGTAAGGGACAGTTTCAGGGTTACGTTTAGTGTTAAGGGTTGGGTTAGAATGGAGGACACGTTTAATGTTAGTGTTAGGGTATCATGCCTCATGTGACATCGGCTGGGGAACTTCAGTTACATGGCGAAGAGTTAAGAAACACCAGAGCCAAAAATAGAGTTTATGTGGGCCAGTGTTCTCATCTCTGAGGCCCAAGCCTTAATACTGTGGGTGCATAGCTTTTCTTTACAACTGCCACAAAGAAGCCAATTTGAATATCTATAACCAGGGAGTTGATTCTATTTGTCTGGCAGCTGCTTCGCCAAAACTCATTGTGATCAAACACAAGTTTTGCTTTCACATGTACATATGATCCCCCGGATGGACTCAGCATTCCGAGACCACCGGATAAGGAAGTTGTACTGAGATCATTCCCTCAGGTCTTAGCATTCGGAGACACTTCCTTATGACGTCAAAGGTTCAGTGCACAGGAGCATTCGAATCGGCAGCTCCACGGTGACATTAGGGTTAGGTTTATAAACAGGATGAAGTTAGGTTTAGGGTTAGGGTTACCGACAGAGTTTGCTTTAGGGTAAGGGACAGGATTAGAACTAGGATTAGGTTTAGAGACACGGTTAGAATTAGGGTTAGTTTTAGGTTTAGTGTTGAAGGACAGAGTTAGGGTTTGGGTTAGCATTAGGGTTAGGGTTCGTGTTAGGATTAGGGTTAGGGACAGAGTTGGGAAGAGTGTTAGGGCTCCATTTAGAGTTAGGGCTAGGGATACTTTTAGGTTTAGGTTTTGGGTTAGGAAAAGGTTTAGCTACAGGGGCAGGGATAGTTTAGGGACACAGTGAGTGTTAGAGTTAGGATTAGGGTTAGGGTTAAGGTTAGGGTTTGGGTTAGGGTTAGGGTTATGGTTAGGGTTAGGGTTTAGGATTAGGGTTAGGGTTAGGGTTAGGGTTTAGGGTTTACGGTTTGGGTTAGGGTTAGGGTTAGGGTTAGGTTTAGGTTTAGGGTTAGGGTTAGGGTTAGGGTTAGGGTTAGGTTTTAGGGATAGGGTTAGGGTTAGGTTTAGGGTTTAGGTTTAGGGTTAGGGTTAAGGTTAGAGTTTAGGGTTTAGGGTTTGGGTTAGGGTTAGGGTTAGCGTTAGGTTTAGGGTTAGGGACAGGATTAGGGTTTGGGACATGGTCAGGTTTAGTGTTAGGGTTATAGTTAAGTTTAGGTTTTGTCTGATGCTTAAGTTTAGGTTTAGGGACAGGGTTATTGACAGGGTGAGGGTTAGAGTTAAGGTTGGAGAGACGGTAAGGGTCAGAGTTAGGTTTAGCGACAGTGTTAGTGTTAGGGTTAATATTAGAGGCAGAGTTAGGGTTAAGGTTAGCGTTAGGGTTAGGGTTCGTGTTAGGATTAGGGTTAGGTACAGAGTTGGGAAGAGTGTTAGGGCTCCATTTAGAGTTAAGTCTAGGGATACGTTTAGATTTAGGTTTCGGGTTAGGAAAAGGGTTAGCTACAGGGGCAGGAATAGGGTAGGGACACAGTGAGTGTTAGGGCCGGCCGAGTGGCGCGATGGTTAAGAACTCGCTTGGGATGCCAGAGCGCCCCGGTTCGGATCCCACATATGAGGGTCAGTGACACTGCCCTCCACAGCTAAGATGCTGAACGACAGCTCAACCTGGAGCTGGGCTGCCATGAGTCGCCGGCGACGGCGTAGGCTGCACTCCCTGTGGCAGTGGGTTGCCATGGGCTACCGTATGTAGCCAGCAGCCAGCGTGAGCGGCCAGCAGCCGCAGTGAGCGGCCGTCCAGAAGCCGGCGACTGATCTGCCTCGCCAGAGAAGAGCGCAATGATGGTGCCAACTTGGGCCAGTAAAGCAACGTCCTCCACAACTAGATTGAAGAACAAAACGACAGCAACTTGTCTGTTCCCCTTCCCCCAATTCCCCAGCACTGTTCCCATCCCCCCAATTCCCCAATAAAAAAAAAAAAAAATCTTTAAAAAAAAAAAAAAAAAAAAAATTAGGGACACAGTTAAGCTTAGTGTAAGGTTTAGGGTTAGTGATAAAGACACGGTTTGGTTTAGGGTATGGGTTCGGCTGAGATTCAGTGTTAGGGCCAGGTTAGGGTAGGTTTAGTGTTAGGGGTAGAGACAGGTTTCGGGGTAGAGTTACAAAATTGGTTATGAGTAAGTATAAAAACAGGGTTAGGGTTAGTGAAGTTGTTAGGGTTATGGTGAGGGTTAGCTACAGGGTTAAGTTTAGGGAGAAGGTTAGTTTTGGGGTTTGTGTGAAGTTTAGAAAAAGGGTTATTTTCAGATTTCGGTTTAGGAAAAGGTTTACGATAACAGGGTTTGGATTAAGAACCGTATGTATCGTAGGCACACGGATGGCTTAGTGTTCGCATGAGGGTGAGGAATACAATTGGCGTTTTCATTTGACATAGGGGAGGTCTTAGTGTTAGAGACAAGGTTAAGGTTAGGGACAGGATTAGGGTTAGAGACAAGATGAAGGTTAGGGACACTGTCAGGGTTAGTGTTAAGTTTAAGTTTAGGGTTACAGTTAGGGTTAGGGACAAAATTAGGGTTAGGTTTATGGACAGTGTTAGGTTTAGGGTTAAAGTTAGGGTCAGCGCTCAAGTTAAGGATAACATTAAGGTTAGGGTTAGGTTTAGGGTTAGGGTTTGGGTTTAGGGTTTAGGTTTAGGGTTAGGGTTAGTGTTAAGGTTTCGGGTTTAGTGTTAGGGTTAAGGTTAGGGTTAGCGTTAGGTACACGTTTCGGGTTTGAGACATGGTTAGGTTTAGTGTTAGGGTTATAGTTAAGTTTAGGTTTTGGCTGATGGTTAAGGTTAGGT